>JAZDUA010000058.1:4890000-5259707 GCA_038098605.1 Gryllus longicercus | reverse complement strand
TAAAGAACCTTAAAAGAAATGTGCCAGGTCTCACTTCCATTAAAATCCCCGATTTTCGAAAATACAAAAGTACAAATTTTTTTCGGCTTCTTCCTACATTTAAATTATGGAAGGTAAAGATTTTTTTCTAAATGAAATCTATCCTTCAAAGACCGATCGTGGAGTAACGTCATGTCCAATTTTTCAAAAATATAAGTAGTTTTCGCGTTTTCAAAATCGGCCTCAAATGTTTTCCTTTAATGTTTTCCCTCGTATGTAGGAAATGCGGTGCAAAAATTGGTGCCGGTCTCTTTTTTGGAAAATTCCTTGTATTTTCGAAAATTCTAAACATTGAGCATACGTAATAACTAACGCGAGAAAATATGTGATCTTGTAGCTTCACTAGTTTCGTTAATGACCACAGGTAGTTGCTTCATTTCGGGGCAACTAATTACAACAGCTTATTTAATAGACGCGGACACTGCCGAACAAAACAATAGCAAGCACGCTGCCCGCACCCAACTCTCAATACCCCTTACTCTTCCTCAAGCTTTCATTGCCTCGCATGCACCAACTACGGACGGACTCGCGATAGTCCACAATGTGACCCACTCCAAAAACATTTATTTTTCGCGTACGTCGACACATGAGACTAAATGCGTTCTCAAAATTTGCACCAATAGTACACACAAATTAAACAATTCGATTTAATGCTTTCTGCAGTATTTCCTGAGGTTGTTTTTTCTGGGGAGGACGCCACCCTAGAGTCCTTAAGGCGCAGTCGCCACTGCCATGTACAATATTCCCATTTCAAGTAAATATAGATTACTAGAGACATTAGAAACTGATGAACCTGTGAACGATCCAATTATCAAAATATCCCCAATTATAGTGCATAAGGAAGCTAACGTCCTACTTTTGATTGATATTAAAATGAACGTAAAGGACGACTTCGCAACCAAACAGGAGAAGACTCGGTTAAAATTACATTTAATTCCATAAATGATTATAGGAATTTTATAACATTTTGTGAAACTGAGAAAATTGAGTTCCATTCTTTTAAAGATCATTCTGTGAAAACGTTACCCATTGTAGTGAAGGACGTTCCAACCACGTACACGAAATGTGAAATATTTCAGGAATTGACAAGACTAAAATTCTCAATAATTAAAGTAGCAAGACTTTATAATAAAAAATGCCCTATACCAGTACATGCAATTGATTTAGAAAATACTTATCAAAGTGAAGACATTTTCAAAAGTGACCTTTTTTGTAGTGTTGTAAGAATTCAGAAAAAATCAAGTCTCATGTAATCTAATGTAAACGTTGCCAGAAATTGGGCATTCCCAGGCAAATTGTGGCCTTGAGCTTAGGTATGTCAAATGTACCGGTCATCACCACTACTCCGAATGTACCAAAACTAAATCTGCCCCTCCAAAATGCGAAAATTGTGATGAAGAACGTACTGCTAACTACAAAAGTGGCATTGCGTGTAAAAGGGCAGCAGATCCAATGAAAAAGTAAAACAAATATAAATCCACTTTTTAATATGTCCCACCAAACCAATGCTTAAGCTAACAATGTACCCGATTTGCAAATACCACTTTAATCCTACCCTTTATCGTAGCCAAAACCTTAACAGTGAAGCAAGATCATATTCACGTTATTTAAACAGGATCAATCTGAACTAATTTCAAACATCGTGTTATGTTAGCGCCAGGGCCGGATTTAAGTAGTGCGGGTCCCCAAGCACAAAATTGTGTTGCCCCCCCCCCCCGAAAAAATAGCTCCATCTTTATTAAATAAAAATGTATTATAGTACAAGTACTTTAATACATTTTATTAATTAATTTAATAAGTTTTCATTTGGTCTATATAGACCTCCTCTTTTGTCCCGAGGGCCCCCATAGCTGTTAATTTGAGCATGAAAAATTTTGAGGTTTGCATAAAACATTTACATATTCAGTTATAAGTAAAGGAAATAAAGTATAGTTAATATTAGACTAATTTAACATGTAATAAATATTTTTAAAAAATGTTTTGAAATTGTACATTTTGTTACACAGTAGACTACTTGATTAACAATTATTTCACAAACAAAAAAAAATATGGTATGCGTATTTTTCCGAAACGCGGGGCCCCTGGTGAATGGGGGCCCCCCAAGCAACTGCTTGTTTTGCTTGTAGGTAAATCCGGCCCTGGTTAGCGCTCAATCCCATTATCGAAAAAAAGTAAAGTCTGTTCTGACAAATTAGAACTATAGCAAATAAAATGCCAAAATGTAGAATGCCAATGGATTGAAACGCCGAGAAAATTAATTTGGATATTTTTTAAAGAAACATGAAATTGAAATAGCTTGTGTTACCGAAATCCACCAGATTCCAAGAGAAAAGTTTTACATTCCATGATTTAGAATTTTCAGGTAGGACCGAATTGCCAGTAAAGCATATGGTGGCGTAGCATTAAAAGTAGCTTAAACATCGATTGTGGCCAAGTATCTACGACTTTATCACCGAACATAGAATCAGTAGGAATTGAAGTTAAGGGTGGTGATAACAGTAATAATAACAATAACTACTACTAATAAAAGCAATAATAATAATAACAATAACACAAAGTACTAGTCATAGCATCTTACAAGCCTCCCAATATGAGATTCCTTGAAAAGATATAGAAAAATATTTAACTCATATAACCATATTATTCTCTTAGGAGATTTGAACAGCAAACATACATCTTGGGGCTGAAACTCAATATCCAAACAAAACTAAAAGTTACTGGAATTTATAAATAATAATTGATAGTCTCAATATTCGTGCCTCAACAGATCCCATGCATTTCCCCTACAATTTTAATAAACCCCTGACGTACTCTACAAAAATTTTGATTTTCCACTGCATCAAAAAGTAGTAGCTGAATTAGGCTCTGAACATAATCCGATACTAATATCATATAAAGAAAATTTTAAAGAAATTACATCTGGAAATAATCCTTTAGATAAACGTATCAATTGCACTAAATTTACTGATCTTATGCAAAGTAACTATAAATATCCATTTTTATTTCATCTTCTTCAGATATTGACTCCGAACTTGAAAAACATTGTCCTTATTTGAACTTGATAAGTAGAGTCTTTATTAGACTGGAAATTTGTTTGTGCCTGTATTAGATATTTCACTAAGTTTCTAAAGTTGGTTATTGATATTTGTTTATTTTCATTTTATTGTTTTTATTATCAATAACGAAATTTGAGGTCACTTTAGCTTTCAGTTCTTTTATTAAAGCGTTAATGTTTGTGATGTTAGCTACAAATATTGGACGAATATTGTAGGTGTTGTGAGACTGTTCATTGATATTTTCTTTCCAATAAGTGATGAGTCACTTAATTCACTGAATCTGTTACCTACTGATTCATGGTTGTGGTTGGTCAGATCACTATCAAATCAGATGGTTGGCCTGCCACTATCGTGACTGGTATTGTCACCCACTGTCATTTTTCGCTGTAATCCGATGATTGGTAACCGGTGTATGAGCCCGTCTGATGCTGTTGCCGTGTTGAAGGTTCCTGTGTGGCCGCCGACTTCACTGCCGCACAGGTTGAGAGCTGGCAGTGGCGACGCGTCCATGGCTTCACCGTTTTATGCGATGTGGTGTACACTATGCACTGTTGCATTGAATGTATACTTGAATGGACGAGTGAAAAAACAGTATTAGTCCAAAATTTGTCAGTTTCGTTTTTTACAGGAATTAATGCAGAAGGTATGAAACTACTTGTTGAGACTGAAAAAGGTTCAATATGAAGTCATTTGACTTCAAAACAGGCAGCTCCTTCTCTTTGATGAATGACAGAACAGTATCTGTCCTGGACATGCACTGTTCTTCCACTCAGGATTGCAGACGAGGCTCCTCGCATCTGATAGTTTACATTTGTTATTTGCCAGTGGTTCGAGACTGATATAATTTACTTGTTTTGTTACTGATAGTGTGTCTGTAATGATCCGAAGAGCGTGAGGTGAGGTAAACAACGCAAAACTAGTAATTTTCGTTATTTTACGTTGAAATAATGTGTTCATTAAAGTCCGTAATCAAGCATTCACGAACTTAAATGAGATATCACACATTCATCTGAGATATCACAGGTTCAACGATTGACAGAAATTATTTTGTTAGGTCAGTCTGTAAAAGAAGGACGACGAAAGCATAATAACACACCTCATGTCATTAATGACAAACATTTTATTCAGATAAAAGAACATAAAGAATCCTTTCCAATGAAAATTGCACACTACTCATCAAATTTTGTAAAGTTTATGCTAAGTGAATTGAACATCAAAACACGGTCTATTTACAAAAAAAAAAAAATCTTGAAAAGGAAAAGGTTACGATAAGTGAGCTCTACTTAAAGTTTCAACTCGAAATTTTGACCCCAAGTTAAGTTATTTATGTGCACTCTTGCAACAGTAAAATGTAGAATTTTTGTGGTACACTGTCATTTTGCAAGAAAGTTCGTTAGTAAATCTTCATTGAGATGAAAAACCGCAAGTCCGCAGATTTTGTTTAAATTATTACACAGTACATTTTAACGCAATTATTCCTCTAAATATATTAGTAGTTGTATTTAGTAATGTTTTTCCACTATCCCCTTCAATTGCTATCATAATTATTGATTTACGAGGACTTGGCCGATACCCTGTTGATGAGAGTATGCCGTAAGACATAGAGGCTGTAGTGCAATTTGTGATACGATTCGTTCACGCGTACGATTCATTCTCGCGTGAGTATACATGAAGAGAAAACACTTGTGGGGCAAACAGGAGGCAAGAAAATGGAGTTTTTTACTGGAAAACATTAAGAAAATATTCACGCCAAATTAATTTTAAGGCGTATTCGCATAAAATGAATTGGTAATTATGCGTTGGATATTCTCAAGGATGTTTTATCTTAAAACGAAGGCCGAAGGCTCCAACCTTGTCCCCAACTTGGAACTGCGTAACGAAGAGTCACTTTCCGCGGGAAAACGTCACAGCGTCGCACACTTTTGCAGCATCATGAGTGACTCATTCTCGGAATCGACAGCGCGTGAATGAATCGTATCACAAACTGCATTTATACCGACAAAAAATAATTTCTTCCATTTCGACTTAATCGTTTGTGCCAAAACACTTTCTCGACCTAACCCTTTATTGATATCGTTTGCCGTCAATAACGCTTCGCTGGGCCAAAAATCTCTGTTAAGATACTGAATCAGAACTAACCCCACAGGCACTTTCACCTTCGTCGTAATCTTCATGGGAGAAGAGGCGATACACACGTCCATCGCATCCTTCGCATGAATACACGTTTTTAAAACATAGTAAACGCGCAGAAAAAAATATCCAGGACCATTAGGAACCTCCCTTGCTTTCCCTAAAAATGCGCCTCTGATGGAAATATAAAAACGATAAGGTGAAAACGTTAATATTCAAGGATTACATCAATTATTGTCATATATGATACGAATTTATGAATGTCATTAGTAAAAATCACACAAGTGAAATTGTTACTACTATAGTGACCTACAGAAACAAAATTGTGCTGAACGTATAAAATGGTTTTCCAAGGAGTAGCTCGCAAACTGCTCAAGAAGAACACAAATAGCCGTATAACGCGTCAGTAAACTAAATATTTTAAGGAAAATAGTCGTAACGAATGCTGCAATAACTTACAATAATTTATTTGCTGTACAGCTGTTCTTTACATACCGTAAATCAGGTGTGGTTTTGTACCAGTTTGGGAAGATTTCAGTAAATAACTTGTTCATTTTTCACGTAATTTACGAAGTTGTAGCAGTAAACGAATTTAAAAACATGCTTTGTCTATTTTATGTGGTGATAATTATTTAAATAAAAGTCTTTGAACAACAATTGTTACCTAAACTTGGCATAAAGTCACCTCATAGGATGGGGTAGCTTTGTGCCAAGCTTTATGCAAAATGACCCAGGTATACGGTACTAAGAATACCAAAAATGATATTCCATATTGCAATATTGATATTCCATAAAGCAACACATGAAGTGTAGCAATGGCTGTCGGTCTCTTCCGTCAGCCTTGCTGTCGCATGACGCCAGCTGTGTTGTAAGCTTGTAACTTTTGTTGTAAGTGTGAGTATGAGAATTAAATTGGAACGAGCTGTTTAAGAATGGGAGGAATGATAATAAAATATTTGCAGTTTGCAATATTATGGTTTCAAATATGGCACTATTTCATTGCTTTGGATATTTCCGATTTCCTGGGTATCTAACAAAGCTTATACACCTCTCACACGGTTGGAGGCTGCATATTTTTCTTTCAGTTTTTACGTGCATTGAAAATTATTAAATTAATATAAATATTAAATTTAAAATAAATATTTAAAATGATTGTAATAGAAAGACAGGGTAAAACACCACTTTGTTAAATTATGTACTTGTTAGATTCATCATGACGTTTCAGTTAACTAAATTATGTATGAATGAATATAATTGTCGTGAAATAGTTACATTAGTCCAAAAATCGCACAGATAATTGAGTAAACGATTTAATGGTTCTGACTGCCCTAAAATGAGAGTGCTGTACCGCAACAGGATATGCATTTCATTTACGGGCCATGGTGTATTATGCAAGGAGATTATCGAAGTGCTGAATCATATAATTCATTTTACCACTCCGCCAAATCTCTCCCGCGATAGTCGATTATTGTGACCGAAAATTGCATTCTGCGTTCTGTTTATTGACACAGCTCCACAACGCGCCGGATGTTATGCGATCGGACCCATTGCACAGATCAGCCCTTGGGCTTACAACATCCCTACTGTATAATCTGACAGCATTTTACCATTAACCAGAAATACTCCACGCTAGTTTGCATCAGCGGTTCAGAGGGTTGCTAGGAAGTAAAAACAGGATCTCGCGGCCTAAACATACATACCGAGTTGGAAAAGCGATTTCCGGTGATCAGACCAGACTCCTCCATTTATGAAACGGGTTTTGAACTAACTGTACGCGTGTGTTTGAAAACGGTTGTGCCCCATGTGGGCAGTTGGCTCCTAACAAAGTTCGGGAGGATGAGTCAAGTAGACCCTGAAACAATAATGCCAAACCAATAGAAAGTATGTTATTTACAACTATTTTATACAAACAAGAAATGTACTCAAAGTCTTAGATATAAAAATGCTTTTAGCAGAATACTGGCTATAAAAGAGTGACATTAGACATTTTTATTCTAAATTTGCATTTGTTCTCTTTGTATTTTGTAATGGAAAACATTAAAATTCACTACCTATTAGAAAGTTTGCATTTGATGAGTATATATTATTGCAGTGCAGATAATTTATCGCAAAATTTTTAACTTTTACAATTTTCGCAAATTCAAGAGTTCAACGGAAACGAGACCATCGCCATTGTTTTTGTTTCATCCGTTCCATCCGTGAAACAATTTAAAAGAAACGATTTGAAGCTGTGTTTGAGAAAATAGTTGTTTAAATATGACCTATATTCCATGCAAATTTACGAGAAATTGACTCAAATTTTCAAAAAATTGTACCCGTTCTTATTTTAAGATGTCTTTGTACAACTGATTTCACTAAAGGTGAACTCTCTTCAATACTGTAGTTATAGAAAAACGCAGAATTTTTTGCATTGTTGCAATTTTCGAAAAATTAGAAATTTCAATGAAGATGAGACCCAACGGCGATGAAAAAAAATTTTTAATTTTTTTCGCTATCCGAAGACAAAGTTTAATAAAAAATATAGCCATAAATTTTGAAAATGTTGAGCCCCCAAAATTAAATAATTATGCTTATATTGTGGAAAGATCTTTTAATTCTTAACCTGCACATTTTTTCATTCCCTGGTTCGAAACCTAAAATGAGGAGTGTTCATTCAAATAACAATTCAATTAAATCAGCTGTTTCAGAAACAGCGATAAACTGATTGTTGACATGCTATTTCCTTTTCTAACAATGTAATTTGCTGCACTGCTTATCAGTATTGTTACAATAGTCTATATATGCAGCTATCAAATCAGTTATAATTAAGACGATATTTCAGGTTAAAATTTGCACATGTTTGTTTTTTCCCGAAGCACTTCGGACATGTTTGCTTTGGCATAAAGTAGAGCTACTATTATCACCACATTGATTGGGATAAATTATTAATTATTTTACCGCAGTTTGAATGCAAATATTTTATTTTTCCAAACACACAAAATTACTGCAACAATTTCTGTAGCTAATATAACCATTTTTTGGCCTCTAAATAAATTACAAAGAACTAAAAAGAAATTAAGAGCTATATGTGCCAGCTATGATCATCTTCTGAACAATCACAATTATCTTTCAGTTCTTGGCTATCCATTACAGGTTGAGTTGCAGCTATTGGTCCATCAAGAAAAGGGATACCATTACCGGTCAATAGTATCTGAAGAATTCTCTCCATTTATCTCCTAAAAGTTCAGTTAATTACATTAAATCTCTTTGTTAATGGTATACCACACTCAAGTGACACCTACTGAAGGATAAACTGAATCATATTTGTTAATTAAAAACCACTTTTACGAAGGGCCAAAGCAGGAACTTCATTAAATCTAAAATATTGCTGTGGGATAACTTTCACTGTATGAATCTTCCCTTTCATTGTTTCCATTGTTTGAACTACAAAAATGAATCTCAAAATTTTGAGAGAAACATACAATTTGGGGATTTCTGGTACAGGAAATCTGGTATTTTCAAAACCGTCTCTGTTCTTTCTTCTAATCGGCTTAGTTGTCTTAGGACATAAATTAATGTCACTTGCCTCTGACGGCAGGACCGTGGGTTCGAGTCTCAAGGGTGGCAGAATTTTCGACACTATTTTCCTAGCTATGTCGAATTCAGCTGATGTTCTAAAGGAGAATTCTATTGTCCGCCTTATCTCATCGGTAATGTTCCGTGATTTCTCCGATCAACCTCCGATATATGAGAAGTCTTACAGTCTTCACGTTGGCAACATTGCAGTTGTGCGTTAATGGGCGGAGTGTAGAGCTGTGTTATCCCAGTGTTGCTGTCTGTGTTCCGACTTGAGTGCAAGTTACATGTTCGTTTTTAGAGTGAATGCAGGAGGATGTCGTTGAATTGTTATGTGCTACCTGATTGTGCATGAAATTACGACAGTTCATAAAAAATACTGGACATGTCACATTTTCCTTTCCAAAAATAGAAGAAAGAAGGGGCTTTGCTAAATACCTATCACTATCAGCTAAAGACCTTATCAGTATTCTCGCCATCTGTAATTTGCATCACCGTTCCAAATCTGGAAATCAAATATTCAACGAAATACATCAGAAACCTAGTAGAATCGTTAACAAAGTAAGACTCCAATGGTGTGTGCTACCTAGCAAGGTGCACATTATAAACACCTTGCTACCTAATGTTTTTCCTGAATGTACCTTCAAATTTTTTCACACCAGAAACAAGGAACGATTGAAATTTATACTGGATGAAACTAAAAATGATAATGCGAGCGTGGACTTATGAACATGATATAAATGATATAAAAATGATAAAAGAATAAAAATATATAATAATGAAAATGATATCCGGTTTAGTGAATTTGTAAATAAAGTTGCGTTGTAAGTGTCTTCAAAATATGCATTCTGAAGTAAGCAATATGCATTTGGCCACACATATGAAATACTTGTTGATATTTTGTTGTTGCTATCATAAATAATTACTAATAAAGAAAATTATAAGTAAATTGACTAATTTAGTGAAATATTATAGATATTTTCTGATCGAAATTCCTATTTTTGTACTAAATTTACACTAGCCGAAAAAAGTATTGTAACACCGGGAAGGGCACGAGCAATCAAGTTGACGATAAGATATACCTTAGGGATGGGGGGTCTTAGAAGTCATGATTAACATTTCTCGGATGACTGACGCCCATTGACGTAATGGCAGCGTGACGAAATGGCCGGAACGCACCATTTACTTCGTGTCTTTAAAAGCCACTGTTCACTGCGATGTCTTGTGGGGACTTAGGTATGCCACGTTGTACTCGTTCGTCCTTACAGCAATTGGATCAGTTTGAGTGGGGATTGTCGGCGTGCGCGAAGCCGGATGGTCCTTTCGGCTCATTGCTGACCAGAAACGCGTGGACCGTGATGCGACGTCGGTGCTGAGGTGCTGGCGACGATGCGTAGATGAGCGGTCTCATAGCCCCAGACCCACTTCGGGGTGACCGCGAAGCACTGACGGACGTCAAGATCAACGCATGGGTGACGTGAGGGTGACAGGCGACGTTGGCAGACCGTACGGGCACCCGCGCCGAGATACAGACACATGTGGCCTCCAACGTGTCTCCACGCACCGTTGGAAACCGTTTACTTGCTGCAGGATTACAATCGCGCATACCGCTAGCCCGACTATCACTGACGCTGAACCATCGTCGGGCACGTCTGGCATGGTGCAATGTGCTGATCAGCTGGGAGATGGAATGGCGTACAGTGGTGTTAAATGATGGGAGCCCCATCTGCGTGCAGGCCAGTGATGGTCGTGTGCGTGTGCGGCGTCGCAAAGGCGAGCGCGTGCGTCCGAGTGTGTTTGTCCACGTCACGTGGGGCCCACCCTCACACCGTCCCACAGCAGGACAATGCCCGCTCTCACTCTGCCCGCGCTAGATGCTGCGCTACATGCTCTCCGCGATGCCCGATTGCTCTGGCTGGCACGCTCGCCGGATTTGTCAGCGATCGAGCATGTGTGGGACATGCTGAGCCAACGCCTGACCCGCGCAGCGCCTCCCCCAACAACTCTGCCTGTTCTGCGTGAGGCGGTGCAGGAGGCATGGAACAGTGTACCGCAGGATACTACTCGCCACCTGTACTATGGGATTCCAGCCCGCATCAGGGCTTGTCGTACTGGCCGCGGCGGACATACGCAGAATTGATGTGACGTTTCCGGTCTGTGGTGATCTCTGTTGTTGGACGAGTGAGTCTCACATGGCTCTGCCCATGTAATCATGTGTAGTATTTTGCCTGTATGTGCTTTATCTGCACGGACTGTGCTTTAGTTGTACAATGCAGTATGGGTGTTGCAATACTTTTTGAGCTTTGCAAGCTTTGAGTAGTTGCTCAAACATTTAACTGTTTACTTTGGATTCAGTCTTCAAATGCTTTTTATAATACTTCGAAAGATTTAATTTTCACTTTGGATCCTGTATTCAATGTAATTTGTCCTATCGCATATAGTATTTAAAATATAAAAGTAGCATCTAAAAGTTTGCATGGACTGTATTGTTCATAAGCTTCTAATGTGTGTTCTAAACTTTTGCATACTACCGTACATCCAAGTCGTTCTTTCAGTTCAGGATTTTTCCTAAAGTTGATATTCTCCAATCGATCTCGCTCAACTCCGGGCACTGGGAATTTAAAAAGTATCTTTTAACATTTAGGGTTTGATTTTCAGAAAACATTTTTTGAACATTTTCTCAAAATCAACTTATTTTTTACTTTCTGGCCTTACGAAGGAACTTCGTAAGGACAGAAAATTATGAAATCGTACTCAGAAAAACGGCGATTTTTTCTTTATATATTAAAATCTCATTGCACATACTATATACTTAATGATATAATCGTCAGTTTTCTTGTGCTTGTCGTGCACTTGCTTTTGCGGGATTACTGAGAATTTTGCGTTGCTTGAGGCTGTGTAAATCCGGGCTGGCACACCTGAGATCACCTTTCGGAGCAGCGCGGAGCACCAGGCATTCCTTCATCTTCGCCAAGCCTGTCTTTCCTCCAGCCTCTGCCTCCTTCCCCGCTTTGATAGCTGCGTGAAGGCAGCGTGTGCATTGAGAGGCCTGAGTGACGAGTGTCTCAACCTCCTCTAAAGAGGCTCCGTAGCGCCCGTGCATATTAATCATAGGCGGTGGCGGCGGCGACAGGGGTGAGACAGCAGCTCGGGGCAACCTCCTTCATTCCACCCCTTCTTCACCCCGTCCCGCCCCGGGCATCCTTCCCTCTCCGCTTTTCTTCCCCTCTCCTGCTCTGGCCTTCACAGCCACCGGCCGCACCCTGCATTCGTCCCAACCCCACCAACTCCCCGTGTCTCACTTTTCACTTCCTCATCGCATTCCTCTTGAATGGCGAGCTCTCCTCATCGCTCTCATCCCTCGTCCTCTCCTTGTGCGAATCGTCGCACCACCGTTTTTTTAAAAAAACACCTACGTTCGCCCCTACGCACCCTAAAAAATATGTGTTGAGATAAACCGTACGTTGACTACTCTGAAAGGTCACGTGCGGTTACGGCCACCATTGTGACACTGCCGGGCGTCATCCGTTATGTGCGCAATGTGCCGGAAGCGAAGGCCGATAGCGGAGCAAACTGCCGTACCCAAAGCGCTCTCCGCCTCTCATTTGTTTTTTGCTTCTCATGTTTCATGTATTGACTTATTCTATTTGCGTTTCTCGGATATCCCAATCTCAGAAACAAATACCAGCGTATATACAGGTGTCATATTGTTTGGTCTACTTTCCTGAAGGATTTAGCAGATTGAGATGAAAATTTCTCTAATTTGTTTTGAAAGACCTTCCTCTATTGGTAAAAAGAGGTATTATGAACTGATGAACTGAATTGCGATGAGTGCTGTCTATTCTCGTCCCCAGTTCGGGTAAACTCTGTGTATGAAAAGGGCGCAAATTTAGAGGGTTTGAGCAGTTCACTTATGAGGAGTACGAATGGTGAGCGATAGGATCTCTTTCCAGCCTTACGTAGTACTTGTTGCTACACTCTTTGCTGTAGCACCATATCAGCTTCGGAGAAGCCAGGCTATTCGGCGAAGCCAAGCAGTATTCGTGACTGTACAACAAAATAATACTATCTATACTAATACAGCAGCACAAATGCTGAACAGAACCATACATAAAATAATATAACAAAATAGTTTTCCAAAACGTGACATGGACACTGTTCAAGAACATCAAATAAAATACACTCGAGTAGCACTTCAATGTATAAGCATTTTAACAAACACAGTCCTCATAAATACTACAGTGTCATAGTATAGTGTACAAGCCGAACAATAGTTATTTTACATAACAGGAATATAAGAAAAGTTGCTATTTCATAACGCGACCCGTGAATACCAAATCTTTTAATTGTGGATCGCCTATTCCTTGGCGCTGAGCTGTCACATGACGTCAGTTGTGACGTAAGCAGTGACGCAATGACTGTGGGAATTCAGCCGATTCGTGCAGTATGAGAATATGCGGGATAACACAATCAAATATTTGCATGTTTCAATCAAAATCGACAATATTTCATTATTTTTGATGTTGTCTCGAGGTCCTAAGTATCTAACGAAGCCTACATAATCCACCTCTTACTTGGCCGGAGGCTGCATAGATTTTTCCAATTTCTTCGCGCATTTGAAATTAGTGATGAATGAAAAAGATAAAAGGTATCCTGAGAATTAGTATCTCAAAGGCTTAAACAAAAGGTGGTGTCATTCGAACTTACTTAACCTCCTCTACTCTTACGCCAGAATGGGGGCGCTCTGATTACAGACCTCCCGCAATTCATTTGTCATTGCACTGCAAATTGTGGAACTTTTTCAAGCGCTTAGTGTTTAAAATAATGCATATTCTTTTCTACATATTGTGAATGTAGATACATTGTAATCCGTTTCAGTGCAAGGTGCATTAAAGGTAGTATGCGTGTTGAATTCCCTGGCCTATAAGATACCGAAAGCTGTATATTCCAAGACGGATTGGTTTTTCGAAAAACTGGAGAATAATTTTCATTTCAAAATAACTTAACCTGCCTCTTCCTTGAAGAGGCTACTTCAAGGAAGCAGATCAATAAATATGACACGGGAATCTATACTTTGTGCCTACAAGTTTATTTAGAAGCTTTTTGCCTGTTTTCAATAAATACAATACATACTTCGTTGTGAAATACAGTGATACCCGACAATTAAAGCATAAAACTGATCTACCTTGCATTATGTTAAATAATGGAAAAGTCAACAACTGTATTCTATAGAATTAAAAGTTTGTAATACATGTCAAATTAAAATAATTAAATTACCGATCACACTTTATAAGTTTGACTAATAATGTAATTTCTTAAGCTTTTCAAACAAATAAGTAGTGTAGATTTACATTCTCATACATTATTATATTCCTCTTCCATATTATCCTTCTGAGTGTAACACTCATGTTTTTATTGAAGCACAATTGCTGATAGGAACCATCTCATTTCTTTTAAATAACGATTTCGTTGCAATGTATTATGGATTAAAACTGTACCATAAATATTCAACGTGTGAAATGATTAATTATTGATTAATAGAATTTGAAGAAATTTACTCCACCACATTCCAAAATGTAGGCTCATTTTTTATACTAGTGCTGCCCAGTGATCTAAATTCGACCGTAATTCATTCCGTTTTTAATTTTTAACGTGATTGAGTTTCTTTTGTCAAAGAGTGTACCTGTATAATTTTGCATACATTTTTTTGAATTTGTTCTTTTACGTCACCTACGAGCGTATGCAAGTGTGTCATTAGCGTATGTTGTTTGCCTTGATTCCCTGCAATACCTATGAAATTTGGAAACCTTTGAAAATTTACCAATGAACACAGTAGTATTATTGGGTTTCTTGCCCCTCTCGCATGGCTAAGAAACTGGTTTCATGATCACCGTCACCGCCACCACAACCATCACCAGAGCAAAGACCTCCGAATGTCAAATAAACTGTCCCCAGTACACTTAGTTTATAAGTGAAAAATGTTAAGTGATGTTATGTTTCACTTAAGTTAAGTGAAAAATAACATCACAATGAACGTTTGTAAAAACTAATATCGTTCACGTGCTAAAATTATCATTACTATTATTAATAATATGTTTTTCACGTACACAAATGCAAATATGGAGTGAAGTATATTCCTTTTGAACGCTAAGCTTGGAATAGCACGTCTAAAAATATGTCATTTTGTAGATCAGGGCATATAAAACAAAATTCGTGACCAGACAGAGACACTAAAATCAGGTTTAAGGCTCTAAAATGCATCGTTTCCGAGTATTGCGATGTACGATAGTAGTGTATTGCAACGGGTTACGGATTGCATCTGCATGCTATTTTATTTTATTTAATATATTTGTAACACATATTATACATAAATGTTTGCTTTCTGGACTCCTACATGTAAACTTTAACTGAACCAAATGCCACACTCCTCCATGCTCCCAAAATGTTTACACCTGGGTACAATTTTTTCTCGCCACGTGGTAATAATTTAAATATTTTTTCTCAAATAACTCAAATTTCATAGCAAAGATTTAGATGTGAAATTTACCCCTCTTGATGTCCTTTAACAGTGTCACATAAAAAGCAATTACTGAATAATTAATTATATGTTTGTTTTTTCTTCATTTTTAAAACTTATTTTTAACTTTTTGTAGCTTATTGTTATGATAACAGTAGTTATTACAATTGTAGTCTTCATAGGTATAAGAATTTCATATTACAGTAAGTTCTCTGTAATAATGTGACAAACTTAAGATTTAATCATTCCAAAATTGAATCCTGCATATCTTGATTAACTGTTTACGTATGTTTTTTGTTGCTCTCCGTAATGATATTTGTTTATTGGTTTTATAAACACCAGGTTCTTTTATAGATTCCCAGAAGATTTGTCGATAAAAAATTATATTTTTATTCGCGAAACGTAAATTCAAAAAATGTGGAATGGAGGAAACTCTCGTATCATTTTCTCCTCACACGCGCACTCCCATTTCCCATCAAATTCACTCATTCCAGACACCTAGTATAGTTAGAACAACAGAAAAACACGCTTTTCACATTCAGACAACATAGAGAGAAAGTACGCGGAATATAATTCTGGCCTTACAACCAAATACGCCACAAATGCGTTAACACATGCTAGAGCTCATTCATGTGCATGCATAAATAAATGTGCATCGTGAAGGAGTGCTTGCAGGCACTCGTAAACGTAGTTTTGTAAACAAGTCAACAAAGAAATAAAAATACAAAAGTTAAATTTAAAAAAATGTCAAACGTATGTAAGAAAGAATTATGTTCTTTAGTGCTTCAGTACAGATTAAACTGTGATATCTAAGTGTGCTCTATGGGTCTTAAGTATGCTATAATCACGCGAATGATGGATAGCAACGTCTTTGTAACCCTCTTTCCACTGACCTTGCATTAGTTCTAAAGCAGGCATCTCCAGTTCACGGGCAAAATTTCAAGCTTACTAATTTTTGCGGGTAGTGCGTCCAGAGCACCTGCCGCTAAAAGTAAGGCTTGTTCAAATTGCTTCAGGATTGCGGTACACCAGTGGATACTTGGCCCATGACAGTCTTCTGGAGACGTCAGTTGACATTTATTGTTCTCAAAGCGACATTAGTTCCAATTTACTCTGCTGAAGCAAAGAAAT
The DNA here is from genome assembly GCA_038098605.1 of Gryllus longicercus. Taxonomy (NCBI): domain Eukaryota; kingdom Metazoa; phylum Arthropoda; class Insecta; order Orthoptera; family Gryllidae; genus Gryllus; species Gryllus longicercus. The sequence goes on along the minus strand of JAZDUA010000058.1, from coordinate 5,243,279 downwards.
TACCAAAGAAATACATCTGCCATATTTCAAATTGTTAATTGAGAGTAAAATTAATAATTTTGAATCGAAAGATCTTTATTTTGTAATCATGTTTACTAAAGAGTGTCATAATCTCATAAATTCGTACGTTCACATTAGGAGGTCTAACAGACGAGAGTCTTGTCTCTTAAAAGAGCTGTCCGACGTAAGAGAGACCCAATTCATTTCAAATTATTGATATTGCCATGTACTCATCATTACCATCTCTTAACTATTTTGCAGGCGATCACCTTCGATTTGCGTCTGTCCGGCTCCTGTCATAGAGGGTTGTTGTTGCTTATACTCAAATTCTGACGGGCCAACAGGACGCATGAATAAAGGTGCTTTTGATGCGTCGACCAGTAAAAGAGTTTCTGGTTTACACATTACATTTAATTACTACTATTATTCAACTTTAGGTTCTGCAAATAACGTCTTAACAACAGAGGATAGCCCAGCGATGTCAGTCGATTAAGAATTAGACCCTCCGGCCTTCTCACCAATCTTCTGGATGTGGCGTCGACCCGGCCCGGCGTGCGCACTTGTTGCAGTTCGACCCGGCCATGAGCGGACGTACCTGCATAGTCCCGGGGCTCTAGCGGCGCCTCTCAGAGGGCGTCCCGGCCGATGTCCAAAAAACCGCCTCGTTTATTGTAACGTCAGCGGACCACCGTTTCTATCGCAGAACCTCAACGACTCGACGATGCACAGGACGAAGTTCAAGTTCATGGCACTTGCCTAGAATACAGAATGATTTGACGGCAACGCCGAGACTAGTGAACGACCAGTCGCCTTACTAGGACAGCCGAAGTAAAAAGCCAAGAATACAAAATGATAATGTCGCTCAGCAAAGCCAGTTAGCATAAGCCAAAATGAAAGCGTAAGCCTATTGCCCACGCCGCCGCAGAAGCGCGCGAACGTCAATCATCAGGGCTCTTCGCCGACGACGGACAAAGGGACCGAAGCAGGTACCTGCTGCGGTCCCTTTGTCCGTCGTCGCCGGAGGGTCGGCGAAGAGCCCTGATGATTGACGTTCGCGCGCTTCTGCGGCGGCGTGGGCAATAGGCCAAAGGCCTATTGGCCTATTTGGCCTATTATTTGGTCTAAGGAGCCCAATAATAATAGCCCAAAGCAAAAAGAGCAAAAAGACGGTTCTCGATGTTTCCGTGTTCCCCTTGTGTAAGGGTTTGCCATTTGTCCCGCAAACATCCACGTGACCTCCGGTGTCCAATCTCTGCCACCTACGCTGGCTTCCTCGGAACGCCCGAAGACGCCCCCATCTGCCAGGCGCCCGGCACGTGCCGGCGCCTTGGCTAGTCACGTGATGCGACCATCTGGTCGTGACCCACCAACACTGAAAGGATCTGGAGGAAGATAAGATCGTCCCTCTGCTTTTCTGAGAAAGTCCCGTGGCCACCCGAATTGCACTAGAAAAGGTTGCCCTTCCGCTAGTACTAGCTTTCTTTCACTGAAAAGATCTCTCTCGTTGAAAAGATGTCATTCCTCTCACCCACTGCTAGGACCACTGAACATAGCCATACTAATGTGTTTCCGGTCGGATCGTGACTCTCACTGAAAAAAATGAGAGTTATTGTCACGTTCCAGCCCTTCGTCCACCCTCGCCAAGACCCTTCTACGGTGACAGCTGCAGTTTGGCCCGACCACCCGCGCCGAGTTGTTTCAATATAAAGACAAAATTAAATGACTTAATAAAATAAAACAAAACGAAACGAAAACAAGCAAAGAATTTACCGCTGGAAAATATTCTTCAATACATCTGACAGGGAAGTCCTAGGGTTCGCGTCCCGGATGGTGGGAGGATTTACGACACTAGTTATTTAGCTATGTCGAATTCAGGAACTATCTGGTGGAGAAGAATTGTAGCGGTCGGCTCCTCTGATCGGTAGTTTTCCGTTATTTCGCCGATCAACACCAGGCAAATGCCGGAGCAGCCCCATAACAAACGGGCCGCGGACCGTGCTACCTTTCCTTCCTCTTCTTTGTCCTATCCTCATCGCTTAAAGACACCCGCTTACTACACTTACCCGCAATGCACTACCACACCTTCCGAGAGCCATTTGCGTGCTTAGAGCTTGTCCCGACTGTTGCGGTGCCTCGCTGGTGGAAGATTCCTGGTTGGGGAAAACCCCGCAAGCCGCTGGGTCGGTCGGCGTCGGTTCTCACCATCCAGCTGGAAAAGATAGCCACCACCCGCGATAAAAGCATGCACTACACTTACAGGACCAACTTCCTTAGCCGTTGACGTGCCCGGAATCACCAATTAACCAATCAATCATATTCCTGCCCCTTAGCAAAAATAGTTATGAAAGGCAGTATTTAATAAGAAAAGGACACGTGAAATACAGTAATAAGTAGTAAGGTATATAAACGTAATTCTAACATCGGTTATTTCATAAAAAAGTGTCATGCAAACGCATTCTTATGAACTCTCTATTCTTCATGATACTTGGAGAAAGCTTTGCGCTTCCGTTCCCCACTTCAGTTTGCTTTCCCACCTGCGTTCGAAAACATTACAGTTCAACATTATATTTTACTTTCTTCTTATTCCAAGGTGAGTTTCTCTGTTGGTGTCGTGCTTATTAGTGGTTCGAAAGATGATATTCAAAAAATTAACTTTACCTACGAAATGTATTTCTCAAATAATGATTTTTAATCCGATATAGTATTCCATTACTTACGTATTGTTTTACAGTATATCTAATGAGGCATATGTATGAACGTGAGAAACATGCGTGTTTCTTAATAATAATTTGAATATGTTATATGAATATGAAGTTTGAAATATAAAAAAATAAAGAAATGAAAAATAAGAAATGTTTATGAAGAAATGTGGTTTTATTTTTTTTAATTGAAGTATAAAGCCCCTAAGTCAAGTAACGTCTTTGACCAAATCTTCAGGTAAATCAATTTCTCTAGGTTCTTCAATTTTAGATAGGCAAAGAGGGCTTCCTCATTTTTGGCCGTGAAAAGCTGCCCTTCAGCTTTTCACTGCTATTTCCTCCACTGGCGGTTATAAATGGCCCTTTATACCTTGATCCTTGTTTTTCTTAAACTGACGCTGTGTTTTTGTTTGATGCTTTGCCCTTAGCTTAGGTGCAGGGCGTCAGGTTACACAAGAATGCTCTCACTCTAATGGCGGAAACATTTCGCCTGACGTCGCGCCGGCGCTCGCTCTTAATAAAGCCGCGCTGTGGAGCTGTGGGCTGCTCCACTGCTCTGATGCCTTGCCCGGCGCCGCCTCCGCTCCACCGCGTTCGGCGCTCCACATTGCTCTTCCCCTCTCCTTCTTGCCCCGCGCCACTCTTCCCCGATTCGACTTTCGCCGCCTCGTCTTCTCTCACCTCGCGATATCTCTTTTTGTTTCGCTTTTCTTCTCCGTAAAGTGGTCTTTCTTCCTCTGCAAACCACTTTTCTTGTTTCCTACTGAAGTTCTAACGTGTCATTCCCTCGTCGTCCTGTCTTACCTCTCTCCTTCTTTCCTGTTCCCTACATTCAATCTTCTTATTTTTCTTCTTTAATTCTTCAGCCTTCCATCAACGTACAATGATCTAACCAACCACCTACTTTCTATCAACCTTGCATCATTCTACCCATGAGGCCTTGACCTTAGTTTTTAATACTCTAGAATGCTTCGTTTAGCAGTTATTTAACGATATGCATTCAAAAAATTCCTGTTGAGTGTGTAGCGGGTTGCATTTGGCATGAATAGTTGGTTTTGTTCTTCAGCATAAAATTCTGTGTAATATTCTACAGGTAAAGCCATCTTTGAAGCGGGTTATATATAATTTCAAAATCGGAGCTCAATCGGTCCAGAAAATAATTTTTGGTTGTTGAAAACACTTTTCCGTGTTTATGTAGTAATATAATATAACCGAGCAATTAGAAATAATCCAAAAACGTGTTTGCTGTTTTAGCACCTTATGTTTTATACGGATGAAACAAGGGACGCTTAAAAGAATGGTGGAGGTCTCATTGTCGTTGAATTATCTGAATTCAACAAAACACAAACTGCAGAAATTGCAAAATTAGATATAATTAGAGAGACATCATGTGTTGGTGTAGCACTATTAGTTTGTGTATACATTTACTGCACTAAATAGAGAGAGAGAGAGAGAGAGAGAGAGAGAGAGAGAGAGAGAGAGAGAGAGAGAGAGAGAGAGAGAGAGAGAGAGTTAAGAGAGTATAGCGTCATTTTTATCTGAAATAAATGAGAACCGTGTCTTACGACAAGGGATCGAATTTTCATATAAATGCATTTTTACAGGAACAAGATTCCTGCTGTCAATAATATATTATAGTGATTACAAAACATTCTGAATGAATAAGAACCATTTTTATTTTACATACATTTTTTTCAAAAATATGTAAAATGTGATTACATATTATATATTTTACCTAAAACCACATATTTCTTGCATATTTCGTTACATTTTTAATATATTTACACTTCGAAACGGAACATTTCAAATGCAATATATGTAACTAGAATCATCTTTCTTACAAGGAATGCTTCCGTGCTTCTTGGCCATCAGATATTTGCCATGAATTGTCAAACTTAAGTCCTCACCCCCCCCCCCCCCCGCTTCTTGGGAAAAGTGTTCTCGAAATCAAGTATGAGTAGATGTGTATGCAGCAGAAGTAATTTAAACCGCCCACGTGCTTGCTGATATTTCACAGAGACCTGAGTAACTCGATCGAAAACTAACAAATATATTTTTCAGATCATTGTCTTATCGCATTGTTGGATTAGAAGGGTATGTTCCTGTTAACAGCCCCCCTCAAAGATCCATCACTGGATACTATTTACTTGGGCCCCAGCTATTCGTTTGTTTTATTAGTAATTCCGGGCGCGTCAACCTCTAAGGCCATTTGTCCCGTTAGTGTAGTGTCTGTTTTATCGCTGAAGTTGGCGGTAATCTTCTCTCGCTGGGTAGCGAGATCCGGCGCCGACCTTGCAGGTCCCATCAACCCGGCATCGTCCCTGCTGGGAGAAGCTCCCAGCTCCCGGCTGGTCTCCCGGCATGTATGGTTGTGTAGTGCATGTAAGCGTAATTGTGTGTAAGTAAGGGATGAGGATATCACAAGGAAGAGGAAGGCAAGATAGCGTGCGGTCCATAGACCGTTTGTTAGTTCCGGCATTCGCCTAGTGTTGATCGGAGAAATCACGGAAAACCGAGCAGCCGCCCGCTAGAATTCTTCTCCAAGGAGCGGCTGAATTCGACCTAGCTCTCTAGCTAGTGTCGAAAATCCTAGCATGGTCGGAACTCGAACTCTAGGACCTCCCGATCAGAGGCACTGAAGGGTCATCGTTTGATGTCCTGAGACACCTGTTGGTCCGGCTACTCGTAAACAACATTTTATACAATGAACGTATTTTACATTTCGAATAAAACGTAGGTGTGGTGAAAACTAGTGTACAGGCATATTCGCTTTTGTGGAAGTGCTGCTCCAAATCCATGATAAGATCTTATCAATGGCGTTTTGTGTTCGAGAAAAAGCATATGTAGGGCACGCACGACGTGTGTGTACGCTTTTTGCTTTTTTTATTGCAATTAATGTTCCCTGCTTATGACAATCTCACAATGGTCCCTTTACATCCACTGAGAATTGTCGTGACAGAATTTCGATTCTGTTATAAATTCTACGCCATTGACAATATCTCGTGCAGTTTTGTAAAATTTTGCGGCGGTATATATGCACATTTCCCATTTTAGTTAAAGGTACTTTGCTGTTCTCTCGCTGTTGCGAATTCAATCATTTGTAGACAATTATTGCTTATTGTCCAAATTTGCAGGAATAGCTGTTCTTGTTCATCTTACTTAGGAGAGGATACATTCCGAGTGTATGTTAAAAATAAGTGAGTTAAGCAATAACTAGATATTTGAAACCTTTTAGAAAAAATCGAAAGTCGCCAAGTCGTTGCTTAATGAAAGCAACAATGGAATTTAAGGCTTTTTAGTACATAAAAAATATCATTAATATTTTAACACTTATGTGTTAAGTCAATATTCGTACTTATGGAAAGCGGTAAAGTTTTAAATCTTTCTTTGAGTGCAAGGTTGAAAGCGACATTGATTCAGTAGAATCTGTGCCAAGGCACATCATATTACTGGGGAAGGAAATGTTAGAGAATAGAGGGGGCAGACAGTCATAGGGCATGGTACAGAACCGCTGCACCTGGGACCGCTGCAGGAATGGAGGGGAGAACAGGGGGACAAAGGGATGGGGCGGCGACGACGGAACCCCTCGATTCACCATCACTAAGAAGCACACGCAGACAACCTAGATGCATTACCTCCAGCCTGTGGCAGATGACCCATTAGGCAAGATTAGGCCAATGTCTAGAACAGTTGATGTCTACTGCTACGTGAGGTGTGTTGGTGTCTAGGAATATATATAAATTCAAACAAAATAAAATTTAAAAAGTACAGCGAATCAAAATAAGCTATGATACAACTTAGTTACGAGTATAAGCCTTCCAATTAATGAAATTATGAGGATAAACCTTCGAAATCAGCGATGGGAGCTACTGACCAACATATTCCTTCGGGCGGCGAAGAGTAGGAGGGATTAAACTTTCTGTCAAATGAGGGTGTATAATTCTGGAATATCGCAAATGACAGGCAATACTATATTCAATTTCTATATGAATGTAACGTTATCTTTAGAAATCACACACTCGTGGAATAACAAATGTTCTCATTTAGAACCTCACCCTCGAAATCGTTACATTATTTATGCAACACTTATGCCATAGCTATTCTTAATAAATTAGAAAGCATCTTTGCTTTGTCATATGGCAAATTATAGATTGATAATAGTTTAGATGTGATACATTTACTCCCCTCTTTTAAATAATTTTGCAGTGCCCATTTGCCGTCCACTAGTGTCTGAACTGGAAACATGATGGAAAATATATATTTAAAACGCCATACAACCAAGATGTATCATTAAGAAGCCTTTTCACAAAAGTAAACTCTACTGCATGTAAATGAACACCATTATATTACATAACTGACATTTATTGCAATTCATTAGGTTCTAATAGTCCAGAATATATGTTGACATTTCTCTTTCACTCTCCACTTGTCCCTCCCTCTTTCCCTGTCTCTCATACACACATAGTTACTTGTTTTACTGCGTTAACTATTGCTAATACGTAATAATTACATGGAAAATGAATGTGTTAGTTAACATTGATTTTTTGTTCATTCTTCATAAGAATATCAAAAGAATGCTCTTCTGACACTATATGTGGATTGGTTTGGAGTATGATTTTCCTCTCACGATTCACATGTACCTTTCATCCAAACCTAAGCTGATTAGTTGACAAAGACAACGTTGCGACACTTCAACAAATGCAATTCTATGAACATTGACGTGTATGGCTAGTATTCTGATCGCAAGACGACACTCATCTGGGCGATAACGCATTTGGAGAAGCGGCAGATGTAGCGCATATACGTAACAAATAATTACGGGTAGAGAAGAAGATTCCGAGATCGATGCGGAGAAAGAAACAGAAACACGAGGAGACAAATCGGAGGTGGAGGCGGAGAGAGCGCCAAATGCTCAAGCGGAGGAAGAGGCAAACGCAGGGGCGGAGGAGCGGATAACGTAGAGAAAGGTGGAATGAGATATGGAGGAAGAGACTGGAGCAGGCGCAGTGGCGGAAACAGGCGGAGGCAGGTGCGGAGGCAAATCAGAGGTAGAGGCGGATAGAGGAAGAAGCGGAGGAAGAGGAACACACAGGAGCAGAGGAACGGTTGGTTTAGAAAACGGTTGGTTGGGTTTAAAGTAGGGGAGAGGGATGTGCTAATGATCAGAGGGAGGAAAAGGAAAACGCAGGGGCGGAACGGATGGCTTAGAGAAAGTTGGAATGCCATGCAGAGGTGGAGGCAAATCAGAGGCAGGCGCGGGTAGAGAGGCAAAGGCATAAGCGGAGGAAGCGGCAAACCCCGGGGAGGAGGAGCGGATAACGCAGAGAAAGGTGGAACGCGATGCAGAGGAAGAGTCGGAAGCAGAGGCAGCTGCGGTGCGGAGGCGGAGGCGTGGGCGGCAAAGGCGGTCGGGGGCGCATTAATTCACCTCTGCCGGGCGAGCGCGGCGGCGCGTGCTCCGCCTGATGCGCGCCGCTGTCGTGATGTATGCTGACCGCTCACGCCATATGCACGCGGCTGGAGGAATTCATCACCTGTCAGCGAAAGGCGTCGCGCCGTCCGCCGCCCGCTGCGCCCTTCCCACTCTACGCTCCCACCTGGCGCCGGCCCCTCGTCCTAGGCCGCGCGAAAATTTCCCGAAATAAATCGACTTGCCAACAATGCAGGTACGTCGCGATCGGTGTCTATCTCTTTAATTTCCGTTCGGAAATGCAAACAATTTTGAGAGTCCAGTGCTCTTGACATGGCAAGAAATACTCGTCCTGATACAAGTTAGTTGCCGTTGTTTTTAGTTATTTGTTGTACGTCGTAGGGTGTAGTTGGGATGAGAATGCATTCGTCATACTTTTAGATGTTTAATTCACGAGGCACAACTTTGGAAGATGAATGCGAACCAAACTGCAGTTATCTATTTATGCGTGGGCTACCCGGTGCGTGGTGATCAGATCACTCACTTTCCACCTCTGGATGTGTGTGCGGGGGGTTCAAATCCCGGTCGAACTATGTGTACTTTGTGGTAGACAAACCACCTTCCTCAGTTGATCACAATTATAATATATGTGCGTTTATGCACGTCTTCCATTACGCCCATGTTCCATTTCTTATCACTAGTCAAATCCCGGTCATTCCTCATAGAAGCGCGGGTATCATAGAGCCGCAGTAGGTGTTCTCGAGATTCTTTCATCTATCTTTTTCATATCTGTCACTTTTGAGTTGAAGTTATTTCAGTCAGAGAATTACGTATTTTTCCGTCAATCATGACAAATATTATATTGTGACCTATTTCCAATCACTTGTTTGAATGCTTGTTATTTCACTGTCAACTGTTTTTTCTTTAATGCAGATGCCTTTGAATATGTGTGGGTGGTTTTTGCAAAACTATTTTCATCATAAACCAGACGACGACGAATAACACTTTCAAAGGAAACAGAAGAATCATCAGTATTGCAAATATGAAATGCCTACATGTAAGAGTTACCCCAAGAGTTATCAAACTCCAATTTCGATATCAGGATGAGTCGATGGAGATCTTCATTTGCTGTTGACTCAATCAGAGATTCCACTGAATTGAGAAGGCGCTTCACTGTGTTATCGAACGAAACTTTCAGCGATACCAAGCTTGATGGGAAACTTTCCGGTAACGTGCATACTTGTGAGGTTACAGGTTTCTGCATTCCGAACTATTTTGTATGAACGAAATTTTTCATGGGCACTTATTCCTATCATGTCATGTTGGTGACTAGACAGTTTAGCGTCCACTAAAACAGCTAGATATTCTTCATCTGTCATCAGTGTTGGTTCTAATGCTTTTATGTAAGCTGCTCTGTATTTCTTGGCACTTGTCGGACGTAAAGTCATTTTTCGAAGCCTGAGGCTGTCCGAGTAATTTCGAGGGCTGTGGCTGCCCTTCACCTCTCATATTCATTTGGGTGACGAATGTAACATTATTAGTTCACAGAGTACATCGTAACTCTTTACTTTTTGTCGCTTAGTTCGTAGAGAACTGTATCCACAAGAAATTTCTGGGCAACCAGATTTCTTCTCGTATATTGTCTTAAAAAACCTATCAACACAATCTTCACTATTTTTTCATATTTTTCTTATTCTGAAAGCTTTCAATCCTACGTAACGTAATTTGTGTCTGCAGGTAATATACTTTTTGCTTTAGGTCACCAATATTTTCTGGATTACACTTTGATCTTGTATTTGTTTGTATCTCTCATCTTAGAAATCATTATATCTATAAGTTCTTTGCTCTTGATCAGAACAGTTTTTGGGCTCGTACCCCCCTCCCAAATACCACCCATTTCAAGTTATTTCTTTCCGTTTCTTCCGTAAAAACTCATTCCGGTGGAGAAAGTAGCTAATAGTAGGAAGATAAAACAGCTTCTTTATGTATTTGTATCCTTCCTGAATAGCGAGAAGCAAAAATCGAAGTTTGATACCCTTTGAAACATAATAAAAAAATTATGTATAACAAAATGATAAGTAAGTTTGAAATGTTCAACGTTATTCATTTGTAGCTTTTTCCTGCTAAAATTAAGTTCTCAATATGGCGAAAACCTGATATTCTTTACACACTGAATAAAAACACCACGAATAAGGAATTAATTTTCACTTATGAGATGTTCGAGTGATCACCAGTAGAATACCACATGAGCTGAAAGCTCTATTGCGGTGACGGACAGCTCAAGAGGCGCGACATGCTAGAACATGTTCGTGCAGGTTCTCTTTTACGCAAAACCATCAAACATTTTCACCCCAAATTATCTGGATTTTTCTTATTTCTGCCAGGTTATGCTATCATTTGCCCCACCGAGAGACGGTGCGCCGGAAATTTCGGTTCGTAAGTCCTTCTAGGGGGATCCTCCTCTTTTGGACGGCGCCTGCGAAGGGACAAGCCGTCTCCGCGCGCACGCCAGTCTTCATGGCTTCAGGGGCGCCTACAGGTACGCATGACTACGGGGCGTAATAATCCGCTTACACAGTTTAGGGCGTTGGCTCAGTGAAATGCGAACAACTCTCGGCGTTGCCCAGCTGCGCGCGAAATCATAGCGAGCGCCGCTCTCTGCCACGGACTAGCGCTTTGAATTTCGGGATGTAATGCCTCGCGTAAAACGTGTTCCTTGCCACAGTCAGAGACGCAGGAAATTGCTCAGGCTTTGGTCTGTTGAATTTCGTTCACAATTGGCTTGGAAATTGTAAAGGGTCTAACGAGAGATATGCCTTTGATATACGGGGTAAGAAAAACAATGCTTAATGCATTTGGTAAACACTCCGTACAGTGTTACGAAATTAATTTCATACTTTCATAACTTGAAAGTGCACAGAGTTCCTACAAAGCTCCTATCGCAAGCTCCTATCGTTCCTACAGCTTTCCCATTTCGAATCAAGGTAGATGAATGGAAACTGACCGATTACTGGTGTAATTCTGACCTAGACCTGTGAATGTTTCGTGGAATATTCAATCTTCGGGGTTTAGATTAGAATATATTAAATAGCTGAATTTTTTATGCTGGAACCCCCTAGGATCCCTTGGGATATCGGAATATCGTTGGAGTATTGCCTTGTTCTTATGTTCCTTCCACGGCGCTGGAATATTTGTCTTAGGTTTAACCGAACAACATTTTCTTAAGAAAAAAAGTTTCTTAGGAAAATATAGGTCAAGCCAGTTTTTTTATCCTCACTAAAATAAAAGTACATTCTATTTATATGAATAATCATTAAACATTATTCAAGCAAATTAGCATGATAGTACATTTTTCGGTGAAGGTAGCACAGTTATATATTTCATCGTCACTTTGAGCTACAACAAAAACACAAGTTTGAGCTTTAGATTAACGGGGATCGTAGTTGACGTAAGGTTGTGGTTGGAAGATTAACTTAAGAATATGTAATTGAGTTGTAAGGGAGAAAATCTCATCATATGATAGATTTCTTCGCTGTGTAGGTTGTTGATGGTTAGGGCATTAGGATGTTTTCCAGGCGTTGAAGTCAGCGTGAACTGCTTATTTCAATTCTTTCTCGGTTGTCAGTATCTTTCGTCCTCTGAGTAGCGCAATGTCGTTAATAAACCAAATCTCCTCCCAGAGGCGGCTCGTGGCTATAAAGTTAGTTGAAGAGCTAATAAAGACTGAAATACACTCCATTAATTCATTTCATATTCTCTCCCGAATTTCAGTGTTAGTGCAACCATCGAATTCAACAGAGCCGCTAGTCCTCTTCTGTCCCAAGTGTTACTTTTACTTTCTAATATTACAGCGTACTCAATACAACAATTTCTGAAGAGTTGGCGAGTGTTGCCTTCTCTAAGTCACACGTCTCCAGTAATTTCAGAGTCGACGCCAGCCGACTCTTGACGGGGAAAAGGTAGTGTAGATTACGCCACATTTTCTTTCTTCAAATTTTTTGCTCGAATAGAAGAAAGTAAGTTTATATAAGTTTCGCAAATTAGATTTTCAGTAAAACTTCTGAATTTTTGAAAATTGCAAAAGTTAAATTTAAAAAAATACTAGTAGTACGGAAGAGAGTTGAATCGCCAAAAGTTTCTTAGGAAAAAACATGATATGTGTTTTAAATATTAGGTCTTCCGAACGATAGTCGAGGGGATATGGCTGTCTTACCAATCTAAAGGTTGGTGTTCGATTCCCCGGAGAAAATTTGTTTCTTAAAAAGTTTTCTTCCAGTAGCGCAAAGAGGTTTTATAAATCAGGAATATGTTCTATTTTCATTGAAATAGTAAACTTTAAAAAATTGAAAAAATTGTAAAATCAGATCTCCCGCCTTTACTTTTCTGAAAAGACTTTCGCGAGATGGCTGAAGAATTATTCAGATATAATTTGCAATATTATATTACGCATCAATTACATGTAATGTGAGAAAGAACGCACTGTTCTAAGACAACTACTTTATAATAATAATGCTGAGTTTTATATATGTACTTACATAATAGTTCAAGACAATGTAATCTCATAATATTTCTTAGCTCAGTACATTCGTCTAAATAAATTTGTGTTGTAAATTGAGGAGTATTAGAAAAGCTTTGTAGGAAATATGCATGTACTTTCAGTGAATAAATTAATCTTAAACATTAGCATTCTCGTTCCTCATCGTTTACTCGTTCTTTTATCACCTCCTTTATGCACTTGTTACTTAACTTCTAGCACTGGATACGACTTAACAATATTAAATTGCTTAAATTGCGCGTGCATTGATCTCGCGAGTTACGGAAGATCGCTTCAATTACAAAATTGCCTTTGCAATATTATAGCGAAATAAATATGTAATAATAAAATAGTCAATTTCCCCCCTAGTTTAACATGTAAATTAACAAATTTGTATATTTTCAACAATATTTCGTACGTTTTGACTAGGAATGGCCAAATAATATTTCTGAGCAGCAATACTGGCACAACTCAAAAATTAAGATATGAGGTAATTTTTCCCTGGCGGTTTAAATGCAGGTAATATACGAATAATAATCATTGGCTAATAAAATAACGAATTCATACGAATTATGTTAATAAAACTTAGTATTAAAATTAAAATAATTATTAAACTTTCAAAGTTCAAAATTTGTATTCTTGGAGCGTGTGTATTTTAGAACTCTCTTACAGAACAGAATATACGTTTCTAGGCTTCAACTGACAGGAAGCATTTAGCATATACACTCAACTAAATTAGAACATGTTCATGGCTTCAATGGATATTTTGCAGAATATATTTGCTTTCATTTTCCATCACTTCACTGTGTCCTCCACGAAGGTTAGGGGTCGATGGGTTAGTGACTCAAGACCCCTCAGCGGGTGGAAACACGTGTGCTTTGTTCTCGGAGTTTCAGAGACCCCTCAACTTACAGGAAGTACTTGTCGTACAAGAGCTCCTCTACGAGACTGTTCGAAGCTCCTTGAGACCCTCCCTTATTGAGAAATAGTCACGTCCCCACGTTCACCCTACCTGTCTTTGCCGGATTTACCATAGTGTCCATTTTCTTGGATCAACACCTAAAGCGAACATTAAAATAGATTTCCAATCTTATTTTGTATTATGATTTTTAATGTAGCACCTTACTACGTGCGTAGGAAAGAGGAACTGTACTGTGGCAGGAACCGGCGATTTTTGATGGAGAAACTCGTATTGTGGAACCCTTCAAATTTTGAAAAAATAGATACTATATATTTTTCTGACGTGTAGTTAATTACTTCCTCTAACATATTGTGTAGTTAGAATTCGCGTTCTGTGGGTCCTTCATACCGAAAATAGTAATACTTACTTTCATGGCAGTAAGAGGTCATACTTTCTCGCATTATTTTTAACTTTTAAAATTCCGAAAATTCACAGAGTTCAACAAAAATTAGATGTGCGTCATTTTTAAGCGTTCTTTGCTTTATCCGTGGAGAAGAAAATAAAAATTGGAGCAAGATTTTGAGAAAATGTTTTTGTAGTGGCATTAATTCAAAGAGAAATGAAGCGAAAATTGCTCGATTTTTTCAAAAACTTGTACGTAACCACATTTAATCATCTAATTTTTTTACACAAATTTTATTTAAGCAAATATTTCTCCTGAATAACCTTTTTTATCCTCCTGAATAAGGCGAAGATATAATTTTCATTTGACATTATCAATTTTCCAAAACTCGAAAACGCACGTACTGTTAAATGGACCATGTGTTGCGGGCAATGCTGCTCTAAGACATGCGCAAGTACTACATTTAGGGACAAGATTTATCCCATTTCTCGATAGCTGGGTCTATAAAATCACCAATTTTTCCACGTCATTACAATCTTGGTTCTTTATTGCGTAAGTACGTAGTAAAATGAGAAATTATATTAATGTCTATCGATCAGACCCGCAAAACCTTTGCAATGATTCTCCGATTTTTATGAAAATTTTATACTGATATCTTGGAGTGGTTCGACGTGTCTCTTGAAACTTTATAATCTGTTCAACATTGCCTCTAATTAAGGTATGCGCAATGCATTGCCTTAATTAAGCACCTTTGCACCAGGAACAGTGTTCCAATAAGATAATGCACGCCCACACACTATGGACTACCTAGAGCATGTTGAGGTTCTCCCGTGGCTAGCAAGATCCCCGGACCTCTCCAATGCCATCCTACACGAGTTCAATGGAACACGTGTGGGATGGCATTGGAAGGGGACTCTGTCGCTGTAACAACCTGCAGGATCTGGAGGAACAGCTGCAACAATTGTGAACGTGCCTCAAGAGAGGATCCAGAGTTGTTTGCCACCATTCCGAACCGCCTATCCGAACCCCGCATTGCAGCCAGAGGAGGTGCCACGCCCTACTGACCTAGCGCCACCTGTAACTGCCAACGGCCTTGTCCCTTTCATACGATAATGTAATCGGTTCAATAATGTTACATGGTATTTCAGCATATGTAGTTTCATTCATTTCCAACCACTCCTTCTGGGTACATCACTTTTTTGTCATAGAGTGTATCTTCACACTTTATCAAAATAATCGTCGTACACAAAATTGTTGACAGAATTATCTTCAAAATACATACTTCAATTTATTTTTTTCAGGCGCTAAAGCGCGCCTAAAACGGCGGCTTTTTGGCTTTCTGTTCGAAATGGGAGAAAAATCCTCTCCCGCAGTACTATTTCGGGACGTCGCTTTTGTTTCATCATATCATTCTTCAAAACGACTATGAAGAATGAATTATTTGTATAATAATTAGCTGCAGTTAAATGATTAAAATTTTCTTACTCGACGAAATAGTAGGAACGAGTTTACTCGTGCGAGGTATTTGTACACCCAGCCTTATATGAAGCGCGTAGTTGTCGAGATAGAAGGAACAAAAACAGAAAGCAGTGCAATATGTTTAGATTTTTTAAAGTTTGTTTTGTTAAACCAGACAATACTTGAGGCAAACCTCAAATTCGAATTCAGCCCCAAAAAACATATAGAAAGTTGAGATAAAAACATTCGGAATTTTTTCCTTGACCCGGATGCAATTTGGCAGTCGTTTTACAGAGAGAAACGATTCATAATTATTTTGAGGGCAAAATGTCACAATCAGTTTGCTCATTATCAACACTCGAAGATTAAACTTTGCATTTGATAAATGAATAAAAATAAAAACGTTCAATGTCCAGGAGCTTCAAATTTTGGAGAACAAGAAAAAAAGGTTCTAAATTCCGAACATCGAACATTTTTTCTAAACATCAACACTTGAAGTACACTCTACAGACGTGACAGAGGTCACAGACAACAAACATTTATGCATGAAACGTTGAATTAATATTTTAAGTGTGTGAATCTCACTTCCTCCGCCTGATGTCGATCAGTTAACTACATGCGAGCTTTCTGGTTGACTATCTAGCTCAGCCTTCTGGTTGACTGAAGAACGTGAGATCTCGTTAGGACAGAAAACAGTAGGGAATTCATTTCGGACATCTTCCAGAGTTCTTTGACATTCCACAACCATGACATGAGCCTCTTGGGATTTTTCGCCCCGAAAATCCACACGTCTCAGCCGGAATCGTCAGCCGGGGGTTTGAAGGCCAGTGAGGTAACCACTCGTCCACCGAGGCGTTTCAGTTCTTTGTAGAAGTAGATCATAAATCATCAGATATGTAACGAATTTTTTTGAGTCCACCTAGTCTGGCTATACTGTGATAAATTTTAATGAAGATATTTGCAGTTCAGATACGAAAAACGAAATAAAGATTGTAGACATGAAGGAACACATGTACACTACTTTTATATGTACTTTGCAAAATGTCAGCCATGTTTTACAGGATACCAGTCTTTCATCTTTGTGTCATCGCATCGATTGCGACACGCATGATATTGATAGTTATATTAAAAATCCACTTTCTGTGAACTCCCTGATATACGATGTTTCTTTCTGAAAACTATTCTTTAATGCAATGATCATTGGGATCTTAACTATGGAAGGCCTAATTCGTAGCAGAAATAAAGACTGGTGCATTTTCCCGCAACAATTCTAAAGTGGTCTTGGCCCCAAGCGTTGGATCAGAAGTGTAGAAAAGTCCAGTTCAATCCGATTAAAGAAAAATATTTGTATTTAAATTATTAAAAATTATCGGATTATAAGTAAGAATATTTCACTACCTCCTTCATGTGTTAAGTACCACCTTTTCTGTCAGTAATATTGCCCGTCTCGAACTGGAATATGGCTGATTTTAACTCGAGGACTTCTTCAAACTCTGATTCTCATCAACGTTTTATTTCTCGACTTTAATAACAAAGAATTATGTATTGTAATAAGAGAAATAAATGTTGGGTTATTCTTGTATCTGCAGCGCACGAACGTGTAACATTTCTCATAAAACGCCTGCTAATTAAAATTTTGCGCTACCTCTCCATCGCTGTGGTTTCGATGCACAGGGGATAACGACAGGTATGCACCTGCGCCTACGGCCTTCGCGCACCTATATCGATTTACACTCGCTACGAAATGAACATCTGACGCGATATTGAAGTCGTATTCTTCGATTTTCGAAAAAATGTAATAACCACCTTCAACGGTTTTTCAGTAAGCTCCCTTTACAGCTTTTTCTTGTTGGAAGTTAAATTCGAAAGTATTCATGTAAAGTTCATTACATAGTTTTCAAATAAATTACCTTTAATCGAATAGAAAAAATATTGCATTATGCATGCAATGTGTACTATTATTAGCTCATTAACCGACTTACGTCGCTCAGGACATCAATTGATGTCAATGCATTGACTCTGAGCGGGAAATTAGGGTACGACCTCCGTCGTTGGCAGGATTTTTGGCACTAGCTACATAGCTAAGTCGTATTCAGGCGCGGTCTGGAAAATAATTCTTGCGGTTGGCTGCTCTGATCGGTAATTTTCTGTATTGTTTTCGATAAACACCAGGCACATTCTAGAGCGGGCCCTAACTAGTGCTGCTATAGAATTGCAAAGACTTCCTTGTGTTAGTTGTATTTCCTTTGGTCTCGGCTAGCTATTCGGGATTGCCATATTCTTGCGAGCTGTCATCTATCGCCGCCCAAGAACATTCTTTACAAAATTTCAATTTTTTTTCGGTTTCCTAATAGAAAAATTGAATTATAACTTTATAATATCAAAGAAGAGCAAAACCTCATCCTGTATGAAATTTTTCATTGAAAAATTTGGAGCCGTTTTCAACAAAATGGTGTTTAAGTGTTACTGTGAATGCAAATTTTGAACCTCTTTTCAGAGAAAACTATTGAGTTTTCGAAAAAATTCATATGAAGTCATTTCAAACACTTCTAGCCACAAATGTAATAGTGTTTACAAATTGCTGGAAATGTGCATAATAAAGGCGTGAGAGATATTTCAAAAAATTACATTTGTGTATTTTTTTTAAAACAAAAGAATACAGCAAAATGAACTTTTTGTCAAATTAAAGAGTAGAATTAGCACTATCTGTTAAAAATTTTGAAGAAAAAATTTGGAGCCATTTTTGAGAAAATAACGTTCGAGCGTTCTAGAAGAAGCGGAGTTTGAGCTCATTTTTACAGAAAACTTACGTTTTCGAGGAACAGTAATGTGAACCAATGGCCGTTAATGTAAATATTAACGACGTGAGAGAAAAAAATTTAAAAAAATACTTTTTGAGAAAACAAAAGAAAAAGCAATATGGCGTTTATGTCATCTTATAGAGTGTATTTAGCACGATCACTAGCGAAAGTTTAAAGAGCCGTTTTGGGAAAAATTGTGTTTCGGTAATTTTTTAAAATTGCAAATATTGCACTCAATATTGCTCGAAAACTACTAAAATTTTAAAAAAATGTGCATTTCCTTATTGAAAGACTGATTATGAGCAACAAATTTCATTGGAAGGAAAAGTATCTATCTTTAATTTTGTAGATGTAGGAAGACGCACAAATAACTCAAACTTTTGAAATTTTTGAAAATTCGGAGTTAACCGTAAAAAGTGGACCTATTCCACCTTAATAAGTGTATTTTATTCTATTCGGACAATAAATTTAAATTTAAAATATTGGAATCGTTTTTTAGAAAACTTTGAAATTGTCCGGGGAGCTTCATGTAAAATACCCCAAATTTTGAAGAAAGTTTATCAAAATCTCAAAGCTTCGACTCGAGGCAGATGGACAGTGGTTTCTTGAATTTGGAAAAAAATCTACGCATGGTTCAGACGCTAGTGGTGTTCCCAGACGGGCAGACGGGCGGACAGACGGACCTTATGAAAGAAACCACTTTTTCGGTATCAGGGGACCCGAAAACGTGTATTTCCGTTAAAATCTCGAAATCAATTTTCCGCAGCTTTACATATCTTTCCCTATACTACGTATATAACTCCGTGTATACGTACGTATACGGGAAAGTAAAAAACAGTCCACGGATCGCGCATGATCTTTCCTTCGCCTTCATTGACCTATCTTCATCCCTTACTTGTCCCCACGCTCACTGGTCAGCGTGCTCACTTTCCATGACGCGACCCCGGGTTCGATTCACGGTCGCGGTAGATTATAGTGTGCGCTTTCCTTGCAATGTCCCAGAATGTGTTCCTATGTGACGATGAGAAAGCACACCTCTCATGTTCAGAAGACCGGAATACGGCATAGGGATGTTTATGTGCTAATCACACGGCATAGGGATGTTTATGTGCTAATCTTATCCCATGTCCGCAAGGCCGGGACGCCACTGAAATGCCTTGTTCCCGTCAGAGTCTGTGGTATCACTACAGACAGACATCCCTTATTTACACACACTTACACTTACATGCACTACACGACCACACGTGTCGGAATACTAGTCAGGAGCTTAGAGTTTGTCCCGGCTGGAGCGGTGCCCCGCTGGTGGGAGATACCTGGTTGGAGAAAATCTCGCAAGCCGACGTGTAGGTCAGCACATGATCTCGCCATCCACTGATGGAAGATCATCTCCACATGCCGCGATTAAATAAGCACTAAACCTACGGGACTAATGGCATTAGTTGACGCGTCCGGAAACACTAGTTAATCAATTAATCAACTCATTAATTGTTAGACTTAGTTACAAGTTACGACCCACCAGCAGAAGGAAATATCCTACTATTCATATATATTAGTATTTCTGTATTTGTGGGACTATATTATATTCTGGGAGATATTAAATATGAACAAGCTTGGAAAAATAACTGTATCGTAGCATTACACTTTGCTGATCACCGAACACAAAACAGATATTCGACAAGATTATTAATTTCTACATTCTAAAAAATTGAAAATAGATAATGGTAGAGACTTAGGTTAGAAACAATTCACACACATAACAATCTTCCTTGCTAGAATATCATTTGCCTTAAAATACAAATCCGTGATCTCGCGTTCCCACTGCTAAAATTAGCCCAACATGTACACCCCTGATTCCGCTCCGAGATCCACCATCAGCCACTTCACCAACTCCCTTCTCAACCACCCTTTTTTCACTCTTCGGTCGCATCCCTCTCCCTTCCGACCGTCGACCTGTTAAACAGCTCGCACTTCTGAGAAACTGCAGAATTTTCCGCCCACACGCTGCAGGGTATGTACGATCCAGTTTGTTTACGCATATCATAGTAAATTCTTTTGTGTATAATTTTCAGCTCTGATGATGATAGCTACAGCTTGAAAAGGTCGTAAGTCAATAAAAGCTAGATACCTAACAACACTGTTTTCTGATAGTATACGAAGATATCAACGTCACCAGCACCATATTTATTAATAAGTGAAAATATTACCGAGAATGACAATTAAAATTAATTTAATTGTCATTTAATTTAATAAAAATAAATTCTGCGGTTTGTTTACCAATGGGAATACATTTTCTAGAACTCGGGAGCGAAATTGTCTTGTTTTCAAATGTTGCTAACCTCACTGTTTTTTATCTTTTATTGACCACTCAACTATTTATAGTTAAAATGTTATGAAGCTCAAAAAAACCCACAGATTGTACTTCTCCCTTATATAAATATCTCATAAGTCCCCGTCTCATAACTCCCCGCCTCATAAAGTTTTTAATGTTCTTCGACAAAATAAATCAAAATTAAAGGACGCGGCGCCGGTCCGTAGAATTCATGTCGCGGCACATACTGAGTTGTGCGAAGCCTCGTACAGTCTCAGGGCGTCTTAATAAATAAAATTATGTAAACGTTTTGGCAGTGTTTATTGTGGTTGTCCAAAATTTAAAAACAACAATAAATAGAATTATATTGTGACAACTAATAAAAACTATATCTTCAGAATTCTGGAAGTTTCTCGGTAAGTTTGTTTATCAAGACGCCAAAGGAGCGAGGGACACAATGACCGGTTGACGACTCTCGAGGGACAGGGTGTCGGCAGTTTCGGAACTCCCCCAACTCACAGTCTTCTTCAGACGCAAATTGGTGCTGTCACATAGCGATCTGTCACAGTACCAAGGTGGGAATTGGCAGTTTGAAAGATTTCTTCCAGGAGAGATGTTAAAAAAGACACTACTTAGAGGGGACATCACAATATCATTTTAATTTTTACTAATTCTGGATGTTTTAAAAAACACTGGTCGAAAATAAGAAAATTGTTTTGTAATATCAATTCAATAGGCATTGTAGTTTTGCAGTATATAATACACAAATAACCAAAAAAACACATACCTTGTTTGGTATGACTATTTTATCAGTTTTACTCTTGATGGAATAATTCCGAACATCAGTTCTTTTTATCAACATATATATTTTATCAAGGGTTAGTGTCATGAAGAAGGTAATTATATTTTAGGGTAAGTAAAATAAAAAAAATTAACATAACCTATTTTTTTACTTTTTAGTCTACGTACGAATTGTGATGGCATACATCATATTTTCATCAGAATGCAAATGAAACTACGAAAAAGACTATGTGGCGCGGAAAAAATTACAGTGAGGGCGCGGTACGTGCGGTTCTGGAAAGAATTACGGACAAAATAATTTTACGAAGCGCAAAGTTGAATGGATATACCCGATGGAGGAGAAAAATAGCCTGTAGTCAGGGGTGGTTTGCCACGTTTGACGAAAAAAAAATTCGACAATGACCAGAGTCGGTTGCTTCTTGAGAACTCTGAGGCAGCGCACTACCCCAAAAAAATTTATAAGAAATGTTTCATAGCTTAGGTATTAATCTTACACTAAATCAACTCGCTTAAATTGTGCATATCGCAAGCAACCGCGTGCGAGAACAAAGAGTACCTTGTGTGTGTGTAAGAATAATTGCTCAGGCCCAGAATGATCGTTATTATAATAGACCGTTTAGCGGACTCTCGCTTAACCCGTCCTTGAGTCTTGCATGCTAGTCAATGGATGCATGTGAAAGAGTTGGGGTACTGAGAGTTTAGTGGCGGACAGCGTCATTCTAATAGGGTAGAAATATGCTGCCCTCCGACCGCCACTAAATGGATCACTCCCCCACCTTGGTTGCTCGAGGGAGCCCGTCTCGGTCAATTTTATATTTCTCACACTACCGAGATATCCCATTGGCCCATCTCAGCTATACAATTCCAAGTCTGTGGGATAGTATGAAGAAACGATAAGGAATGGGTTTGAAAATTGATACATGGTGGTTGCAAGAGCCCCACCATACTACATCAGACAAACATGCTTCCATGCCCGAGACGGCATTCGAACCCGTGATCCTTGGAGCCAAGGTTTTTAAGTCGCAACCACCTCTACGACCTCAGGTGCCCAAACTGGTATCAAATACAGTAATATAATTTGCCACTTAAAATGCCACCAGCATCGTGTAATATGTCCTCACCAATCAAATGTCACTAAGGTGAGTTACTGATTAAAGCTACAAAATCTCTCGTTCGCGTACCAAAACGGGTTGATAGACTTGTCTCAGCCACTCCTTCAGGTAGTATTCTGACGTCATTATAAGATAATCGAATAAATCACGTAACCGGCCTGTCAAAGTTTGATTTCTGTACCTCTGCAAACTGAATTTTTTTTTTTCATTCAGGGTCGACGCAACGAAACAAACCCAAAACACTCATTTTCTTCGTACACAGTTATTACAAACTCACTACAATTGCATTTCTGTTGTTATTGGGATCCATGGGATGCTTGTGGCGTAATGGCTAGCGGGATACAACTTTAGCGTTGGGCTCGGGTACGATCTCCGGTCAATAGATGTGAAATTTGAAGTGGATAAATGGAACTCTCAACAAAATTCTCTCGAAATTATCTCGTTCTCTCTACCTCTCATTCCACCTTTGCTTCATCATCCATCTGATCAACATTATGTTATCTCCTACTCATTGGATCATTAAACATGAGCTTTAATAGCCTCAGCAGTTGAAGTGTTCCTTAACTCAAATAAATAAATAAATAAATAAATAAAATAAATAAATAAATAAATAAATAAATAAATAAATAAATAAATAAATAAATAAATAAATAAATAAATAAATAAATAAATAAATAAATAAATAAATAAATAAATAAATAAATAAATAAATAAATAAATAAATAAATAAATAAATAAATAAATAAATAAATAAATAAATAAATAAATAAATAAATAAATAAATAAATAAATCAGTTAAAGGGCCATAGCTGCCTCGGCTCCAAGGGTCGCGGGTTCGAATCCCGACTCAGGCATGAATGGCTGTGTGTTCGTGTTACTCTTATGTGTTCTACCTACAGATCCACCTACAGTTAAACCAATCACAGTGATCACTACATGACCGTGTTGGTAAAAGCGACACTAAAAAAAGACAGAAACACGTGGAGTGTACAGTACTCTGTAATACACTAACGTCGTTGCCAACCTTCAAAATAAAACCATAGTGTTCAGAAATAGTTGAAGCTCAATACGTAGTACGTCGATGATAGATAAACTTGAATTCAAAGGATTATTAATTTAATAGGCAATTAATCATTTTAAAGCATACATAAATAATTGTTTATGCTAATTATATGTCATCAAAAATATAAATCAAAGTGAATGTATTGAAATAGACAGTGACAAGTACACGACAGATGTTAAACAATTAGTGGCGATCTCCTGAATTTCTGGAACCGTGGAGCAAACATCAAATAGCTATAAATCTGCGCAACGTCATTTGCGGCCATGTCTTCGTGCGTCCTTTGATCATCTTAACCACTTTTATTGGATTAAATGTAACAGTTTACTGTAATCCTCTATGTCGCGCCGAACTAATGACCGACGCTCATTTGTTTTTAGAGCAACCTTTTGAGAAAAGATTTCTCTGCTTAAGGTGTTCATTTCAAATTAATAAGTCGATTTATATATATAATATTTCTGCTCACTTTGTAACGCTTTAATGAAAACTGGTTCTTATTACGTCTTTGGTGAAAATACTTGCAATCCTCGCCTTGTGCACACAAAACAGTACTTGTTCTAGAAATCGGCTTTCTGTTGTTCCAATCTTTTGAGCGTTGTATAAGCGGTTTCGTTTTCTCTGGCTTCAGAGACAATTATTCCCTTTAAACCTGTCGCGGAATATGTTTTCATTTTGCGTTCATTTCCATTTGCGTAACCCGAGGAAACGGGAGAGAGCTGCCGTCTCATAAGGCGGTTCGCCGACGGGCTGAGACTGAAACGCGAGAACGGCAAAATTACAAGAAGCATCTGCCGAGATGAAATTCCAATTTGTGTATTAAAAAGATTCAAATGCTATTCAAATTTGCGGGTCCCGCGGGAGGTGCTCGAGAACCCGGGAACTCTCTCTACGTAATCTGCTTCTATTAAATCTCAGCAGCCTGGCGGGGGTGTCGCCTTCCCTCTGCCAACTCCTTTTCGCTCCGCGATGTTTCTTACTTCGATTTGTTGATGATCTCTTTTTCTTTTCGTTAATTTTTCAATAACGACAGTTAATCGAGGTGTTAGAATGTTTGAAGGTTTTATAACTTGCTGAGCTCTGGTTCAAATATTAGAGGAATTGGAAGAGTGCTTAGCAAAAGTATTTGTGGTGATAACCAAAATATGTAGAAATAACATGTCCACACTATTTTTTACTACTTTATGCAAGTATTCACTCCAGGTACTTTTGTTGCACAGAAATTCGTGACCAACTCTTTCATTCACAACGTTTACTACTACATCTTTCTATTTGAGCAATGTCGTCTCTTTTGAAAACCTTGGAACAATAACTACAGTATGCATTTTGCGGCGACGATATTTGGCAGCAAATATATTACACAAATCGAGGAAGTAAAAAGTTTACTAAAATCTTACGATCCACGATTTTAAACGACACATAATGTCTTAGAAAATAACTATTTCTAGATAAAATAGATTCGAATACTACATATATAAAATGACTATCGTACTTGCGGTTTGACTCACAGGATGATAATTCCGTGTCCACATGCGTGCCCGGCAATCCTCTGCTCATTTATTTCGACAGGCCGATTTCTGGGGTCATCGACTTCAAATAAATAGCCCGCCACTCCAGGGCCGCTCGTCGCTCACATAACTTTTCCGCAGCGATCGCCATTATCGCCCACGAGCGCAGGGGCGCGCCCAAGCCGGCGCTGGAGGCGGCGGCGGCGGCGGCGGCGGCGGCGGCGGCGGCGGCGGCGGGGGTAGGAGCAAGGCGGGGGCGGAGAATAAAATAATAATGAAAAGAGCGGCACGTGATTGCGGCGGCAACGCGGCGCGGGGCGACGCGGGGCGTGGCGACGCGGGCGTGGGAGGGAGGGGCGGGGCGGGGCAGCCAGCGTCCGCACCCATAAGTCACTCGCAGCGCGAGATAGCGTGCGTGGGATGGGTGACGCGAGCGGGAAAAGAGTCGGGGACGCGGACGGGGTCGGGGAAAATAGTAGAGGGGAGGCAGATGCGCGAATCCCCGTGATACGGCAGTCCCAGCGTCGACCTACCAACTCTACCGTTACTGCCCCTGGGTCTGCGATTACTACTCGCGCATTTACCTCCATACTCTCTTCAACAACAACGCGCCTCTGTCTTCATAAGAGCACTTATTCTAACCAGAAAGTAAAAAATATTTCTTTGTGTTAATGCATTTCCTTATTTTTTGTAGTACTTCATTTATTGTGAAAAGAAGGAATGTCAAATTCATGAAAATAATATACGAATAATCTTTTATATTGTTATGAATATTGTAGGATTCTTGTTACTACTTTAAAAATGTAGATACTTAATTAGATGTAGATACTTAAATGTAGATACTTATTAATACAGCTTCACAACAAACTTGCACCCCTAGGGTATTTGTGAACACATCAGCAAACAATGTCATCCACATAATTGCTTATAATTGTCTCGCTGTTATTGCACGTACTGTCGCAATCTTCCTATCATTTATGCATTGACTCATTTTACATATTTTGTATTTACGCCAGTGATTATTGCAATCGTGCTGTGCGGCCAAAATAAACATCTCTGCTTCAGATGTGTTTCTCAATATTCAAAATAATTTGTTTCATCTTGAATATAAGCAACGGTGTTGAATATAGGTAGGCTCGTGTTTGTACTTCACTTGTTAAGCTATTTATGGTAATAGATTTTACAAATACATTATAAAAATTGGATACGATTTTCGTAACACCAAAATTACATTACATACAACACATACTTTCTCACATCAAATGTAACGGAAGCGCAGTACTGTAATACTACTTGAACCTGAAAATAGTATTCCCAACGATCATTTTATTCTTTCTATGCGCGGATTCGAACTCCCATTCTTATGTTTGGCATGTCATGCGGGTTATCTCTTCACCAGCAACCTCACATCTAAATTCAAGCTCTCCGATTTTTTCAAAACAAAACCGAATTTGCAATTTCAAAAGTTTAGATAATATCATTGAAATTATTTGTTATGAAGTGCTGTATTTGTAGGAAAACGCCGAAAAGGTTTCAAACGTTTTCTGAGTAAATAGCAGTTAAGACATAAAATATAACCTTTCATTGAAAAACAAAAGCAAAAATAAGGCATCAAGGATTACATACTTGTGTCTATAATGTGTAATCACTTGCCCTTTATAATGAAGCTTAAAATATGCATCTCAACATTTGGTGCCACTCTACATTCGCAGTTCGGTCTGTCCATTTGTGATTAACAATGTTGCCTAAACTCACGATTTTCTACAAAATTGGCATTTCCCAATCGATGTCGCCGAATTCGAGGACCTACGAATTTGGCTCCACATTTTTGGAATATTTTTCCTTCTCGGATACAGGAAAGCACTCTTAAAACTCTGTAGGTCCAATTTTGAACTCTCTGAAGTTTAGAAAACGGCAAAAACGTAAAATTAAATAAGTACAAAATTGATGATAGATTTTTTTCCTTAATGGAATTTGTTCCAAAAATGTATCTTTAAAGAAGAAAATGCAACATTTGTTGAAAATTCACGTTATTTTGGATGAAGTAAAGACAAATTAAAACATTCTTACAAACAGCTCCAATTTTTTCTTACTTTTTCTCGAATAGAGCAAAGTACGCTTATAAAAATGGTACTGGTCGAATTTTCGTTGGATTCTTTGTATTTTCGAAAATATGAAAAGTTATAAATAATGCAAGAAAATATGTGCTCTTGTACAGTACTAGTTACTTTCTGCAAATGTATGTTTTTGATAGTGAAATAGATACTGTAGTTTTATTTTTACGAGTTTTGTAATTAACATGACGAGTGTGATTTGCAATATTTCCGTCCAATGGAGATGCATCCTTAATTATTTAGCAAGCCAGGAAAACCATTCTCATAAATATGAAATACTAGAAGGAAAAATAGTCAGATGCTTTTATAAAACTATCATGCAACGCGATCTATTTTGTTTATTTTACTGCTGCATTTTGTAAGCGGAAAATAGGCAGGTGTGTGATATAACAATGCTATTTGATACTCTTATTCTTTTTCTATTATGTTTACAATATGTGTATATATATATATATATATATATATATATATATATATATATATATATATATATAAAGTTTTGTTTTAAACGATACTCTATTATTTCTCTTCATTGTGATAATGGTGAGAGCTTGAGAAACGAAATTATTCATGTAATGAAAAATAAGTGATTTCTGTTGTTGAATTAGTGGTTGCGAAAAAGACGTTGTTCCACTCTATTGTGCCCGTCCTTAACTTTTCTCTACTGCGCTCCTTCCACCCCATTCGAGCCAAGACGCAGTGGTAATGGAACGGAAGGGGCCGTCTCCACCGCTGCCGGGCGCGGCTCCCCCGCGCGGGCGCACCCCGCCGCGGCGCTGGCGGGGAGGCCGGCACATCCTGGTGGTGATGCATGGCAAGGCGCGCGCCGGGCCCTCCATCACCGCCGGCTGCTGCCCTCGCCCTCGCCCTCGCCCTCGCCCTCGCCCTCGCCCTCGCCCTCGCCCTCGCCCTCGCCCTCGCCCCGGTCCCGCCGCAACGCGCCGCGCCGCGCACCGTCCGCTCCCGGAACCCCAAGACGCCGGAAATTACACGCACAAGAAGCCATTCGGCGCCACAAATATGAAACCTTGCAGATGCAAAACAATAAATTAAATGTGATGACGGCATGATACTGTAGTGATATTCAGCATCAAAGAACTGTGGCAACAATAGGATAAAAGAAAGAGAAATGACCCTTCTAGTTGCATTACTTTGGATAAAATAATTACAGGAGAAGCTTGGGAGCAAATGTTACCTTTACTATTCGAGGGTGAGTAGATGCGGATGTGTAGTGCTTTACTGAGGGTTCCAGTACGTTTTAATCGTTATGAATTTCTGCAATTGTTTTGGGGGAAAAGTTTGAAATAACATTTAGCTGTTATTAATGCCTCGCTAATGTGCGTATGTTCACAAAGAGCGAACAGTTTCTGTTATATTTGTGAACAAGTTTCGCTCGAACTCTAAAAAAAGACATATAACCGCAATAATAACAGCTTATTTACTGTATTTTGCAAAATTCTCGAAGCTAGGAAATTAAGAAAGAGTTTGGCGCCAAATATCTGCTGTAACACTTACTGCACTCGCCTTCTTAATTGGTTGGATCTTAGTTTATTTTCGATGCTATATGACATCCATATGGTATGACGCAAGTCAAAGAATCATTGAGATAATTGCTACTATTACATGTTTCCATCAATCCGGGGCATGCCTTCAACAAGAAGATTATTTCTTATTCTGAATCATGACCTGTGCCTAATGGCGATCAATTTCCAATTTTCATTCCAACAGGATAATAGATTCCATGGACTTAGAACACAATGCTAGTGATCCTCAATCTATCACAAACACGAATTCTAAGAATTTACGTTTTGAGAGTCCTTGATACCGAAAAATTGGTTGATGGCAAAATGTCTGTCAGTCGAGCTGTATGTAGCCAACATTAGTTCGCGTTCAGATAATTTTCTTCAAAATTGATATTCCCCTGTTGATTGGCCGAGCTAGAGGCACTGATAGTTTGAAACGGAAATTTTGATTTTGCAGCTACATTACATAAGGCTATAACAACATTTTGAAAATCCTATTAAAAATGCCTCCAACATTTTTATAAATCTTTAGTGTTGGAAGATGATATCTGTTATATCTGTTTACCATTGAACATATGTTCGGATATTTCATATAACGAATTCACACGTGTACGCCAATTTTAGGTCATTCATATGCTATAGTATTCTGCAGGTGTGACGCAGGCAAAGAGATTGCGTATACATATCGAAGACCTGCGCGTGCAGAGTTGCCTAACAATCAGGGGCAAATGTCATATGTGTAATTTTGTTAGATGAAATTTCCGATCACATGTTCTTTGAAAAAAGTTATCTTCTTCTACTCTTCTAAATGCCCGAGATGTTTGTAACATTTTTCTGAGACATCCTGTAATTAGAGAGGATACTGACCATCAAAAACAAAATAATATTTATTTTAACAATGGTCTTAATGCATTCGTTACCATTTGTTCTGTATAATTTCACACACAAAATATGATTGTAACAAATATAGTAATTTAGCATCTGCGTCAATGGTCCCCATCTCTATCAATGTTATAGTCTACTTTCTCTTGATCTATTGGGCAAATACTAAGACGGGCTCTTGCGTTTCTTGAGGACAATACCTAACTTCGCGATTTTAGATAATGATTTCTTATAATTTAAATCAGACCATTATATTAAATTAAAACAAATTAATCATATTGGAAATATTAATTATGATTTACAGTTGATAATTAAATTTGTTAAATAAATCAGTTAATAAACTAGAATACAAGTGAAAAATAGAAGAGATATTATTTAAGGTAATTGATCGTGTAATATTACTGCACATCTCAAAAATAATATTTTGTTGAGAAATATTTATTGATAGTACTGTTAAAACCAGAGCTAAACAAAGATGTACATTCTCATATACATGCACAGCAATGTACCACACAGTATAATTCAATATAAGCTTCATTCATGTTCCAAATTCAGTGTTAAACAAATGCGAGAACTCAACATTAACACATTTGCCTCTGCAGCATTTGTCACTGGAAATTCCTACAGCTGGGATCCTGACGGTGGGGGAATTTCGACACCAGCTATACAGCTGGGTCGAATTCAACCGCTAATTGAAGGAGTATTCTAGCGGCCGACTAGTCTCATACGTAGTTTTCCGTGGTTTCTTCGAAAATAATAGGCGATTTCTCAAGCAATACTCCCAAACCGGCCACATACCCACATACACTTACATGCACTACACCACCACACATGTCGGAAGACCAGTCGAAAGCTTAGAGTTCGTCACGTCTGGGACAGTCTCACGCTATAGAGGAAGAACCCGCAACCCGACTTGTAGATCTGCGCCGGATCTCAGGACCAGCACGGGCAACAGCTTCTTCCCGAGATTCTACATGCAATACATTTACGGAACAAATGCTCTAAATAGATAACGGGTATAGAATCAATAATTATTCACGCACTAGGATTTAAAGTTTGTTGCCTAGTGTAACTTCTTATCCTCACTATAATTTATCTATTCATAAACATTCTCTGTATTGTTAGTTTTCAAATTTCATGTAGCCTGACACATATTGTTCTGTTGGAGTCATTATGTCATAAATGTTATTGAAAATTCATTAATGGGATACCGTTTAACTTTGTGATCGTAAAACTTACTCTTAGACTTTGAAATGCAGAAAACTGGTGGTGGTGGCTTTATATATGTGAGATTGATATTTTTGTGTCCTCTTCGTCGTAACGCTACCGCAAAGAATTATATACATTCGAATTTTAAAATTGTTGCACTGATTGTGCTTTATCACCGTGCATGGGACACATGATATCCAAACTATTTTTTGTGAGTGAGTAATGGACCTCAAAAAAGAAGGAGTGGTGAAAAGAGCTTTATTCAGCGGGTTTTTACCGGCGGCAGGGGCGCGGCCGGGCCTTTGGTCCATCGGTGCGCAGGGTGGGCGCGGTCGCGGGGTGCGGGCGGGGCGCGCGGCCGCCTCCGCGTCCCACGGGAGCCGCCCGCAGGGACTGCCTCGGGGAGAGTCTTGTTTTTCGGCTATTGATTCCCCACGCGCCGACCGCGTTAAGTGTTACAAATGGAAAGCTGCTGTCGGGCACGGAGCCAGCGCAAGACACGCAACCTGTGGCTGGAAGCGCGCGGTCCAGGTGCCAGCGCCGCCGCCCGCCACTGCCCGCCCCCAGGCCTCGAGAGGGGGCTTTGCCCTTGATAACATGCTCACAACTATACTAATGTTCTCCACTTCGTGAATCGATTGTTGGAAATCGAAACTCAATACTGATTTCAAATGTCTACTCCTTCTACATGCGTTTGTGAATCAAAAACGAAATTCTGTTTTGTTCGGAAGTGTAATGTAACATTCCTCATATGAGAAGTCTTATTCTTATAACGATAAATGGCGGGATGGGTATTTAAAAATAGAACTCATCTTTCACATTAAGTTCGAAAATGACGAATGAATTGTAGTTTTAGTGATTTAGTAGATTGTAAATTTAGTAAATGGGATTCATTAAACCGCAATGCCTTTAAAAAGAAGCCTGCCTAATGTTTTTTTTCAGAGGCCCGAGATTTCTAAACCAAATTTTTGTGTGTTGAGTTGAAATCGCCAAATATCACTTATATTAGTGTGATCGGTTTGTAATATAAAGCACTTGAATGAAGACTGAATTAATAAATTTTATAGAAACTTAATTTTTGACTCTGCGCGTTGATTTCTGAAACTCTTCAGGACAGAATGTAATATCAACCTTATTCTAAATATCCGCATGCTTATGACAAAGCCAAAATTTTTAAATACACCTTAAGAACTATTGCAACAAAATCATAAACTTTCTCGCATTATTTATGAATATTGCAATTTTCGAAAGTAAAGTTAGTAATGGGCCTCAAAAATTAAAATATCTATTTTAAATTCCCATGTTTTTCAGTTCCTCGAGATGGGTCGAGGAATACAAGTTTTGGAGAAAATCGTCTGAACGATTTTGCGGTTAGACGTACCCATAATTTTTTTTTCTGACTGCACAACCTGTTAGACGAAGTAATTTACTACATGTAACGCGATTTATATAATTTTCGATAGCAGGGTCACACAATACGGGATTTTTGATGAAAAATTTCCTCTGCAGCATATCTTCTCTTTACTACGTAAGGACGTAGAAGGCGAGAAAGTAAAAACGAGAGTGACGTGGTCTTCCGCTTTTACTCGCAGAATGAAGTCTTTATCAAAAAATTATTAAGTTTCTACATAGTTTCGACCCCGGGCAAATGTTACAGCTTTACATTTCGATCGTAATATTTCCATATCATATATCAGTCAAATACCACAAGTATACTAAGTCCCGTTGCTAAATATTTTCTTTTTAGACAGTCAAAAATACATAAAATATTATGTTTTTCACATAATATTAATTATTTTTTATACTGTCCTGTTAACAGTATGCATATCTGCATAACGTATGACAACACAGAAATGAATAGGTAATAATAATGGCCGCCGGCCGTTAAGGAACCACGTGATCTTCAAACTATTCATTAAACTTCGAAAAACATGACAAACCCATACAACACATACAACATGAATAACATATACAAAAGTAATTTTCAACAGTTCAATTAACGTATTCTTATTTTTAACTTATAATATCTGATTGTAGTAAATCTAAATATTGAATGAACAATTACTGTTAATGCTAATTTCCAGCCCTTCATAGAAGTCGAAGGTGCCGACTTCGACGTACTTAAATATCTTGATGTTGATGCAACTCATCGGTGCAGAATAAGTGTTTAGAAATATTTATACCGATTGTTCAATATATTTTTCTGCTACTGATGAGGACTCCCAACCTCCAAGTTTTCAACGAGAGCAGTTTTTCTCAATTTCAACTAGCTTTGTGGACGTTTGTCGTCGAAAACAATGCCCTGAGTAGAGCTTAAGAGAATCTAATCTTGAAAATCTCACCACCTTTTTTGTAGTATTTCGTATTGTGAGTATCGCTCATGCAATATTCTGTTCCTCAACTTTTCGCAGGGCAGTTTAATCTTGCTTTCAGGAATAGAGATTCATAATCCCACACCATAATTTCAATTTATAAAGAACGTTTTATGATTAAGAAAGTTTAATGCCTTAAAACATTTGCAATTTCGCAAATGTTACATCAGAACTTTTTTTAGGACAGAGTTAAATTCTTCTACGTGACTTGTATGTGATGTAGTTTACATGATATTGGTGATATTGTTTATTCATTCCAGTGAGAAGTTATTCACAAACCATTATTCATTATTAATTTTCCAGTTTAATTATCTGTACATTTCTACGGCAGAAGATAAAAAGCATCTCAATTGATGAGACTTATTTCACACTATCTCTATTCGGAAAGCCAAATTACAGAAACATAGCCGGGCATGTCTCGTTAAATCAACACAACATTATTCCAGCAACGAAGGTTAATGTGTCGTTACCTGATCCAGCAAAATAAGTAGTAACGTAACCCAGCTGGTGCAATGGAGAAGAGGGGCAATGAACGGAGGAGGTATGGCCGGGAAATGGAAGCCGAAGTGTGGGAGTAAGGCTTAGCCTCTGGAGAGACGGGGCGAGGGCGCGGCGCGAGCAGAGCACGCAGAAGGAGGCATTGTCTCATTCATGGTCGTGCGTAATATTACCGCTGCAATAAGGGCATAACGAGCATTGTCGGCATACCAGACGAGGTAATTTCGATTGAGCCATTGATTGATTTGCGTGCAATGCCGTTGACGGCAACGCCTCGCGATGGGCACCGGCGGCGGGGGCGGGGGCGGTGACGCCTCAATTGCATGCGACTCGAGTGCTGTGCTCTATCACACATACTTCGAAAGCCTACGCTACGCCGTGATGCCTTCATCGCCGCTATGAAACTCGCAAGCAACATCTCTGGACATGCTCAATCGCTGTGCCTGACTCCGATTATTGAAGTAATGTGTTCGGTATTTTCTGGAACGAAAAATTCGTTAAAAACAATATTTAACGTAATTTCCTGCATCCCTGCGGTTGTATCGTAAAGTTTGAACAACTCGAGCAAGTTAGATTTTTTTTCATATTATTACTCATGGTTTAAGGATAATATGTCAAAAAATATTTTTCCGACCTCTAACAGCAATAAAAAATTAAAAAGCGACCGTGTTGATATAAAATGTGGTGCTCCTCGAATCGCATCTGGCGGCACAATTCGGTAGTTTTCGAAGCGCGCAATTTGCGGGTTTAGCAGTTTCAGTGAGTGTGGGGTTAGTTGGTCATGGATATTGAACTTGCAAAATATAGCAAAGGCGAGAAAGATTTCCTATATTGATTTTGTTTGACGACTCTCTTGATTTTGTGCCATGGCTCGGAATAAAGTGTACAATAATATTACTACAATTCTTGCTTCTACAAATTTTTAGATTTCTTGGCCACCCTTTTAAATAATTGAAAATAGCATAGAGGCAATTTTTAGGAAAACATTTTTGAGAAACTATTGGCGATCTACGAAATAGGCATTAAGATATAGGAATACTGCGCAAAATTTAATAAAGAATCATGAAACTGGAATGCAAAATATTGTTGATTCTTCAGAAAATGGAAAGGCATCTGGAAACATAGTAGACCAAATCTTCAATACACATGCATTTGAATTCCGAGAACGGGGTGTGCCTAATCGTCTATAACAAATCTCAGAGGAACTGTGGATTTCTCCACGAGACATGGAAACACGAGGCAACAATCGCAAATAGCCGAAAAGTTTACATGATGTCTCTGTAAAATCTGTGTCTCCGTAAAATCGTTTCCGGTCGTCTAGAGAACCGCAAACCACAGTTTAAGAACCTATTACTGAAAATTAAGGAAATTTTTAAATAAAAAACAAATGTAGTATTAAAGAAATTAAGTTGTGTACTACTCTTCATTATAATGAGTTATTAATATGGCAGTTAGATTCCGTGCCGTAATTTCTCACACTTTACTACTAGTTTAAATATAATTGCATGAGCACATTACTTTAAGTCTCTTAACAGCAATTTTTGAATTTTGTTTTGTGTAGTCTTCTATGAAAGAACAGAAGTCTCGTTAACCGTTTCTGTGCATTTTATTACGTATAGAAATGTATTTGTTATGAAAGCATGACATATTAAGTGACAATACGTTTTCATGATGTTCAAATTTCATTGTCATATGCTTACATAATACAAAAGAATATTCAAGAACGGTCTTTTATTTTATAAAACGATTATATTTTATTATCATTATTATTATTATTATTATTATTATTATTATTATTATTATTATTATTATTACTATTATTATACCCATGTTCTTACTTGTTCGGAAGGTCCTCTTCCGAGAATTTGTGAACATGTTTCACTGTTTCCACAAGTTCATCGGTAGCATCAACTTCAGATTGAAGCGTCTTTGTTGAAGGATCTGCTTTCCTTCCAGATTTCTGTCCAATATACTTCATCACCTTTTGAAGGAGTGACAGCCTTGCCATTCGGTTTTTGAGTCAGATTCCTATAGAATTTTTTTCGCGACTGTTTCGAACAACCGATTTTGTACACGGAAATCTACTCTATGCTTAAAAAAGTCTAATGCGTTGACCCCATGCTTGGATTTTCTCTTTTAGCTTAGAGATTAATAGTTTTGTATCGTTTTAAAGAGGGACGATCTTAAGAAGTATACCTAGAGCGAAGAAGCTTCACTGACACAATCTGTTTTGCTGGAGACTTTTGTCTGTACCCACTTAATTCCAGCGTAAAAAAGGAGTCCCGTCGTATTGCCTTCCTTCGCTCGATTCGTCGCCGCCCAGGCCGGGGCCAACCTCCGCAGTGAGCAACACGTCGCCGCGTGGCGCGGCCGAGTGTCGTCTCTCAGCGGAGCACGCGCTTCATTTTCAGGCTGCGTGGAGGCAATCAGCGTACGCCGCCCCCGCTGTCGCCACGGGCCCCGCCCTCGCACCCGCCCCCGTCCCTGCTCTCCCCCAGCCACCCAGCGCCGCCGCCGCCGCACTCACCTACTTTGCCGGCTGTGCACCCTTGCTCGTTTCTCTGCCTCCTTTAACTCAGTCATCTGCTCGGCCTCGTACTCATCGCTCTCCGTCTTCCTCTCATTACAGCCGCACCACCACGCCCCGCTCACCCGCTGCTTCACCACCCAGCCAAGCGTCTCTTTCTCCTTC
This sequence comes from Gryllus longicercus, assembly GCA_038098605.1. Classification (NCBI taxonomy): domain Eukaryota; kingdom Metazoa; phylum Arthropoda; class Insecta; order Orthoptera; family Gryllidae; genus Gryllus; species Gryllus longicercus. The sequence goes on along the minus strand of JAZDUA010000058.1, from coordinate 5,206,997 downwards.
GTCCTAGGCTCTCAGTTTGCGCACTGCATGACTACGTTCGTGCCAGTTTCAGCATGTCTCTGGTTTCTTCTCAACTCAATTATGGCTTTACACAACTGTTACAGTCACACCTCCAGTTAGCCTTCTACTGCTAGCAGTTTCTCTGTCCCATATACTACTCGGCCGTTTTCGCATTATTAATATTAACCTTCGTCGTATTCCCTTTCGTATTCATCACTCATCCACTCACCTCAGCGATTACAACTCGTTTCCCTCATACTTTCAAACATTGTCTACCGCTGCTAAATTCCACACTATTATTCTTGTGTCCGGCTACCGTTAGTTTACTTTGGGCTTTCTTCGTAACTGATTTCGTCGAAATCGCTTCTATTGCTGCACTCCGCGCAACAGTCATCGACATGAACTTTCCCGTTACCACAATTGCAGCCGCAATTGCCTCCCCATTCCTCCACCACTGTACGCGCGCCGCTCGCGCATGCCAGTCCTCATCGCTTCGCTCACGTTCGTCGTCGCAACCCTCCCCCTCCCCCACAACCTCACGGCTCATGGGAGGAACCGCCCGGCCCGCTTTCACAACCCTCGCGCACCCCACTCCGCCCCGCTCCACCCCGCTCCGCCCCACCCCGCCCCGCTCCACCCCGCTCGCCTCGTTCCGCCTCGTCCCGCCGCGCTCCGTCACGCCGCGCCTCCTCGCCGCCCGTCGGGCCACCCCCGCTGATGAGACGCCGGGTAATGGCCGTCAACATTCAAAAGCTAATTGAGCGGAGCCGCCAGGTGCGAGGGGCGGCGTCGGGGACGGGGGACGGGGGACAGTGCGGGAGGGGTCGCGAGGGCGGGGGAGAGCGGGCGAGGGAGCGCAATGCCCGGGCGCCTATCTCTCCCCTCGCGCGACGCCCCACGCCGCCCGGCGGCCCCTTCCGCCGCGTCCCTGCTTCCGCCCCGCCCCGCCCCGCCCTCGGGGCGCCTTCCGGAGCCGCGCCTCTCTAATGGCTACTTCTGGCGCTGCAGTTGCGGCGACGGCGGCGGCGGCCGCCCGCGCCCTGTCTTCAGCCACCTGCGCGCGTGATCCCGGGCGTCCTTCTCGCGCCGCCGCAACTTATCAGCGAATTACACTTGCCGCCGTTTCTGCGAACGCGGCGCCCGAACGCGGCATTTGCGCTCGTTTGCACTTTTGAGATTCTTCCAGAGGGGAGAGGGCGGGTCGTCGGAGGCAATGACGTCTGGAAGTTCTCTTGAAGTCCAAAAAATAATTTTTAAAGATTTTCCAAGGAAGTTACTGTGTTGGGAAAATCTGACTTAAGTTTGTTGCTGTTACCCAAAACCATGAATAATAAATGTATAACTACTAAAATCTCAAACGCTCTTCAAGATTGCACCAGTGTCTCGAAAATGTCAAATTTTCGTCTCCCTGTGTTTACCCTAATCCTTTATTTATATTGTTTTCACATAAATCAGTTACATTTTCAGAGATTTTTTTTTTTAAGATTATAGGTTTCAAGTGCAGTAATTTAATTTCGGCTTGGGTTATCTCAGCGTCTATACGCTGTTTTAAATTTAGTTTGGTGCCTAAGTTTAATTCTTGATAGGTTTGTTAGGAAGTGCAAATTTATTGTCTTATTGTTTTTTGCCAGCGATAGAAGATGTAAGGTTTGAAAACAAATATTTTTGCTACTGTATTGGTTGTATATAATTTAATTTTTAGTTTGGATGCCCAGATATATAGTAGATTGATGTTTTGCTGTATTTTTCTGATTTTATTCAACGCGTTTTCTCAGTATTGACTGAATTATCTGAAAATTGAGCAAATTGGGTGATATTTAATTTGTTATTGACTGATACAGAGAATGTATTGAATAATGTGAGTGAGAATGGGAAACCTTGTGAAAGTCCTTTTATTATCTTCAGATTTTGGTTATGACTATTAACATGTACAGATAAAGTTATATTCTAAAGAAAACATAGATGGTGGTTTTGATATTGTATGGTTTGACAATTCTTTTGATATTTTACCCAACGGTTGGTGCAATGACTGATCAAATCACTGTGCGATAACTATATATTTTCCCACATGTATAGTGCCCTTTGAAAATTAGTGTAAAGGTGTTTGATGATTATAAGCAATTAGTGCCTTGTTGATATTTTATCCCTTATTTTCTTACGTTAAATCAGGTTAGTGTTTCAGTTGCATAAGGAGGCAGAAACAAGATTACACTCTGATGTGAATATTCCCCTCCTCTCTCTCCTCTCTCTCTCTCTTCTCTCAGCACTGGCGTGCCTACTATCCAATAGCATCGCCTTTCTTTCGGCAAGGTAACGACCAACTCCGTCTAGGTTTGTTCCCATCCACGTGATAATTGTCAAGAAAGCGAGGAAGAGGATATAGATCTAGGCTAGATTTTATTAAAAGAAAAAAGTACTTATTTGCCAAATTCCATAAAAAATTACATATAGCAGCTCATTTTCCTGTAGTTTGATGCTAAGCTAACAGATGGCACTGCAGTGACTGCAGTTTTGCGCATATTAACTCATTCGATACTGTCTTCTGTAAACTTCCCAGTGTTAACTTTCGGGAAAATACTTTTCCCATCTTCAGTGGGTCTCAAGCAAGAAGAAAAAAATTGAAAAAATAACATAAAGGGAGCAAAAAATATAGAGATATTATGTAACAAAATGATGTAAACAAATAACAAATAATATGAAATAAATAATAAAAACGTTCAAAACTTGGTCGAAAAAATACGAAATCTGAAAAACATGCTGGGTACGGCTAGGTGGCAGCCATCTTAGGGATGGAGAGAAAACAAACCTACCTATTGTGGAAGGGGGAACCAGAAGAGTAGAAGGGTAGTCATAAACAGATTTAAAATTGAATGCTTTTCATACAGGAATGTTAATACAGGACAGAAAATTAGAAATTTGAATAGTTCTAGAATTTTAAATTACAAAAAGGACATGTAACCTTTTCCTTACAATAGGACTGAATGACATATTTTTTCCTGAAACTCAAATTTCCCAACAAAACTGCAGTTTTTTTTGTCGCAAGACTAACTTGGAAACACCGTATCGTTCACTGCCTCAACAAAACCTGCACACCTCTGGTTTAAAATTATATATTTAGCAAACAGAAGAGTATCCCTCTGCTTCCGCTTATTTCTCCAGCTATACAACACTACTCTGAAATCTACGCCCTCCCAATCTGGGAAGGAGCCACACAGTTCATCCTTAGATGCTTTCAAAAGAATTCTCCGTACTGTCTTCAACACCCACTGGATCATCTTCGACTCCCCATTGTGTGGATTGCTGGAAGGTACAGGCAGCTCCTGTATTACTACTAAATATTAAGAAAGCGAGGAAAGGTGTTTTAAAAATGTTCCTCTTGGAAATGAAAAATGGCAAAGAGAAAGCAAACTTCATGAGAAAGCAGTAATTAGTCACAGAAAACAAATAGATATTCTACAGAGCGTTCAAAAAGTCTCTCCGCAGTTTCTGTCTCCTACCTCCACCACCCTTTATGCGGAAAGGGCAACATCGCGGACTTAATCAGCAGCGGGGTTCGACTGTTATTCTCAGAAGCGCGCTTGCTGCAAGGAAGCAGCAGTTGAACTAAAAATACATGATGGTATCTTTGTGTTCGAGTGACACATTCAGTTTGACTACGTACAAGTCGTTTGTTATAACTATTAAAATTATAAGCCATTATAACTATTAGATTGCTGACAGTGGAAGAACATGTATTTTTGATTGAACATGTGTTTCGAGCAAATAATAAGTACACGAATGATTAATAAATACACGCATTATTTCGGAAGGTTTATGGCCGCTGAGATCACCTTATCTCACACCTGATTTCTTTTTCTGGGGAGAGACTAAAGGGAATGTCTAAAAAGTCGTCCCAAGACCATTGAGGAATTAAAAGACCCAATATTTTTGTATGTTTGTTCATACCTCAAGAAACTTTAAAAAGAGTCTTCGATAATAAATTTAAAAGAGTAACGCTTTACCTTGAAAATTCTGGTATACATTTTCAACACGTGAAGTAATAAGATAATTATGGAAACTTAAAAATATACCGTTTATTTAAAATGCTTGTAAAGAAAACATCGACACTCGCATCGGAGTCACCGTTTTCTTCGATTCAAATGTGCCGCGCTATCGACAGCTGACACCGTCCCGGGAGCCGCCTGATGACTGACTAGCAAGGCGTAAGATAAGAAGATCGCGTTGAGATCACACGTGTTTAAAAACGTGATTAAAAGTTAAAACATTACCTGAAGTAAAAACTTTAAATGTTGTTTTCTGTTTTTTTACAGGTAATCTTCTTTTTTCATTTAACCATTGTAAATATTGTAAATAGTGAAACAAAATTATATCAAACTGTTTTTTTACAGAAACGCAACTGAGTTTTTATTTCCAATTTTGGAGAACTATTTCCGTCCCATTATAAAACAACATTTTTGTTTTGGAAACTTCAAATGAAGATGGATAAACTACGATTCGACTTTATGATGAAAGGAGTAGGAGATGGAAAATCAACGGTATTATGCCTAACCTCAATTGGCACACCGGATGGCAGAACTTTTGCCTTACCAGATGAAATGCAAAACACACTTTTGCACAAAGATCTGACTGAAACACAAATGTTTGGTAAGATAAAAAATACACTCAAGAAAAGACATAAATTTCGAAAAGTCTGGATCACTTTGACAGAGAATTTAAAACAAGTATATTTGGACGACGAGGAAAATTTGCAATTTGAAAATTATTATTTAGAAGAGATTACAGAGAAAGAAGTGGAAAAACCTGCACAGGGTATTTCAAATGAAACAATTGAAAAGTTATTGAAAAAAAATTTAGATGATAAAAAACAAAAATCTGAAGTAAAAAACTTTGGGAAAATTGCTAATGATTTTATGATTGATAAATTTAATGCCAAAAACTCAAATGCATGTCAATGGATAAATGAGTTTGAGAAAGAATGTGAACGCTTTATGGTGGTAGAAGATCAGGAAAAAATTGAAGCTTTAAAATTTCTCCTAGAAAATGCAAGCGCAGACTGGTATACATGTATGATTTTGAAATATACAATAGAATCAGAATGGAGCGATTGGAAAAAGAACTTTATTGAAACTTTTGGAAATAAAGGCTGGTCTCCGATAAAGTATGCTTTTTCATTTAAGTATCAATCTGGGTCTTTGCTCGATTATGCTTTAAAAAAAGAAAAACTGCTGTTACAAATAAGAAAATCTATGGATACAGAAACTCTAATCGATCTTATAGCTATTGGTTTACCAGATTATGTGTTAAACAATATCGACAGAGAAATTTTACAAGAAACTCAAGATCTCTATAATAAGCTGGAACACCTGGTAAAAAAAAATACAACTGATTACAAAGGAAAAGTTTACCCCGACAATAAGTTAAAAAAACTTGAAGAAAAAAAACCATGCCGAATCTGTGAGAATGCAAAAAAAGGTAAACGTTTCCATCCTGAATCTAATTGTTGGTTTAAAGGAAAAAATGACAATAAGACTGAACCAATAAAATCTATAAACAACTCGGAACTGGAAGTGGATTTGAATCAAAACAATCCAAAAAACTAGAAATTCCACCATTAATAAAAATCGAGTTACTGTTGAATGACACTCTCAACATTTCGGGCATTTATGATTCAGGCTCGAATGTGTCATTAATAAACGCAAAATTATTAAAGTTAAAACAGAAAAACATGAATGATTCCCAAACAGTAAACTTGAAAACCATTAATGGTGCGAAAAAAACAAAAGGTATGATAACACTGAAAATAAAAATCTACAATATAGAGAAAGAAATGAACGTCTTTATTATAGACAACGAAAATTTCAATTACGAATTTTTAATAGGTCTGGATTGTATAAAAGAATTTAAACTGATCCAAAATGAGGATTTAAAAATAACTCAATATTATAATCCAAAAGAGAAAGAAGAAAAAAATAAAAATGAAAACATTCCTGATGTGCCAGGTGACTTGAGAGAAAAATTTCAAAATAACGGACAGGAAAGAAAAACAAATAATACCAATTCTAAGTATTTAGATGATGCAGAAAAAGAATATAAAGTCAATTTCAACGAGCATGTAAACACTGATGAATTCGAAATTATTGTAAATCATCTAGATGTAGATAAACAATTTGAGATTGACAAATTGATTGAAAAATATAAATCAGTATTTGCAAAAGATAAGTATGATATCGGCACTGTAAAAAATTATGAAGCACATATTGATTTGATAGTGGACAAGTATTGCTATAAACGTCCGTACAGATGTACGATTGAAGACAAAAGAGAAATTGAGAGTCAAATCGAAAAGCTACTAAAAAAAAACTTAATAGAAGAATCATATAGTCCGTTTGCCGCACCAGTAACTCTAGCATATAAAAAAGAAGATAATAAAAAATCAAAAGTTATGCATTGACTTTAGAGAATTAAATAAAATCATTGTACCTCAATCACAACCCTTTCCACTGATTGAGGATCTTATGGTAAAAACAGTCAACTGCAAATACTTTACAACCTTAGATATTAATTCAGCTTTCTGGTCAATTCCATTGAAAATAGAAGATAGACAAAAAACCGCATTTGTAACGCAAGAAGGACATTTTCAATGGACCAGCCTCCCTTTGGGCTTAAAAACGGCACCGGCTATTTTTCAAAGGATTTTGAACAATATTTTGAGAAAATATGGTCTAACAAAGTTTGCAGTAAACTACATAGACGATATACTGGTCTTTTCAAGATCTTTTGATGAACACATAACACACATATCAATGATGTTAGAAGCAATAGAAAAAGAAGGCTTCAGAATAAAATTTTCAAAATGTTCTTTCGCAAAAGACTCAGCAAAATACTTAGGCCATATAATACAAGACAATTCTATAAGACCACTACAGGATTATCTAATTGCAGTAAAACAATTCCCAACACCAAAAAACCAAAAAAATATACGCCAATTTCTTGGGAAAATTAATTATCATCATAAATTTGTCCCACACATTGCAATTATTTTAGATCCACTACATAATCTTTTGCGAAAAAATGTGAAATTTATATGGTCTAAGGAATGTCAAGAATCATTTGAAAAAATAAAAGCATTACTATGCTCAGAACCAATTTTGAAAATATTTGATCCAGAGTTACCAATCCATATTTACACTGATGCAAGTATCAAGGGAATCGGAGCAGTATTAAAACAAAAAGACAACAATGGAGATAGTAAGCCAGTGGCATATTTTTCAAAAAAATTGAGTGAAGCTCAGAAAAATAAAAAAGCAATTTACCTTGAGTGCTTGGCAATAAAAGAAGCCGTGAAATATTGGCAACATTGGCTTCTTGGAAGAGAGTTTTTAGTATATTCCGATCATAAACCCTTAGAAAATCTTAATATAAAAGCGAGAACAGATGAAGAACTTGGTGATTTGACATATTATTTGTCTCAATACAATTTCAAAGTCAAATACAATCCTGGAAAATTAAATCAAGAGGCAGACTGTTTGAGCCGGAATCCAGTTTTAGAACCTGATGAAAATTCAGATGACATATTAAAAATAGTAAACCTAGTAAACCTAGAGGAGATAAAGAATGATCAAAGAAAACACACAGAAGTTCAAAATAATAAGAATAAGCTGATATTAAAAAATGAAATTTATTATAAAAAATCAAAAAGAAGAGACAAAATTTTATTATCAGAAGAATTCAGCGAAGCATTAATAAGAAACGTACACAATACTTATTGTCACTTGGGAAGAACCCAGATGATAAATAAAATAACACCATTCTATACAGCGAAAAATTTCATTATAAACATTAAGAAGATTTGTGAAACTTGTGACATCTGCATAAAGAATAAATCACGAAAAAAATCGAAATTTGGATTAATGTCACACTTAGGACCAGCAACGTACCCATTTGAGATCATGTCTATAGACACCATAGGAGGATTCGGAGGATCCCGATCAACAAAAAAATACCTACACTTATTGGTCGACCATTTCACACGGTACGCTTATGTTTTAACGTCAAAAAACCAAAACTCTGATGATTTCATAAAACTAATGGAGAATGTGACAGAAAACCATGATGTCCAAATGGTACTAACGGATCAATATCCAGGAATAAATTCCAAAAAATTCAAACAATTCTTGGAAAAGAAAAAAATAAGAATGATCTTCACTGCCGTAGATTCACCTTTCTCAAATGGTCTCAATGAAAGATTAAACCAGACCTTAGTGAATAAAATACGATGCACTATAAACGAAAATGACAAAAAGATTGCACGGACAACTATTGCGAAAAAAGCTGTGGAAAAATACAACGAAACAGAGCATACAGTGACAAAATTTGCACCAAAATATTTGTTAGAAGGTAGAAACATAAACATCCTACCACATGAATTAAAGAAAAAAACCACAACCGAAAATTTAGAAAGAGACAGAAAAATAGCACTTGAGAATACAAAAAAATCTCATAATGAAAACAAGAAACGATTTGACCTACACAGAAAACAAATTGAATTAAATGAGGGAGACCTCGTATATGTAGAAAATGGAAATAGTCTGAATAGAAAGAAATTAGATGAATTGCGAATTGGACCATATTCGATAACAAGAAAAATCTCTAACTCAATCTATGAAGTTGACACCGGACACAAGAAAAAAGAATCCAATCTCTATCACATAACGAAACTAACTCCACTTGTAGAGGATTATAAAAATTGAACAATTGCATGGGAATTGTTCACATCTCAAGAGGGGAGATGTAAAGAAAACATCGACACTCGCATCGGAGTCACCGTTTTCTTCGATTCAAATGTGCCGCGCTATCGACAGCTGACACCGTCCCGGGAGCCGCCTGATGACTGACTAGCAAGGCATAAGATAAGAAGATCGCGTTGAGATCACACGTGTTTAAAAACGTGATTAAAAGTTAAAACATTACCTGAAGTAAAAACTTTAAATGTTGTTTTCTGTTTTTTTACAGGTAATCTTCTTTTTTCATTTAACCATTGTAAATATTGTAAATAGTGAAACAAAATTATATCAAACTGTTTTTTTACAGAAACGCAACTGAGTTTTTATTTCCAATTTTGGAGAACTATTTCCGTCCCATTATATGCTTTTTATTTTAGTGTCAGTATTTCTTTTTTTCCCCTCACTGCATTTCATGTTTTACATCACACTCCTTTGTTGCTGTTGCGTAACGGACCAGGGCGAAGGCGCCGTCGCTGTTCAGCACGTGATGTTGCCGTTTCTTCATAAAGGATAGTGGTGTGGGGAGACACCCACAGCGGAGAGACTTTTTGAACGCTCTATATAAAGATACTCTATTCTATTAAGTTATAGAAAGTTTTAGTGCAAATTTTCCTTCCAACAGGAAACGTCCAAATTTCAATAATTACACGAGAAATGTTCATAATACAAACATTTACAAAAACTACGCTGTGTGCTAAATGTGCAAAGGTGAGCTCGAATGATCTCGTCACATCATGGGTGGGTTCTTGGCGTTTTCATGAATTGGCAGAGCCTTGCGTATTTGTTTCTTAACAGTGACAACTAGGCATCCTTGCCAAATTTATTTCGAAGCAAATTTCTTTAAGCTTGAATAAAAATACATGAATCGAATATATTATATATCAATATTATTTATGAATAGGATGTATAGAATGAATATCTGAATCCTTAGAGAATATCTTCAGGTTTCACAGTTTCCTCTTTGAAAAACAAATAAAAAAATGTATTATAAAAAGCAAAGAATATGGCAACTCATACTATACAAACATTTCAAACATTAACTTATGTACAAATCGTGAAATATAACCGAATTTGTCATATTTACAATAAATATTTTAAATAAATGTTATTTAATGTGTTCTTCATTGATTCCGCTCTATTGCACCATCCGTATTTATCTCGTTACTCATTCCGAAGCACAGTTTTCTTTCGACTTTGGAGCATCTCGTTCTAGTATATATTTTTTAAATCGATGTAAACATAGCATGGAAATCTAAATGCGTCAGCAAGGAAATTGAATGTACTTGAACTAGAAAATAAGTATTTTCTTCCTCTACGACTTGTTGATGCAGAAATAACGAAGCTTCTTTCTTGCACAGCCTTCCGCTCCCCGCAGCCTCTTCCGGTTAAAGAGGAACGGAAGTATGCCTGGGCCGGAGGATAATCGCCCGGCTTCGAGAGGCTCTCTCCTCTTCCGAGCGCCATCACTTAGAAGGGGCCCTGCGCTTCCTCCCCAGGCCCTTCCCCGCCCCCTGTTCCGCTCCCGCCCGCCCCCGCACGCCCACGCCATCCCCCGTTCCGCGTCGCCCCACCCCCGCCCCGCCACCAACCCATCTCCACCCCCCCTCGCCCCGCCACGCCCCGCCCTCGACCCCCCTCCCCGTCCCCTCCACGCCTCCACCGCAGCCCAAGCCCTCGCCCCTCGTACGCGCCGACCCCTTCACGGTGTCCCGGCGGCATCCCCACGCTTTCTGCTGAACGCAGCACACCACAATAGTCCCGCTCGAGATCAGCCCTCCGGCGTCGGTAGCCGTAGCCCGCGCCGACTTTGCTCACTCTGCATCCCCACCTCATTCCGACCACTCAATACCAGAATAGACCCATAAATCGTAGATCCTCACAGAGCTCACACCACGCGCGGGCTGCCAGGGCGATGGTGAGAAGCGCTGTGGCCATCCGCCCGTTTCTGCGGAGCCTGGGCGCCCCGCTTCTGCGACACTGATTTTGTGGAGACAGATTCGCACCTCTGCCGTCCCTACACTTTCTCTCCCCTCCCTTCTCACTTTGAGAGCCTGCTCCTTGCACTCCATGGAACAAAAAAATCGTATCCCGACGTTTGCAGGTGGGAAAGGCCACTGTCTGAAAAGGATTATAGTATATTATTATTATTATTATTATTATTATTATTATTATTATTATTATTATTATTATTATTATTATTATTATTATTTCTTAATACAATACATTAATGTTGCAATATTACTACTAATAATACTACAATATTAATAATGTGGTAATAATAGTATTATTGATATATGGAAAATTGTTGAAAGTAAAGAGAGTTGAAAGTAAAAAATGCACTATCTTCTTTTCATTTCAATTAAGCACACTTTTATCATGATATAAATTTGAAAGCCATCCCAATATTTACCATAATAACCACCATCAAATACCCCTCCGATCTGATAGTTGGGTCGTTCACTATTTAATGTGCCACTTCTCATCATAATCCATTCCTACAGTTAAATACATTATCCGAGGGAATTCTTGCGGCATTTGCAGAAACGTCTTCAGGTTTCCTTTCAAAATGCAAGCTAGAAATATTACGCTCCGCGGAAATTAAAGAAAATCCCATCTTCGCAACTTGGCGAAACAAATATAAAAAATAAATGTCATTTATCAGAAGGTCATGTCTTTTGACCTATAAAGGGATAAAGATCTAACTCAAGTGAATAACGAGGTTGTTAAGCTGCAAATCTCTCTTAATCCTCCTCGAAACTCCTTCGTGAATGTTGCTTCTTTATTCTCGGGGCGTGTCACAAGTCTTTTCGCTGATTTCATTGTCTTGTTGAATATCTCAAAACAAAGAAATTTCAAGAAACGAAGATTCATACTTACAAAGGCTCTGGAAATACATATGGTATATTTACTTACTCTCTTAAGTGGCACCAAATTGCTTTCAGACTTTTTTAAAGTAAACGTGCACAAAACACACACTCAATTTCTGTATTAATTAAGTGATCTTTATATTGCTTATTAACCCTTTTAAATAATATTCAAATTCATGAAATTAAGTTGTTGAAAACTTATTGGTGAACGACTTCATTTATAATTATTACTCTATTACGACTCCGAGAGTATCTCTACAGTTGACGGCGCAGTGGGTGAATTGATCTGTCATTGCCGTGGCTTCCGAAAAAATTAACCTCGCGCGATTTTGTCGTCACACCCATCCTTACGATCGAGCTGATCTCTTTATGGACAATCCTCCTTGTCTTAGAAAATCTTCAAAAAGGCGTTGGAGAAACGGGGCAGCGATAGCAGTAAGATCTCTGCAAGAAACATCTGACACTAACAATTTTTAAAATTATTTAAGAATACGATTGCAATAAATACATATCACGTGTTATCCCATTGATTGAATATTGTTTCTTAAAATAAAATAAATAAAATTTTGTTAGTATTAAAATGGAAAGTGAGGATGATATACGAATGAAATGAAACACGTATAACACGTCCATTTTCAAAAGTTGGATCATAATACCCTGTTTAAAATTTCATGTTTTGTCAGAATTACATTTTTACTTTCTTGAATAGTTATACGGATAAAATGCTAGGATAGGGTTGTCGTAATTTTGATGTTTGTCTTCCTAAAAACAGCATAGCACCTTAATCGTACACAGTCATTTACACACTTTATAAATGGCTTCATTATTTTTCTCGTATTAGGAGATTCTTTCGAATTCACCTGTTGAGGCTACGACCATTTGTTTCATTGTGAATAATTCCAAAATTAGTCACCTGAATACTTAAGCGTTTTCTTGCCTGTTTACGTTCTATAAATGTTTCAGAATACATTTCTAGGGCAGGTAGAGAATTAGGAGATTTCGCGGTTTAGGTGGATTGACGGTTAGCGTATCGCACTGTCAGACCCAAATTCGCGGATTCAAAGCGCGATCAATGCGATCAAAGTTGTTCATTTCTAAGGTGCGAAAAAATTCTTCGAAGTAAAGACGATTGTCCAATATCGTAGATCCTCGAGCTAAAAGGAAGCCTCTGAGCTAAATTGAAATCGCCTGGTTCGTTGCCCGAGTGTTACCTCTCTGCTAGATGGCGAAAGGAGTGTAGCAAAATTTGCGTGGTAAGGTGAAAGAGCAATCCTGATGGGCAGAGTCGTGCCATGTAAAATAAGGCATCATTGATTGATTCAAATGATCACTTTTTGCCACTGACCATGTGGTCTAAAATCTCATAATCGATTGATTGATATTTTCTGGTGCATGAACAGCTAAGATCATTATTCCCCGTAGTACATGTTTTATCGGGAGATGACGATCTTCCCCCGTTGGGTGGCGAGAACCAGCGCCAAGCTACGCGTCGACTCGCGGATTTCCCAACCAGGTATCTTCCACTAGTGGGGCACCGCCCCAGCCGGGTCATACTCTAACGCGAATGGTCTCCCGTCGTGTGTGATAGTTTAGCGCAATGTATGTGTATGATGTGTGTGTTACTAAGAGGTGAGGATATGACAAGGACAATGAATGGAAGATAGCGTTTGGTCCTTGGCCCGTTTGTTAGGGTACTGCTCCGGCATTTGCCTGCTGTTTGTCGGAGAAACCACAGAAAACTACCAATCAGAACAGTCGGCCACTAGAATTCTCCTCCAGATGGCAGTTGAACTCGACCTATCTAGAGTCAAAAATCCTGCCACTGTCGGGACTCGTAGCCTAGGACCTCCCGATCAGAGACACTGTAGCGACATCAATTGATGCCCTGATCCACCCAAGGCAGTCTCTTATAACGAGGATACACAAGTGATACTTACCTTGATTGGTAGGGTGACTGAAGATTTCATTACACAGTCATGCAGAAATTTGTTTTCTGAGTCACATGTTTTAACACGTCTCTAATCCAAATTTTAGTGTGCTGAATCTGCTTGCCAATTTTACATAACCAATATGGATTTCGTGACATGCCACAAAATATGTCAAAGTTTTAAAGAAACTGATATAGTAGTTTAAAATGAATAGTGAACCATAAAGATTTTTTATTCTCCTTCGTTTTGTTAAATTCAAACACGGTGTCGATTGACGCTTAAGGTCTAGGCGAGTGTCATACTTTAAAAAAAACACCAACTGTTGTCCGCCATCATATAGATAACCCATCGAACCTGTTACATAATTTCCATCTGTTTTATATTATGATGAAACCGTGCTCATTGTTCTTCACTTAACTTCTTCTGAGAATATTGAAAATGAATATGGAGAAAATGTAACTTCAAGTCTATCACAGTTTCTTGAATATTTTGGGCATAGTTTTAACAATACGTTCGTAGTGAACAACTTTAACATTGCGTAGAAAATTGTTGATAACATCCTTGCGTGAGTCCCAAGTGTTACACCAGTCATTTTATTTATAAGATTACCATCCTTATAGATCAATTCCCGACCTACACAGTCAACGCCATAATCTTTTTTTTATCATCAATAGTAGTCAAATACATCAATAATACACAATAACGTCAATAACTTTATTCAAACATATCTCACCTCTTACTTCAATTATAAAATGATAATCAACATAGTTAACAGGAGTCACATAAGTATCTCAAACAACAAAAGTGGTGCGATACATCACCAACTTTCTCGCTTTATTTGTAACGGTTACGCTATATTGTAATAACACATGAACCTGCAAATATACATAATACATATTTCCTACTAGCAAAAATGTTTGGGTCGAACGCAGAGCCTGACAGTTAACAGCTTTGCACGATATCTCTTCATTGCCAGCTGCACGCATAAACGCAGCTTTTCTGATGCTTCAAACAGTTTATCATTTTCATAAGCAATTTTCAAAAATTCAGAGATTTTCATATATATTATTTCAAAATCTAGGTTCGAAGAAGAAATTAAATATAGGAAAAATCTCTATCAATAACATTAGAGATTTTCAATATTAGTTTTTTGTTCACAATTTTCGAAAACAGCAATTTCGCCGAAAATGGGGCTTTTTTAACCGTTTTTGCACTACCTGAGGAAAACATTTAAAGAAAGAGTATGGAGCCGTGTTTAGAACTTCTTTTATAAATTGCATTAATTTCAAGCAATAATTACAGAAACTCGCACACACATTGCGCAAAAACTATTCATATTTACGAATAATTGAACGTGACATGATCCCAAAATCTGTCTTCGTAGAACAGATTTCAACCAGGCAAAAATCTAACGTCAATATTGTAGTTTTATGAAGATCCCGGAAAAATTTTGAATTTTTGCAATTTCCGAATATACAGAGATTTCTGTGAACATGAGATCTGTATCATTATCTTAAGTGTCTTGTAAGTCCGAAGAAAAAAAATATTTGGAAATTTTTTTGGAAAAGTTTGAAAATGTGTTTAGGCTTCGTGTACCCGAACATTCAAAATATGCGGCTCTAGCTCATAGTACCTCTAGTTCGTTCAGATCAATCGGGGAATATTAATTTTGGAAAAAAATCATATTATTGGTTTAGGCGCTAACGGTGACCAGACAGAGGACGGACGGACGGACGGAGTGACAGACGGACACACTGTCAGACAGAGAGATGGAGAGACGAACGGACAGACGGACGAACAGATGAACAGATGGACGGGCAAAGAGACGGATGGACGGATGGGCAGACAGACAGATGGACGGACAGACTAATGGACGGACAGACAGATGGACGGATAGACAGACGGACGGACAGGCAGACGGACGGACAGGCAGACGGACAGACAGGCAGACGGACAGGCAGACGGACGGACGGACGGATGGAAGGACAGGTGGACGGACAGGCGAACGGACAGACGGACGGACAAGGGGACGGACGGACGAAAGGAAGTAATTTACTATATATGTACAAGATCTATTCACGTTTTCGACACCAGAGTCTCATAATGCCGGTTTTTCCATCGAAAAATAGCCGACTTCTGACGCAGATTTACAGTTTTTTCTTTTTTAATATTTAAGTAAGTACGTAGTAACGCGAGCAAGTGATAAAATTGACATATTTCTTAAAAACAAAATTATTAAAATCACAAAAATTGAATGATGAATTGAAAAATGAATACCTTGATACAAACAATAATACACAAACACCCAGCATTGAAACTGTTGTTATAGAATGTCCATTAAACAATGGTGTATTAAACTGCAAATTAATATTCTAAATACCAACATTGCTACACTCCAAGAGAACACTCCTACTTTTCTAATCGGATCTAAACTCTATGCATAATAATGCGGTGTGTAGTTGCACTAATAACGCAGAGATCCATTTACACCATATAATTTCAATCTTAATTTCCATCAATAAATCCTGGCAGAGCCAACATATTACCCTCGTGATCAGAATAGAATCCCCAATATATTGGCACAGCAATTTCAAACTTGCAATCAATATTCTATACTTCGCCGTGCTTTGAAATAGACTTGTCACCATTTCCACACATTATCAGCGATTTTGACACTTTCCACTCCACTGATTAAATACAATCATCAACTGGAAATTGTTTAGAAAAATATTGAGAAAGAAAACAATTTCAAAAACCTCTTGTCTACGGCCGTAGTTAATTACTTCCTCTAAAACATTGTGTAGACAGAATCCACGTTTTGTAGGTCCTTGATACCAAAAAATTAATTGACGGCAAAACGTCTGTCTGTCTAACCGTCCGTCTGTCATTGGTCATCCCCAGCGCCCTAATTATTCTCGCCGATATTCCCTAATTGATCTGAACGAACTCAAGGACCTGAGAGTTTCGAAACGGATATTTTGATTTTTGGGGGTACTTTAACTAAAGACTTAACAACTGATTGATACTACAATATTACATACTTCCTAACATTATTGGTATAGAGAAATTGTTATAAGAATGGGGCGTTTTGACAGCTAGTTCTGGCAATATTACTGAAGGTACTATGGTCATTGTGTCCTTCAGCCCATTTGACAGTCCTTCCTTCATTCGTACGTTCGCAGTTGGCTAACTTGTAAATGGCTTCAACGTTTCCATTTGTAATGTCCTCGCCTGACGAAAATATAATGCGCCACGAGAAATAATTGAAATTAGAAAGTGCAGTGCTATTGTACCCTTCTGTAAAAAATATTTTTATAAACTTAACATAAATTTACTTTTTGTGTGTTAAGTCTATTTATTTGAAAGCAGAGTCTTGAATGTCAGACGCGTACTGACGCACGAACTTCCTCTGCGATAAAGTGGCGAGCTGTGATCGAGCACGTTCCGTGGTTTGCGTTTTATCAATTTATTTCTTGTATAATTACCCAGTTGTGAACCATGTGAAGCCATGATGTCGTAACGGGAATCATGTACTAACAAATACACTTTACGAAGAGGCATGGCTGAACACCTGTCGCGGCGGAGGGATACTTCTCTGACTTTCATGTGATGTTCACTTGCTTAGCGAACTGACATTTTGGCTCATTCGTAGGCGTATTCTTCTATAATGGCTAGGCAAAATTATACAACTAAACCACAATGCAAAATTGTTTCCAACCAACAAGTTTGTTTCCTACGTGCCGATGTTGGAACTGCGAGTCAACATGCCAAGCACATTTCGACTGTCCTATTACTTGCACGACTATACTCAGCCTTCCTATAGTCGTTTCTCGCATTGTTTCTAACTCACGCAATTTTCGAAACTTCAAAGAGTTCAACGAAATAAAGGGAATCCACACGTTCTTTAAAGCGATAATAGTTCCTGCTTTCTCCATGCGAGTGAAAAAAATTGAAGAAAAGATCTGGGGCCGTTTCTGAGATTTTTTTCACACAACACACATGAAGTTACTTAAACATCTAATATTTTAGTGTTGATGAAGAAACAAAGAAGTCTAGAATAATAGTCTGTTACAAAGTGACCAAATGTAGAGTTCATTTTGTCGATAATATCGCGGAAATCAATGCTCAAGTTCTGCAAATTGTTAAATCTGAAAAAAGATTTATCGTTATGGAGACTTTTTATTTATAACCTTTCACTTGCTCTCACGTTTTCACATCACTGTCTCTCATGAACAGTGTCTTTTTCGAGGTTCTCTCGCCAAATTGTCAACAGACTTAACTTATTTTATAAGAAAACGTTACGAAGTAACAGAATTAAAGAATGGCAAAAACGAAGAGTCAAAAATAAAGAAGAAAAAGGCACGTGTTCTGAATGTGAACGAAAGAAAAATAACAATACCACTGTAACGTGTAGTAAGTGTGGACATTTTACAAGTAAAAGTGGATGAAGTGTTATTTGCTAAAATTGTTCTTCGTATTATTATGAAGATTGTTTTTAAGTTGTTGAAATATACTTTTTATAACAAAGTGATTTTATGTAAACAATTGTATTAATAAAGGCTTCGTAACATCTCTTCAATGACTGTTTATGTCGGTATGGCGCTGAACCCGTAAGCACGCTTTGAAATTCAATTAATAGGCTGCGCAAGGCGGAGACGTCGCCAGGGTAGAATTTGGCTTCGATCTAACCGCGAACGTCTTCCAGAGCAAGCGAACATCGTCCCCTCGATCTTCTTCACCCCTTCTTCATCATCTTCAAAAATCAAAAATAGGTCTGCGAAGTGTTCGGCAAAAAATTACATAATAATAACATAATACATATTCTTGTTCATAACTAGGGACCCGATTTTAATGAAACGTCATTTTTTCGTGCTTGGTGTCTTTTCGTCCATTTGATCCGCGCAGGATTATAATTTTGCCGCGATCGCGTCGTTTCTCTGATGAATTGCTATGTTCTCGCTACAGGCCAGGATTTGTTTCTCAAAACTCTGTTCAAAAACTCAATAAATTCTACATGGCGTCCAATGCATAGCGCTGTTTCACAGATATGTATCTCTGATACAGTTGAAACGATTTTGTTGAAACAACTAATAAACACTAGTAAAAAGGAAAGAAATTATCATTCAAGTTTTAATCATAAATCATAGAATGTATTATTCAATTATTAATCACAAATAATTAAAATATGGGGAAATAATCCTTATTCTTCCAATAAGAGTGGTCCTTGTGTTCACAATAGAAATAAGGAATGTTCTTCAGTCCATTGTGCTTGAAAGAGTGACTGACTGACTGACTGAATAAACAAGAACCGGGAGAGATGGCTCAGTGCGTCAAGTGATGTCACTGCAGTGACTCTGAGAAGTCCTAGGTTCGAATCCGACAGTGGAAAGATTTTCGATTAGCTTGTCAGCAAGGTCAAATTCAGTCGCTGCCTGGAAGACACTTCAAGAGGCCAGCTACTCTGATCGGTTGCGGCGGCTGCGATGACTGGCTACTCTGCGGCTACTCGGCGGCTACTCTGATCGGCGGCTGCGATGGTGTGACGGTTAGCGTACCGGACTGTTACACCCAAGCTCGCGGGTTCAAACCCGATCGAAGCCGTGGATTTTTAGGGCGACAAAATCCTTCGTACGCCTTCCTTCGGAGGGGAAGTAAAGCCGGCTGGCCCATGTTAGTAGATTTACTTGCATGTAAAAGATCCTCAAGCCTAAATGACGCTTCTGAGCTAAATCGCCTGTTTCTCGCCCAAGAAATACCTCCTTTCTCTGCTAGATGAAAGGAGCGTAGCGAAATTTGCGTGGTCAGACGGAAGAGCGGGCCTGATGGCCCGAGTCTCGCCACGTAAAATAAGGCAAATTCAATTCAATTCAATTCAATCGGTAGTTTCCCGTGGTTTCTCTGATCAACACCAGGCGAATGCCAGAGCAGTACCCTAACAAACTAGCCCGCGAGCAATCTTTCTTTCCTCTTCATTGTATTATCCTCACCCCTTACACACATTAACATGCACTACACTACCGCACATGCCGGGAGACCGATCGGGATCTTGGAGCTTGTCCCGTCTGGAGCGGTGCTCCGCTGGTGGGAGATAGGTACCTGGTTAGAGAAAAACCAGCCAGCCGACAGTAGGTCGACGCCGGACATCGCCATCCAGCGAGAAAAGATCGCCGTCACCTCCCGAGGAAAAGCATGCACTACACTTAGTGGACTAATGACATCAGTGGTTGACGCACCCGGAATTACTAACAACCAACCAATATACAAGTATGTACTACACAAGAAAAAAATTAAATATGGGGCTCAGGAAACCGAGATATCTAGATGGTGAAAAAAAGTCAAACCCTCGGTATTGCTAATTAAAATCTCGCCTTAGGCATAAACATTTCTCTTTGTCCTTCGTGAATATCTAATAATCTCAGAGAAATTCGGGAAATTCGGGAAATACAGGAAATTCGCAAGTGTGTTGAGAGAGTGGTATGAGAAATAACCCACAAAGGGTATCTGACTTTACCTGCAAAATCCTTCAGAACAACAGAATGCAAAGAAAATTAAGTATCTTCGCTGGTCAATGTCTTTATCTCGTAGGGACGGAATTTTATACTGCTGGACCTTAAAGCACAAAATCATGTTGCCCGATCCCGAAAAAACTCATCTAAATTTTCTACGAAAAATATACATTTTTTCCGGTAGACCTGAACCAAACCTTTGTCCAGGGTTCCTTATTGCTGTAATTTCGTCCCTGAAACATTTGGAGGTTAGCGTAAACAATTTATAGATTAACTTGCATGAGTTATTAATATTAGACTAATTTAACATTTCTATTTTGTATTTAAAATATTTTTTTAATTTTTAAATAAACACGTTTGAGTACGTTGGATGGTTTCATTACCAACTATTTTAGGTACAAACGTAAGGTATAATTTTGAATATTTTATGATTTTTTCCCAGGAGGAAGCCCCGCATGCAATTGCTTATTTTGCTTCAAGGTAAACTCGACCCCGCAACCTCCAGCCATAACCTATTCTTGTGCTGCGCGCCAAGCGCGGAGGGGCAGTCGGCCGCTGCCGTTTTCCCGCGCGTGCAGCCTCCGGGCAGTGGCGGCGCCCCAAATAAGGGCACGGCCGGCTCGAAGCGCCGCGAACGCGTGTTTTGCAGTCCCCGGCGAAGGCAAAGGCGAAGGCGGCGGCGGTGGTGAGGGGGAAGGGGCAGGGGGAGGCAAATAAATTAGGCTGGCGCCGCAAGAAGCGCCAGCTCCGCGACCGGGCTGATGGCCGTAACTCTTGGTCGGCCCGCGACGCGGCGCGCTGCCCGCCTTCCGCGCTGGGCCGCTCGACCGCGCTGGGCCATGCGCATTCGGGCCATGGGCTCCCCTCATCGGAGCCCCGGCGAGAGAGAGAGAGGGGGGAGGGGGAGGACGAATGTTTCATATGAACTTGCAAGTTGAAGGGCTGTAACCTTTGGCCTTCAAGGTGTGGAAGTAAATCAACCCAAAACGAGGATGGGACGTTAGACGAGTGGAATCACCCAAATCTTTAAAGAATTTCAAAATTCGATAATTTCAATCTTACACTTAGCGCTCTTTTTCTCATAAGAGTATTTCAAAACCTATACAACGTTTTTAAAACACTTCTTTAGTTTTAGTTTTACTGGCTTGATTCGTTTATTACTTCAATACGTTGAGTATTCTGACCGGACATTCGTATCCGGAGCATTCCCACCCGGTAGTTGGAGTGCAGCTCGATAAACGCTGCCGACAACGACAATGGCAAGTGCTAGAAAGTACTCGGGTAAGTTCAGAAGCTGCACGAATCACAAACCCAGCCGATTAGTTTCAGACAGAACAAATTATATATTGCGGCTCTCTTGGAGAGATTCTCCCCTTTAATTATTCTTATACCTTAAGTACAGGACACTTTATCAAATTCAATTACGGTACAACGTGCACTACCCCGCATGTATTGTGAAGCACTTCGACGCACATCTCAATGCCTAACATAATTGCACTAAACGGCGCGCGGGGCTAGGCGTGGAGGGGCAGTCGGCCGCTGCCGTTTTCCCGCGCGTGCAGCCTCCCGGCACGCGCGGGAAAGCCCAGGAGAAATGTTTCATATGAGCGCGCAAATTGAAGGGCATAGAATTTCATAAATCAAGCACTGTATGTACATATGAATATGCAGTGATTGCTATATATAATAAATGTGCATATACATATGTATAAATATGTATACATATGTATAAATGTGCATATAAATATTTAATTGTACAAGTTATCGTGTGAATTACACTGCTAATCTACAATATATCGGTTCAGGTTCGCCAGTGTAATTAGTAATTACGGCGAACTGTGAATCTTGTTGGATATAAGTCAGTGCTACACCTCTTTAAAGAAATTTACCACAATAATATATTAGTCTAATGAAATGACTCTACGTTGCCCGGCCATTTATCACAATTATCTTCTAGACTGAAAAAGAAACGAATTCTATAGAGTAAAATGGAAGTAAGTTTATCTACCACTCCGCCATGCCTGCTCCACCTCGCTCCACCCAGCTCCACCCTGCTCCATCGTCATTTATTCCCACATGTGAAGAAGGTAAAAACGTATTAGCGTCATGTTTGTAATTAGACATAGAGATATTGCATGTCTGTGAATTCGAGGCACTCACTCTTACAACGCACTGGGATTACTCCGAAAAATTGAGGGAATGTTAATGAGGTGGTGTTGATGTAATGAAATGGTGAAATAACTGAAGACACCTTCGGCAACTTACTACACAGCTTAGTAAGTTGACGAAGACTACTTCAGTTATTTCACTATTACTCAGAAGAGCCGAACCCCCAAAATTATAACAGGAGGTTCCAAAAGATATCATTCTGAAGAACATGCGAATCCTCGAAAACAGGGTTTTAAGGTCCTACCTTGATCGCACCGTTTTCGAGTCATGCAAAATCGATGTTCAAGTATACACAGTTCGGCAGGCTTTGTTAGTGAATTTCACTTCTGCTTGCCTGAATTTACTCGCATTCCTTGAATAAAATTGTAGAATCTGGAGATGTAAGAATCATGATTATGTATTCAAATTAGGGATGTGTTAATATAAAACAATTGCATTATAATCACATTATATGTTGAAAATATTTGTTATGGCACATTACATATTCTTATGAGGCACAAAAACGAATATTTAATGTTGATGAATACAACAATTTGTCTGCTTTGAAGGAAAATGTAAAAGTGAAGTACAAAGCACGTATAGTATACACATGTTAACGATCATATCTGGAGTCGCATGGGCACACAGTTTCTTGCCCTAAAGCAGTTCGTGCCTCGGCTTTCGCAAACCGAGGTGCTTGGGTGAGGGAGGAATGCCTTCACCCTCTCCAATCTTCCCACCTCCTCAGCGTGACTTCGAAGACAGCTCCCGTGCCACCGCCGTCATCTCCGTATCCCCCGGCGGAATTGAGGGCTCTCGGGAACATTGTTTTGCTCCGCGCTGCTTACCATGGACGTCGAAGCAAACAGTTCGCAACACAATTACTGAAGTCAACGTGAGCTCCGCGGGACGCCGCGGGAGTTCGGAACGGCATCTAATTTAACAGAAACGTACCGAAACAGGCGTCGCAGATTTGCGAGCTCGTTGGGTACTTGGCAACATTTGGCAAACTAAAGAGGTGCATTGTTTGAGGACGGGGCCTGATTCGGGAGGCAGGCACGTCGTGGAACAGAGAGAGACGACGGGAGACCAAGCACTCGTCCCTTCCGCCACGACGTTGCAATTGAGAGACGTTAGGGTCTAAATAGTACTCTAGGGTGCGTTTCATTCACTGTTATTCGGGTATTACAGTTCGTGAGCGCTTTGTGGTTCTCGGAAGTCACATTTTTTCTCTGTTTTGTCAGGAGTCACGCGAGTTTTATCAATATTCGATGTTTTATTTACTATTGCCAGTAAATGACCCGTTTTCCAACCTCACCCACGAATACTTCGCATTATCGCCAACAAAATATTTTGCGATTGTAATGTCTTTACTAAGAAGAGATAAACCACGTGTTGCAACGTAATCGATTTGAAAATATTTTCAAGAGATAATTATCCATACAAACAAAAAATGTTTTATAAAGATCCATGGTGTTAATTCGTCTAATCAATGATAAATTACTAAAGATATTGTCTGGTATCAATACTAGTATTGATACCAGACAATATCTTTAGTAATTTATCATTATAAAAAGGTATCTACATCACCAGCAATCCAATTAATAATCGTCTAATCAAATTTCCATATATTTATACTTATTTATTTATTTTGCCTAATTCAGGGCCCGTTTTTAGAAATATTCTTTACGATCTTTTTAAATGGTCACAATTTCTTCCAAAATTATACGAGCACTATTCATATTTTCAAAACCATTTTATTTCATATTATTTAAAGTGCTAATTTTGATGAAAATATTTCCTTAAAAAACAAAAATCTATTTTCAGTTATGCGATTGGTGGAGGCAGACAGAAGAACGAACAGACACATCGCTGAAAATCATTTACATCAAAATCAAGGACACCCAAAATCTAGATTCTGACTATATTTCGAATTCGAAAAAGTAATTTGCTACATTGGGAAGAAAGAAAAATCCTATTTCTAGGTATCAGAGACGCACAAAACGAGTTGTCAGTCTCCAAATAAGCATTTTTCAGCAGCAATGTAATATTTTACCTCTATTTCATAGCAATTTACGACAAAGTAAACTAGTGATGCTAATTTCACCCACTAGCTAGTAATTTCACTCATTATTTCTCAATTTGAAGTTTCAAAATTTCCGAGAGTTCTACGAAAATATGACGTGTGCAATTCTATTAAGCCATTGTCCCTTGTTCTATCTGTGGAAAAAACTAAAGAAAAACGTTTGAGAGGCATTTGAGAAATGCTTTTTTTTATAATTTGCATTTTTTGAAGCAGAAATTATAGGAAAACTACGTTTTGTTTTTCAAAAAACTGTATTGTCCGTTTAAAATATCTAGTTTTTTGGAACAAATTTCAATTGGAAAAATTTCTACCTCAATATTGCGATTTTGCAATGTTAAAATTTCTCAATTTTCAAAAATACACTTTGGCCGCAACTGGAACTGGTAGCACTTATTATACTGTCCTTTGCTACTACATATGAGGAGAAAGAAATATTTGAAGCCGTTATTAAAAATAAAAATTGTTGCAAAATTTCTCACTAATTTTCACCAAATTTTCATTGAAATCCCTAATTTTTCGAAATTTCCAAATTTTCAACATTTTTTTCGGCATATTCCTTCACGTACATTATTGAAAACTGAGATTTTTTCTTTAATGCAATCTGTTACTTAAAGAAAAATCTTGAAATAACGTCATGTACAATGTTTTTAAAACATCGTTTTCACGTAATTCTGCGTGAAATTTAGACACTTTTAAACAATTATTTTTTCAAAAGTAGCTCCGAATTTTTTCTTTAAATTTTCTCTATGTTCTCTCATAGCACCATTAGTTTGAATTTAACTGTCTCTCAGCAAAACACTTCAAGTAGCACGATCTCCTCCATGAAACTTGATGGAAAACATACATTTGGCAATAAGCTGACATGACACATCATGTACTCGAATCCCACTCAGTCTCCTCCCTAAAATCCATCCCATCTTACTTAATTTCTCCATTTTGCACCCTGTTTCCGATTCCTTTTACTTTTTCCTCTGAATCAACCCCCGATTTTCCCAGTGCCAATTCCTCTCTAACTAATGACCCCATTTCCTCATAACCTGTCACTGCTGGAACATTGACTACATTGACTACCTTCTACAATGCACTCGGGGTAAAAATGGAGTAAATATTATACAGCATTAACAGGCACGTAGTGCAGAAAAACATAGGTATAGTCAAAACATTCAGATTCAGTCCTATAACGTTCAATATCTTTTAAATAAAACTGAGCTAACCGAGACTTCTTTACACAGCGATTTAGACCTAACCCAACTAGATGTTTTTTGCTTTACAGAACATTGGTTATCTCTTAGCAAAATCAGCATTTCCTAAATCCCAACTTTTATTTTGTAGGCTATTTTTGTGTAACAAGGGAATCAATTTAGGATTCTGCTAGTTGACGTTCATGTACGACTATTTACGTTAGAAATGATATCAATTCTATATCCTGTGTATTCAGTGGAAAACATATTCAGTACAAAATGTTTTTGAAATAGCTATCATATATCTTCCAATACTGAAACTGATCTTACTTTGTATCTACAGGCCTCCCACAAGTTAACTTTAGATCACAGCATTTTCTTAAAATATTCTAGAGGCAACACTAAACAAAGTGAGTAATTGCTGTTTTGAATTCCATTGTTGTGTTTGGTGATTTTAACATTGATTTTCAGGTCAAATCTTGCGAGAAAGTGCGTTTCTCAATTGAATTAATTCCTTCAGTTTAAATATTACAGAAAAAGTTCATACCCGGACCCCACTTAATTTAAAAAAAACGATCTAATTATAATTAACAAAACAACTATTAGATATGAAATCAATGAAAGAATTAATATTCTGAGACCACGATGCACAAATTCAAAAAAATGTGAACACATATACTTTATATAAAACATGTAGGTATAAATTATTTACGAAAAGTAAGTAGTTCTATTTCCTTGAAGTATTTGAAATTGTTTGAAAACAAGACCCCAATTTCTCATGGAGTCTTAGTCGTCAAAATGGCAGATTGGCCAAACGAGCCACAATGAAAATTGTCATGTTGATCTTGTCGTCAATTTTATGACTATTAGTAGCCTCGCCTTGCAACATCGTCTTTAGCCAAGGGAAGGGGGAGGAGCAGAAAGACGGGGTATTGGGAGACGCGAATGCCTCAACATCATCGCTGCCCTGCCCTCTCCTGCCCTGCGGCGGCGCTGTGGCGCTGCGATTGTGCCAGCCCACCGGCGCGTGGGCCGATGGCGAAAGGGAAGATATAGCAAAAATATGCGCGTAATGAGCTGCTTCCGTTCAGCGATGGCAGGAACTCGAATTCCAACATTTTAAGGAGGAATACTCATAGATCTAACTCCATTCGAGCGCCCATTAAGGAATTCCGTTTCGAATTCCTTACAGGCTTCGAACATAAAGGCGTTGGCATCGATTGAGTTAAGGAGCCATCAGATGATTTCTTGAAAACTGTTGCGGAAGCTTCTTTGTATCCCAGACCTAATTTGGATATTTTAAATTTCAGATCAATACAGTCTCCCTTTTCTTTTCGTTTCTTTTTTAAAGTGTATCGTATTCTTCTCGCCATTGTTCATATTTACGACAATCCAGTCTAATGGAGGAAAATAAGGGAAACTTTACATGGAAACATGTTTTTAAAGCAAAAAAATATGTAATCATTATTTTGTTTAGTTTTTCAAACCAACTAACAAACCAATGATCTTTCGTAAATAATATTCTATATGAAATAAAATACTATTAATTACTTACATTTAGAGCTTTTTTTTTCTCGAGTGAACAGTTAAGCCAGGGGAGCACCGCGAAATTTGATGCTGTGAGCAAACAAGTGGTGCTATGACAGCACATATTTCCTTGCATTATGTGGCTGCAAAATAGCTACGAAAAATTGTAATACTATATAAATTTGCAAAAAGTGTTTCCAGCCGGAGACAAAATTCTCTGGGTGTGGTAGTCAAACACAGGTCCGTATAGTTTAAAGGCCAGTTCCGTTACTCTTAGCCATCAGCTTCACGGTCAAACCCTAACATCCAACGTTAAAAAAATGTACATTTGCATCTGAAATTTTTAGAATTCAGAGATTTTCATTTACGTTATTTTAAAATATAGTTTTGAAGAATAGAAAATATCCCTCTACCATCAATATTGTTTATTTCCAATTTTACATTTTTATTTGCAATTTCCGAAATAAATGCATAGATTTCCTCGGAAATATGACCTTTGACAATTATTAAGCGTCAATTGTTCTATCGGAGGAAGAAGTTTAAATAAAATATTTGAAGTATAATGCAAAATTACACAAAAAGTTTTTTTTAATTGTACATGATCTTCTTTAAAGGTT
Source organism: Gryllus longicercus (assembly GCA_038098605.1). Classification (NCBI taxonomy): domain Eukaryota; kingdom Metazoa; phylum Arthropoda; class Insecta; order Orthoptera; family Gryllidae; genus Gryllus; species Gryllus longicercus. The sequence continues at coordinate 5,179,354 of JAZDUA010000058.1, read as the reverse complement.
TATTTTTAGGACAGATTTGACTTAAGAAAAAATATCGATATTCATCATTATATTTCGCTATGTTAATTTTTCGCAATTTTCGAAAATGCAGTGTGTTTGCCGGAATTTTGGACGTACGCAATTGTTAAGTATCTAATAACAATCAGAAGAAAACAAAGAAAATTAGAGCAGTTTTTGAAAATGCAAAGAAAACCAAGAATTTGGTTATTTGGTCCAATGAAGCGTGTTTTACCAGAACTGATACAATTAATGAGCAAAATTCGTATGTGAGGGCCGAGGAAAATCCACCTGTTGCATGTAGACTAGTTTATCAAGAGCTATTTTATGTAAATGTGCCGCTTGGTCTTGTGGATGAATTTATTCTCAGTCCTCATTTCTTACCCGAGGATTTAAGAAGCATTCAGTTCCTGAATTTTATAACGCAGGTTCTCCTAACGCTTTTGGAGCTGGGGTAAATGAAATACTGTATTTATGCTACCGAAGTTGAAGATCGTGATGACCTTCGTTTAATTGAAAGCGTGGCGGCACAAATAAAGGTATAACCGGTCAAAGTAATGCCCGTCCCAGAGGCCGTGCGCCGCAGATGTCTGTCTTGCGCTCAAGCAAAAGGAGACCATTTTGAACACTTGTAGAGTCCTTTTTACACGAAGTGAAAATTCGAAATTTTGGATGCATAGCAAATGTGAAAACCTATTGTAAATAACACTTAAATAATAGTTTTTATCTTTTCTTTCATATTAGTTAGATAAGTAGGGAATAATGTCAACGGGAAACAACATTTAATGTATTACTTGGGCTACATTTTTTTGCAAAATATGATCAATGACAATTTTTTTAAACATTTTGAATAGTTTACATACAATTTCCTTTTGAACTCATCAATAACTTAGTGTACTCTATCACCGGGTCTTGTTTGAGAATTGAATCACCCTGTTCATAGGAACAAGATATATCCACTTTTTCATTGCCAGGACCCGTCAATGGAAAGTTTTTCGTCGATAATTCGCCGCTTTTACGCGATTTACACGATAATAATACCTTGTCTTCTTGCGAAGTAAGGACGAGAAAGTAAAAGGGTTTTTAAATATTTTGAAAAAGAAACTAAAAACTGAATGCTGTTAACACCACGGCTTAGAAACCTGTTTTCAGGCAAAGTTTTTGTTGAAAAACGTGCTATTTGTGACCCCATAAAATATAGAGATTAAAACTACACCAAAACTTTCTGGTATTTGCCTTTGCAAGCCCCATTTGACTGAATCACAATGGTTTACTAAGCTTTCAGCCGACAATTTATATTGCGAAAATATTTATCTGAATTTATTTTTTGTAACGGTTTAATAATGAGTCGTTTGTTTATAAATAAACACAATACATTTTCAATCCCATTTACATGTTTTTGGCTTAATTAGATATCTCAGGCCAATTACACTTTCCGATGCAATTAATACGTATTTTGACAGAAGTATCGTGTGTGAAATTTCACAGAATTTGTGAAAATGTGTGGATGATTTGTATCGAACTTTTTTTAAATGGAAAAAATATGAATTGGTTTCGTTGCGCAAGAGCTACTGCTTTCGACGTTAATGAATTCAATCCACTGATGGTTTTCATGCTCATATTACATTCAACCATTAATTCTAAATTTATAACTTTATATTAATGTTCGTATCTTTTTTAAATGTAAGAGAAAGCACTCACTTGTTTCTATACTCGCTTTAAAAAATTGTTAACTTAGCGTTTATAAGACCCTTATTTATACACTCATCCAAGACCGTGATTTCCTTTACCGAATTCAAAACTTTTTAATCAATATTTTTTATTTCTTCTTGATTCTAAACAATTGAACCGAAATCACACGTGTTACCTTTTTCCGTTCATTATACGAAGATATATCACATGATTCATCAATGATTATCGTCCTGAACGTCTATCTAATGATTTCGTATTTCCAGGTATCCGTATTCCGTAATCAACTAGTTTAGCAATAACGCAAAGGGGAAATACTGTGTTTCTTCGGTTATGTCATGGATAATGCTGAATGATCCGAGCGGGCTTAACGTTGAAGATCATATCTCTGCTCTTGTTCAACAAGTTACTTTAAGATGTGCTTCATGAAGAGACTTTTCGTCATGCATACGAATCCCACGTAAGGCTCTGCTCACAACACACCTGCAGCAGTTCCACTGGGAGGTGTTCGAAGGGAGTTGAGTCACCCCGCTCAATTAGGTAGCATTCTTTTTTAACTTTCTCGTAAACGTCGAGATGATGTTAAGTAATGCTGCAAAATTTTTTCTCAAGATTTTAGGGGAAAGTTTTATTTTTGGGGTGTGCCTAAAACGGGAAAGTGTAATTCTATTTAAACAGCCATAAGTCCGTCTACCTGTAAACAACTACAACGCCTAAATCCTACACAAGATTTTCACCAACATGGATATTGCCCCTTGTGATCTGGCGGATGTTACGGAACAGAAACATATTTTAATAGTCGGTAGCTCTTTACTTATAGCCCTTCGGACAATTTTAAAATTTTCTAAACAGGCTACGATTTTAAACTTATGTTGTTGCATCAACAGAACAATATACGCTTATAAAAATGGCGAAGGACCCATTATTAGTAAAGCCTATGAATTTTCGAAAACTGCATAAGTTTAAAATGTGTCCCCAACCATAACTGCACTATTAATGATAGATATTTTTATTAATGAAATATGATTTTCGAAATATAATAATTAAATAATGTTGTGTACATTATTCTACCACATTAGAATGAAATTAGATTTCTCGTAATGTTGAGTGAAATTGTCACAATAAAAAAACGTAAGATTTTCTCAAAACGCGGCTCAAAATTTGTGCATTTAAATTTTCTGTAATGATGGAACATAATACAGTAAATCCGTCGCTGTTTTATTCAAAGTTCAACTTCTAAAACTGTGAGAGCAAGAGAAGGGATCCCGGAGCTCAAGAAAACCCACTCCTCAGAGCTTAGCCCAGAGACAGCCTTGCGGCTGTCTCGGCAGCGTCTCTGACTGGGAGATCGTAGAGTTCGAGTTCCCACGGTGGCGGATTTTCGACTCTAGATCGAATTCATCCTCTGTGGGAGGAGAATTCTAGTTCTGATTGATAGATTTCCAAAGTTTCACTGACCGATACCAAGCAAATGCCAGAGCAGTGCCGTTGCAAATCGGACCAGAATCCGCGGCCGATTTTTCTTCATCCTTCTGATCATTTCATTTCCCTTTACACACATTATATGCGCTTTATTTTGGGACGTGCGTGTCAGACATTAATGAAGTGTTAGTACTAGTTGCAATATTATAGTATTATGTAAGATATATATCATTCGAGGAAGTATGGTATCTTGGAGCAACTTTAGTTTATTGTTTTTCGTTTCTTATCCTAATCTTTAAGGACCAAACCCATGAATAATTATGTAGGATTTGTTAATCACAGTAGGAAATGGATTTATGTACTCTAAAAGTCTACAAAATATAAATGAACTTACGCATAAAAAAATCGAAAATATGCGCTAAAAGGACCTAAAATATCATAACAGGTAACTTTAACGCACGGTACATTCATTCATTCGACATTCTCCTCTTATTATACCGCTTAACGAAATTTGAAAAAGAAGTATTTCTAATACAACTTAATAGCATTATATTCTATAGTGGAATGTCTGCCACTAAACATAGTCAACAATTTGCATTAGAACCACAGTAGAATACAATTATGAGGACCCCCTGAAGCCACAGAGACTTTCCTTTCTGTCGTGCCCTATTTTGTAAGAAAGCCTCCTCTGGGATTCGTGGTAGTTCAACGTGGACGTTGACGTGATACTTGAAACCTAACATGATGTTTCAGTTACATATCGAGAATAATTTTATTAGACGAAATTCATGTTAGCTACAATGAGCCATGCAAACAATTACAATTTAAATAATAATAAAATAAATAAGAAAAAAGAAGAATGAACTTTTTTAAGCAAAATATGAATAATAATTAGAAGTTCGCCGACCTATATGGCCGAAGTGGCTAATAGCATGTACCGACTCAGCGCTTGGATCCGAAGGATCGCTGGACCAAATCTCGCCTTGGTCATGGTTTGTCCCTTGTCTCTCATGTAGTATGTGTTGTCGCGGAGGACCTCGCGTTCTGCTGACCCCAGATCAGAGGAACCCGCAATTGTGTTGGGGTCTAGTGTATGGTCGAATATGCATCCCCTCGGGCCATAAAGGGTAATCAGTTATCGGCTATATAAAAGCCATAGAAAAAAATAGCAGTTTGCAGACAAACTAAGCTTATTAATAAAATAGGCTAAATATGCATTGTAAAATCATATTTAAACACGTGGGTGTTTCATGCCTATACCCAGTAAGCATACTTTCCAACTACAGGGGGAAAATATGCGTTTACATTTAAATCCTGTCTCTAAGGGTTTTATCAGGTACATTAATATAGTATCAATGGAGATGCAGAATTACGTGCCCATTCAGAGTACTTACCCAAACTCATTCTGATGATTGGAATATCACCTATTTTTTGTGTCCCGTCGACGTTAGGACGAAAATAGGCTGAATTACAAATGTGCTCGCATTCGCTCCTTTCTGAAGAGCTGTGACGCTGATGGAACATCTGATGCGAGCAGGGAGTTATCGAGACCACGAGGGCCCTGACGTCTCGTATTTGATCGACGGAGGATCCGGGAGTTCGAGAGCTTGCGATTCATTTCCATCGCCAAATTGTTTGGATTGCGAGAGCGTTCCAATCCCTTTCCCTCTCCTTCCAATTCCCCTCCCTCTTCCTTATCACAGTCCCCTCGCTTGGATTTCCTCACTCCGACGTCGCTGGGGAAGAAGCAATTTCTCAAGCAATAATTGAAGACTTTTCATAAGCCCTGGCGCCTGTCAATTTCTCGCAATTTAGGAACCGTCAACCACCGGGGCGTGTCACGTAATTCTGGTGGAGAGCCTTGAAGTTCGACACGAGACGGCTTTTTGATCTCGCGAATACGCGTGAACCAATTACATTATCATCCACAATCCCTGTGTGATGCCGAAACGATACCACAGGATATATTTATCGTATTCAACCTTAAATACCTTTCGGATTTTACGCATTTTGGTCTATGTTTGTCCAATTAGTGTACTTTTATTAGTGTTAAATTATAATTAAGTTACTTTACGAAAATCCATCTTACAGACAAAACCGTTAGTTATTTAACCTTGAGATGAATGATCTCAATAGAACAGTGGATTAAACATTTTTCTTTAATTGAAAATTGACTGTTGCGGAGTGCAATTTTGATTCCAGTGGGAAGCAAACCGGGACTTCCGATGATCGGACGGATGCTCTTTCCGTCTTAGCTATGGATTCATTACACCTCCCGACAGGAGCATTAATACCAGTCTTCGGATATTCAGGCACTGCACAATTACATAATATTAAGATATATGAGCCAGAAATAACAATGTTATAATTTTCTTTAATTATCGTTACTAGCATTACAAAAAATAACTTAACACTTTCTCCAGATCGGAACATTTACATACTCAGCTTTACTGCAGATACGACACATTGTTACCACTGCGTCTATTGTGAAAAAGGGACATTTCTCTACCCATTGTTGGCACAAAGCCACCTTCGCGGGATTAAATTTTGTAATCTTCATGCAATTGAACTATGCGTTGCTAGAAGCATTGTGGGGAACACGTGGAGCAAAACGCAAAAATAAATCAGGGCAGATTGAAGACACACTTTCCGCCCGGCAGAGATCGAAGTGGAAGACCAGCCTACATTACACCTATTTCGTTGTTAAAAATCCTTAAGAAGAACAAAAAGGTATCTAAATTTCAATTCTTTGAATTATGGGAGTCTTCCTTACATTGCCTTTCCGGAAGAACATCTGGCTTTGTACAGTATGAATGATTTCATGTGTCAAAGTTGTTTGTGACGTATGAGGCAGAAGTACAAATACAATGTGTGCGTTTTCTTCAGTCCCAGAATCTCTTCACCTATCATATCATAAACAGTTGAATAATGAATAAAAGTACCAAGAAATCGAGGTTAGAAACATTAGTAAACTAGACATTTTCACTCCCGACGTTCAGAAAATTTATTTGCAAAGATAATCGAACTAAGATTTGATTGGAATGTTGATTGAATGTTAGAACTCGTGGTTATCAAATTGTTCCTGTACGTGAATATTTTTGTTACATTGTGAATCTGGGCTCAGCACTCACCCAAGGTTCATCGTTAGATTATTTTTAATTTTGCCGAGAAGTGCAATCTAAAGCCACATTGCAAGCTGTTGAGATCTAAAGACAGATTGCGACATGTAATTCTCAAATGGCATCTTCAGACCAGATAGGAAAACAGGTTCGTTACAGTTAGACAGATAATGTGTTTCATAAACTTTAAAGTAATTTAAAAATAGATCTTTAAGTAAGACTAGAATGATATGTAAATAACGTTTAAGAAAAAACTCATTAACGAAGATAAAAGTACCTAAAAATTCATTTACATCAATATGGGCAAATAAAAGCAAAATCAAACTTCACTAGAATGTTCCATTTTTCAGAATTTGTACACATATAATAAAAATCTTTAAATATTAGGTTATTAGAATAAAATAGGAATTTTCGTAACAATGTACCGGTGTCCACTTTTTACATTCATTCATATATTAATCCTTTCGTACATTTGAAAACGTCTTTGTATTATTCACTATTTCCATTAAATGGGATATTACGAAATCAAAAATTTATAATTTGATTAGTCATACATAATGATTCAATTCTTCTCCAAAGAGAATTTTCGTAATCAACTTAAATGAATTCGAATTGATATAGACGTGATTTTACGTGTTAGTGGAGTGTTACGCATGTGTTTTGGAGCGTGTTTATTTTTCAGAACGTCACAATTTATAAACTTCCAAAATGTTCCATTTCCAAATTCTCTTTGTAAACTTACGCTGTTACTATCATTCTTTGATGCGAGATACAAGATATTACTATGCGCCTCTGCATAGCGTTTAGAAACTAATTATGTATCGTAACTAAAAGTTTCATATACTTCACTTCACTAAACAATTTTTAAGGTGTAATGAATTGGTTGGGAAATCCTACATCTAGATGTACTAACAAAACGACAAATTACATAAACGTAACACCGACGAGACCAATTTGACGTACAATCTGAAATAGTCGTGTTTGTATCTAAATGATCATACATTTTTGAAATAATATCGATTGAAATTCCTGGAATGAAAAGTGACGGACTGGAAAGACGGGAACGTGTTGCTTCGAGGAGGGGCAGCGAGGGGGAGGACATCGGGGCCTAATGCGCGCGGTGCGGGCGCGGGGCTGGCGCCGGCGATAGGTCCGGCGGGCCTTCCGAGATAAAGGCAAGTGGACCCCCCGCGCAACTCGTTAGCCGCTGCGTCCCCGTGGCGACACGAGGGCGACGGCGGAAAGGGTGGAGGAAGAGAAGAGACGACCAGGAATGCAGTAAAAGTGCATTAACATTAGTAAGTGTTCATTGATAATAGTGATAATGAATAGAGATGGAAAAAATAAAGAACGAAAAACGGAAAGTATGGTAAAGGCGCGTTTACACGGAAAGAGTTTTCTCTCCTAACTTTCCGGAACTGGTTAGGAGACACGTGTAAACTCTCAGGAGAGCGATCTTCTCTCCGGAGACATGACGTCACAAGAGATTTTCGAAGTCTCCGCAAGAGTGCAGTGTAAAGACTCTGGAATCGATGAGGAAACGTATCTCCTGGGAGATAAATAGTATTCAAAGAGAGTTGGAAGACGTTTTGCTCTCTTGCATGTGTTTACGTGCTCGATTAGCCATTCTGCGTCTGTCTGTGTCTTTGCGGCGTTCCAACGTGATCGGTGGATTTCTGTTCTTTGTGGGAAATTATATACTGGGGAATTATAAATACAAATGACAAAGGACTTTATGTATCTCCTGTGGCCAAAAACCGCCGTGCCGTCAAACCAAGTCTCTTTCCGAAATAAATTCTTTTCCACTTTTCTTGCTTTTTGATTGCGTGAGATATTTCCTAATAAAAAAATCAAATCCTTCTGAAGTTACGAAGTTTTTGTACATGAAATCATCGTTTATAATATTATTTTTATTCCTTTAATAAATGAAAACTTCAAATTACGGATTAATTGTAAAAATGTGTTATATAAACCAACATTAGGTCTTCTCTTTCATATGCTTACCCTAGGTGTAATGCCTCTTCTACCAAAATTAACAAATTTCAAGTAATTCAAAATAATCTCCTTCGCAACATTTTATATCTTTCCTAGTTTATATCATAACTCAAAACTTAAAACTCAAAACTTAAAATTGATTCTTTCAAATCGTTTATACTTAACTTCACTAAAAGTTTCTAAAACAAATTATCAACTTCACCCATTTTTCAAACCTTATATTAGGTCAAAACTATTTTCCTCATCCTGGACTCCGACCGGGTTTGCCAAAAAATATTTTTAATCGTCCGTAAATTAAAACTTGTTTTATTTTATTGTTTCTGAAAAGTGTAATGCAATTAAACAAGTAGCAAATAAATAGTTTTAAAAAAATCCTCTTCTTGCAATTCCGCCATCAAAGTTTTATAAATACGCAGTTCTTCTTTTCTCGAGAAAACAAAATCACTCACACTTGTCTCTTTCTTTTCCTCCGCTTCTTCAAAATTGTGAAAGTGGCACAGGCAGCTGAAACAGTTGTCACATTCTAACCTCAAACTTCTCGCCGCTGCTTATTCAAGATGGCTGCGCCGGAGAACATCGAGAGACATTTGTATCAAATGTAAACAGCAAGGAGATAATTTTCCGGAGATATCTCAGGAACCAACTCTCCCGTGTGATAGGAGAGTCGTGTTTCGGGAGATATTTCGAACCGTGTAAAGCCGTCAGAGAGAGTTTATCTCTGTGACGTCATGAAGTTAGGAGACTTTGTCTCTTCGTGTAAACGCACCTTAAATGGAATAGATAAATTATATTATGTAAAATCGTCGTGACTAGGTAAGAAGAAAGAGGTGGTTGATGAAAAGTGGGAGGGTGGGAAGGTCGATGAAAAGTTGTCATCAGTCGTCAAAGAGCATCAAAATAAATTGTTCCGAAAGGTAATACTAGAGAAAATGTCGAGGAGAATCTTTGTTATTAATTTTCAAAAAGCGTCTATGGTTTTGTTATATACACACTTCACATCCGACTACACCTGATGTCTAGCCAAGGCAAGACACCAAAGAAGAGACAGCTAGCTATAAAATATTTGTTATTTTACTTCATGCGTCATGGAACAGGACATTTTTAACGACATTTTCATGTAGCCATGGATCATGGATTTTTTTCTTCATAGTTTTGGTAAGGAATTTCTGGCTGCAAACGGAGTAATCGTGGAGACTGTATTACGGAATTATTAGTGCTATGAGAAAGTATTTCATTCGCTTTACTTTTTGAAACATTATTTTTGTGGTTTTGTTCAGCAGAATTTTTGCTGCTGTAGACGGGCACCGAGGAGTTGGGTGCGAGCAGGCTGGCGCGAGGAGGCGGCCGCGATGAGGCGGGCGCGGGGAGACGAGTGGGAGGATGCGGGCGCGAGGAGGCGGGCACGAGGAGGCGGGCGCAAGAACGCGGGCGCGTGGAGGCGGGCGCATGGAGGTGGGGGCGTGAAGGCGGGCGCGGGAAGGAGGGCGCGAGGAGGCAAGCGCGTGGAGGCGGGCGCTTAGAGGCAGGCTCGAGGAAGCCGGCGCGAGGAGGCGGGCGGGAGGAGGCGGGCGGGAGGAGGCGGGCGGGAGGAGGCGGGCGGGAGAATGCGGGCGGGAGAATGCGGGCGGGAGGAGGCGGGAGCGTGGAGGCGGGCGCGAAGAGGCGGGCGCGAGGAGGCGGGCGCGTGGAGGCGGGCGCGAGGAGGCGGGCGCGAGGAGGCGGGCGCGAGGAAGCGGGCGCGAGGAGGCGGGCGCGTGGAACGGGCGCGTGGAGGCGGGCGCGTGGAGGCGGGCGCGAGGAGTCGAGCACGAGGACGTGGGCAGGAGGTGGCAGGGAGATGACGCGTGACGTAACCCTGCGGCTCATTGCCGTTGGCCGGGTACCGGCTGCCAATGGTGAACCAACTGCCACCGCTGGCCGATCCGATCCACCGTTCGCATACCTGTGCGTAACCACATCCCATCGGGCGCTGGTGGCTGTGTCCACCCCAGCTCCGCGCGCTCCTGCAGGGCCAATGCTCCTTTCAATGTGGGTTCGTTCCTGCTCTGCATTCTACCCCAGGATAGCTGCGCCCGCCTTCTAATGAGAGCACTATATTTTATCTTAATGATTTTGACGCATTAATGTCTCGTAATTTTAAGTACTATTTTAGGCCGTCGACTCTTCGGAGAGTCGATAGTCAGTTTTATACATATTCTCAACGTTCTAATATCTACCTGTGATAAATGCAGTATCTTTGCAAATATATTGAGTAATGGATGTTGCACAAATACGCACAATCCATAGTATGTTCAAACCAGCATATTGCTTTAAAATAACATTTAAACTTCTTTGTTTAAGATAAATATTTTTTAAATTTAATAATTTTGTTTTTTGCCAATATGACGTACGTGTGTGTAAAAATAGTGCTTTTAGACTTTGACGTTGAGCATGGGCAGACAGACGGATGGACGGTCAGAGTTTTGCCGTCAATCTATTGTACGATATCAAGAATCCACAAAACATGAATTCTGACCACACAATGTGTTACAGGAATTAATCTACTACATATAGGAATAAGAACAACTTTTTCGTTATCAGAGCCAATAATACGTGTTTTCTGTCAAAAAGTCGCCGATTTTCGGCGCACAATTGCAATACTTTCTCTTCTTACGAAATAAGGCGAGAAAGTTAAAAAGTAATAGCAAGCATTAATCTAAACGATTTAGGAGGAAAAATAGATCAAAATTAATCCATTAGTTTTATTATTAATGGGTTTCTCAATAAATATAGAAAAATTTCTACTTCTACATCCATTAATTCAAATATTACTTAGGAAAATATCCAGAGGAACACTCTTGAGACTTGAAAGAAAGTAGGTGAAAACAAGTGGCAGAAGCGGGGACTAAAGCTTTTACGGTCAAGGAATGTAAGAAGAGACGATGCAAAGTTTAAGTAAAATATGTATATTTTGCAAGAGTTTGATGGAAGCAAATCTGAATCATAATATGAAGCATAATAAATCAAGAAAATACTTTAAAGACAAAAATTATAGAGGTAAATTCAGGAGAAGAGGTACAAGTATTTCGAAAAACTATGAAGGTACAATTTAAAACACTAATCATAATGTTTTTTGATGAAGGTCTATGGAAACAATTTGTGTGATCAAACTTTCTTAGATGAATATCATAAGGAAATTATAGATATGTTTTACTTCTGGCTGCACTTCTCAGACGTGTTTTTGGAATAATATTTTATCAGGTGAAACACCTGAATAAGTTGAAATAAACACTACTAAAAATGAGAACGTTTTATGCAGAGAGTCGTGGAGATGTTCACGGAAAAAGTTATAAGGGGAACCAAGGTGTACGCATAAAAATTGAAAATTACTCATATTGTGTGGGTGTTAATAGTCGTATCAAGCGAGTATTTAGTAGTAAAGGCAATAGTAGTAAAGGCAAGCGAATTATTCTTGTTGAAGATGGAGCTGAATTATACGCAAAGAAAACAGGGGAACTGATTGCAGAAGGAATTTAAAAATACTATTCATTTTGAATTCGAATTTCAGTCGAATTGTTAATCGTACGAATGACTCATTCAAAAATGAATCAGTGAAAATAGATCTTGGTGGACCAAATCCTTCGGAGTCACTTGCTAGAAGTAGGTACGAACTGATCATTGTCGACGAATACAACAGACGATATTGTGTCGAATTATTGAGTCTCAAAAGTGATACAGCAGACAGATTCAAAGAATTTAAAACCCGACATGAAACTGAGAGCGTAGCCTTCGGCGGCCGGAGTCAGTGAATACTTGGCTGCCAAGGAGACGCCGCGCCATAGGCAGAGGAGCCAACGTTTCGGCCGCCATTCTGCGAACTTACTCAGGGTGATTTGCCGCCTTGGGGAAGGTCGCTTTTCGCCCTGAGAAAGGTCGCAGAATGGCAGCAGAAACGGTCTAGGAAGCGGCGTCTCCCGGACGGCCAAGTTTTTACTGACGTGAAACTGAGAACGAAAAGAGTGTCAAGAATGTTCATTCAGATAATGAACTTGAATTTATAAATAAAAATCTATGGATTATTACGCAGAAAAGGGGTCAAGGGTGAAAAGACAGTTGCTTCATCTTTGTGCAATGCAAATGTTGAAAGAGCCAACATATATATATATATATATATATATATATATATATATATATATATATATATATATATATATATATGACGAGGGCAATGTTTGTAGGTACAGATCACCACACTAATTTTGAGAAGCTGTTTGGCCTCATTCTTAACTTCATGCCTACGAGAATAAAGAAAAGGTATCTCTAGGGTTGTGGTTACAAAGGAAATCATTATTTCAACATTTTAATATAGTTGGTCGTCGAGATTACTCAGAAGATAATAAACTCTTTTTAGAATATGGCAAAAAGAAAATCGAATAGAGAGAAGTCCAAAAGAAAATTTTCAAGAAATGGTGCCAGAAAACCGGAGCATTGATAAGTCAGAGAGTACGAAAATCAATTAGGAAGAGAAAACGTATTTCAAGATATGTAGCAAAAATGACACGTGAAGAAATTTCAAGTAGCTATGACAATGTTTTAAAATCAAATGAGAAAAAATGGATGAAAGTAGTAGACAAAGAACTGCAGACTCACGAATTTCATAAGTCACGAGAAATTGAGGGAGAGACACCTAAAAATGAAAAAAAAAACTAATTTGCAGCAAGTAGGTGTTTACGAGGAAACAAAACGGAGATTGTTTGAAATATAAAGCACGATTAGTTGCGGATGGTTAAAGATAACCAATTAGTAAGAATCCTTACATTCTGTTATGAAGCAAGAATCATTTCGAACATTAGTAACTACAGCTGCAATGAGACGATATAATCTTCATTTTATTGATGTGGAAACTGCCAATTTTAATAGACGTCTGGACAGAAACATTTTTATGGAACTCCCTCAAGGCGTTAATATTGAAAGAGGAAAAGTTCTTTTGATTAAGAAAAGTATGTGCATGTTACCAGAAGCTGGGAGATGTTGGTATATCATATTCATCTTCATATCTGACTCACATGGCGGGTTTTAGCCTGGCGTTTTCCAGTGTTTCATTTTCAAATGCCTCCATAAAGAGGTTGGCAGCTATCGGCGATAGAGGGAACCCATGGCCGCTCCTTCTACCTGGGCATACACGTTGCCTCAGAACTGGAAGAAGATGGAAGACACAAAAATGGGCGAGGTCTGCCCATTCTGTAAATTGATTGTGGGCTTTCAATTTAGTCCGGATGACCGTAACTGCCTTGTCAACTGGGACCATTGTAAAGAGCTAAGTCACGTCGAAGCTGACAAGGATGTCCGTATTCTTTCTCAGCCTACCTTGCAGCAGGCTGATAAAGTGGCTAGAGTTCTTGACAGCGATATCGACTGTCGGAGGACGTAGTTTGTTGGCGATGTGGCGTGCCAGCGGATGCGTAGGAGAGTTCACAGCGCTCACAATTGGCCGTAGAGGTATATCGGCCTTGTGGATCTTCGGAAGCCCGTACAGCCGTGGCATGGCACTGTTGCCCTTCTTTAGTCGCTGTTTGATTTCCGGTTCAATGACGACGGCGTTGTTGACGAGAGCTGCGACTTTTCGAAGTTTCCGGAGTGGATTGTGCTGAAGCAAGATATACGCCTCGTCCTCGAGTAGGGCGGCAACTTTGTGTTGATATTCCTGCGTCATCATTACAACGGTAGCGTTTTCTTTATCCGTAGGTAGAATGACAATGTCATCGCCTGGCGTAAAGAACGTAGAGCAAGGCGTTCTTGCCGGGAGAGATTGCTGTGCGACAGCTTAGCCCGTGTGAGAATGCGTTGCGGTCTCTCTACGGATTTGGTCCGCCTCCTCCTCGCACAGGGATTTGATGGCACACTCAATGCGATGTCAGATATGGGCATCCACGTTGGTAGGGTGGCGAGGTTTAGGCTCTTGCTGAGTACTGATAGGGTGTGCTCATCCAGATCTTCGTCGGAGAGATTGACCACAACTTTGTTGGCCTGTTGAGGGAGCGACTCCGGGTGTTGTTTCGCTTTAAGTCCATTAAAGTTTCTTGGCCGGCGGGTCTTCGCGTCGTCGTGAACGTGGAGAGCGTGCTCGGCTGTGGCTGTCCCAAGGATGTCCCAATCGGCTCTGCTTAACTTCGCTGGCAAAGAAAGGTGAAGGTGAAACAGTTGCTTCTCGATGTGTGCCAGGTCGGATCGGGTTTGTGGGATCCTCTCGCGGTGTAGCGCAAAGCCGGAAGAACGTAAAATGCGTGCTGCTTGTCGTGTCTGGATGTGATGTTTCACTTGGAGGATGGCCGGGAGGACGTCCTTATCCAGACACGACAGCAAGCCTTCGACGCGGCGTCACCCGGACAGCCAAGATCATTTGACATGCGAAAGTGAATAAATGGAGAATTAATGACTGAGTAACTTGGTGAAAGAACGTGCGAATAATTTATACATTCGACCCAGATGCATTAAAATATTTATTAATTATCGAAAGAAATAATTTTTCTCATATTTTTAATTGTATGATGTGCTCCATTTATGTTTGTTGGGGGTTCCATTTCATTAAGAGAATTTTATGGTTCATCACACACAACAGCTCATTTTCTTTGAATAACATCAGGCAGATGAAACTGTGATAAACAAATTGTTGGCCACGGATTTTGTAAAAATTGGTTTTTCTATTGTTCTTAGATGTGGAATGTTGTGCTGAAACGTATTGAGGGAGAAACGGAAAAAAATGGCAAAGACTGTACTTGTAGCAGTGCGATGAAAAGACTTTTGCAAGAGGACTGAAATAACAGTACCCTACAAGATGATATGTAATTGCTATAACTTTTCGTTTTCGTTTCAATGAAAAGAAAGCATGTGCTTTGATGTAGCACCACTATTTTTTGATAATTTCTGTTTTATTCATAATATTGGAAATTATTCTCGTGTTTAACAGTCGTCGAAAGTGTATTGTAGGAACGCCGGTTTTGTCATGTTCTGCAGAAAAGTGAATGTGGACCTGATTATACCAATGCCATTCAAACTTCTTTGCCCTCCATGAGAATAACATATTGCCACGTCCCCGTGTGTGTTTGCCGTGGATAGAAATTTGGATGGCGGGCTGCACTAAATAGTCGAGCACGAGTGGCTTTGAATATTCTGCTCGGTCGGCACTGCAGCCGCACGCGCAGTAGTTCGGAGGTCTAATTTCGTCGAGTGGATTCAGACTCCCCCAAACGTTTTAAAACAACAGTGGAGGAGCAGGAAACTCGAAGGGGAGCTCGAGACGCCGGGTCGCGGCGCAGCGCTGGCAAACGCGAGGACGACGAGGCAGTGGGCGAAACTCACTGGCACTTCAGGCGGAACAACTGCCCTCTGTATCCCACTATTTCAACCACAGCGCGACCTTTCGAACAGAGAATTTGTAAACGTGTCTGCTATTACCATTATTAGACATCCCTGCGTCGAATCGAACCAGTGTACTTGTAGGATTTCTTTAAAAATAGTATATACTTTATGTCTACATTTTAGTATGGTTACATTTAATAATATACTTCATGTTTACCCCCTTTTATTGATTTTTTTTCATTTCTTGATATTAAGCCGCCATTTTGATTAAAATATTTTCACTTTGGTATCCCCCACTTTGTGATCCAAGATGTATCCCTTCAAAATCCTTGAAACAAATGACCTAACTCTATGTATCTTAGGAATAAATTAGTTTTTCAAATAGTAGCATGTAATTTTGTAGCGTGTAGTTTTGTACCGTGAGTTTCTCAAAAGGTAGATTAAATTATTCACAAGTTCTCTTACCATATATCCACTAGAAAGTGACTTCTATGTTTTCCTATATTATTCACGGCACCGAATAAGTTATGTAGACGTGTGAGAAGGAAGAAGACACTTGTGAGGCTTCAATTATGTATAAATACAAATATATACAAATAAATATTTTATTATTATTATTATTATTATTATTATTATTATTATTATTATCACAATTTTTATTATTACTATTATTATTAATAATAAAAATTTATTTTGAACTAAGCTTGGATTAGAAACTTCGGAGGTAGAAAGTAGCCATACTTAGTAGGGGTATATTGCCAAAAACTATTTAATTAGGGTTATTAGATAGACATTAATGAAAAACAGAGCAGAAAGTAAAGAAAGCAGCACATGACTATTTTTTTCTCTTTTCAACAACTATTTTAAAGCTACAATCTTGACCCTTTATTTCATTTGATGCCCCTTAAGTAAAGGTGTACAGAATAGAAAGGAAACTCAAGAAATCACAGTTTAAAAAAATAAAATAGTTTTTACCTAGTAAACCTAATTCTACTTTTATGAAGAAACTATCTTGTTGAGGGCTTTCTCGGACATCATATAATCACAAAATATTTAACGTGTTAAGATGTCATGTTAAACGTTACAACAAGTAACATTTTAATACCCTCAACATGAAGTCTGCCGCGCTCGTTTGTCCACTCTGTATTCATTAAAGAAGAAAATCTTTCCACATATACATTACGCGCAGGATCTGCAAAATAAGACTCAGCAAATTTCGAAAGTTTGAAAAATCATGCAAAATGTCTACAATTTAAATAGCCTACTTTTTGTGCACAGGATTTGCCATGAATTGTGGATCTTCCTTTTCTGTTCTCAGATAATTCTGAAGATTTACAAATTGATCAGTTTAACATCTTCTACATGAAGCCCCTTTGTATTCACATATTTGATTTATCACGTTTATTTTATTGCTGACCAAATAAATACATTTTCGTTGAACTGAATTTTTGAAAGTTGCAAAAGTTAGAAATGATCCCAGAAAGTATGTGCTATTGTAGCACCACTAGTTTGTTGTCAAAAAGCTGCCACAGCTCCTGCAGAAGCCTAAAGTTCAACGAAAATAAGATGATTTGGTCAGCAATAAAAGAAACGGACAAGTATATGAATCATTACTATCGAAGATTACTACAGAAGATGTTAAACTATTTGACCAACTTGTAAATCTTCAGAATTATCTGACAACACAAAAGAAAGACCCACACTTCATGGGTATACTTGTGCAGAAATAGTGGGCTATTTCATTTCACTTTCATTTGTTCACCAACAAGCAAAATCAATCACTCTACAGCAAACATTTTCACGAGAGGGGGAGAAAGAGAGAGAGAGAGAGAGAGAGAGAGAGAGAGAGAGAGAGAGAGAGAGAGAGAGCAAAGACCTGGGTGAAAGGGTCGGGAATTGAAACAGTGTTGGAGGGAGTATGGGTGTGGGTGTGGGTGCGGGGAGATGCAGTGGTGGAGGCCGAGCAGGTAAACCAGCCAGCCGTCCGTCGAGGGGCTGCCAGCAGGCGCGGGCGAGGCGCGGACCGGCTGCGCTCCCCCCGATTTATCTGCATTGCTATCCCGCTTCGCCTTCGCTTTCGGCCCCACACTTGACACACGGAAGAAAATTTTAACATTTTATTGCAAACGAATGGCGTAAGTTATAGCTTTGCACTTTCACCGGCTCAAAAAAGCAGTAAAATGTTTTATGTCTTTATAAGTCATGCATCTGCATGTGACGGATAAGTTTGCAGACGTCTGGCTGGATCTTTCAACAACCCTAAAGGCGATGTGCCGGATTAATTTCTATTCTGGTATCTTACATGAACGAAACAACTCCTTGTGGTTATAATTTTTAAAAGTGTATGCAGAATTTTAAGCCGGGACATACATTTAATTTCATTGAAAACCTTGCTTCTAGACGCTCCCACACTGATTCCGTGTCGACTTTTTGTGTTCGTGAGTGTTTATCCTCCATGTATCTCCTCAGCTGTGCTGTACCCCTGCCGGGACTAGCTCTATGCTCGTGGCTTGTCTCCCGTAATCTGTGGTAGTGTAATGCAGATAAGTGAGTGTGTATTTGTGTGTGAGAATGTGTGTGTAAGGGGAGAGGAGGGAACAAGTTTGTAGAAGGGAAAATCACTGGCCCGTTTGTTACAATTATTCTCTAGCCTTTGCCTGGCACTGATACGAGCAACCACGGAAAACCATCAGAGCAGCCGGCCGCTAGAATTCTCCTCCCAACCGTGGTTGAATTCAGAGCAGCCGGCCCTAGCTATGTGAATAGCATCTGCAACCATTGGGACTCGGATCCTGGGACCTTTTGCACAACGCCGGTGCAGCAGCAACGACAATGCTACCCCTGAGCCACCACAGCCGGTTCTTTGTCCGTGCTCGGAGCATCCCCCTCTGTGATACCTCTTATTTCTTCCCGTGTGTCGTTCTTCCGTCGTTTTCTTCTTTCTTCCTTTCCCACTTCAATAATGCAGCGTCTGTTCCAGCCGGACGTCGGGTAGATAAATTGCACGGGCCTTTGAGGCGTGGGCCTTCAGAATTCCCGCCCCTTCGAATATCAAATCGTGTTAGCACCGAGTCCTCTGTCTCCTCTTTGGACGACTGTGGCGGAGGAAGGCAGTCCCCAAGCAACGCAAGCCAAAGGCGTGGGAGTGCAACTTCGGAATATGCTTCCGCTCTGCTCAGAGAGGTTGTATGTGAAAGTGGAGGTGGAAAAATGTATTTGCTGGATGGTGAATTCTCACGAAAGAATGAAACTACCTATCAAAGTGGAAATGTGAATAATCTTTATTAATTACTTTGGTTGCTGCATTTGTGTCGTCTGAGGCGTTTCAGAAATGTTTGGATTTCTTAGGTGAAACTTCTATAAGGTGAGGGAAATTAACAATAGATGGATATAAGATGAAACAGTAATAGCATCTTCCAGTAAACAGAAATAATAAAGATAAGCCGCCACGTTTGCAAATCACAATAGGGATTCGGTCTTCGAAAAACCAAGTAAGTACGATGAGCTTTCATCTACGAAAGTCCCTTACTGTGCTTTAAGAAATGTTCTAATGCTTTCAAAAACATATATTGGTTTCTATTGACAGATAAATGTGCTGTTTAGTATAGTGTATTACATAGAAAACATCAAAATGCCCAAGATAATGGCGTTGACATGACATGTAGAATTCTCATGTTCTTTTAATTTGGTATGCGCATTTTTCCAATCATTGAATCCCTCAGATGATAATTTTGTTCTAACTTCTGAATTGCTTGAAAACAATAGACAAACACCGCAGAAAACAGTTCCATTACTCTCAGAGTAAACAAGCCACTTGCGAGGCATTTTTTCTTTACTGATATGCGTATACTCAAACATATTCGACGTTAAGTAACGAACTTTGCCATCATTGTACGCTTGGCAACATAATCACGGGTATCTTCATTAATAGACCACAAAGCTGGATCGCTTTTCCAACAAAAACGATCAGTAGAAGTTATGGTTTCATCAATTTTATGTTCTCGCAGTTGTATACATTCGGTAGAAATCCTATTTAATTAAAAAAGAATATAATAAATTATTATAATAATGAATTGTAATATAATAAACAAATATGTTAGAATGATTTTATATATATATATATATATATATATATATATATATATATATATATATATATATATATATATATACAATATATATATATATATATACAATATATATATATATATCTTTAAATAATTATACAAAAAAATGCTTAAACCATTTACATCGGTTGAATCGTCGACTCATAATCAATCGCAGTTATATTTTCAATTACTTGAGGAACCATTTCATTTTTAGCTGTTTGGAACTTTGCAGTCTCATCATTAGATTCAGTGATAACCTTTAAAAAATAAAATAGTCAAAATATTATATGTATTATTACATATTATATAAAATAAAGTTTAGTAACATAATTATAGTAACATATTTTATGCTAATTTATTTAAATTCTATATTAAGATATAGTTCATTTTAACGAATACAACAAGTCAAGAATATTTAATTTCTAATCGTTGTACTAAACATTTTTTGCATTTTGAGATTATTTTGGCAACAAAACTGTGCATTAAAATATATTAATGTTAACATTTATTTATCACAAGTTATTAGTACATGGAAAAAATATACAAGCTGAAAACTAAATATACTATCTAATCTATATGTTTATACTAACTCAGTAATAGAATTGTCGAATGAACTGCAGCAGTGATCAGTTCCACATATAGGTTTAAAGAATTCATATTTTTTTGTCTTATCAATTTCATTTTGACATTTCTCTTCCTTTTCTTTTCGGATTTTTGCATATTGACTTCCGCTGAGCCTTTTTCGATAACCACTCCTTTTAAAACTTCAAAATATCATTTTTACTCAGCAGGCTCTTACAATAAACGATACACAACAATAGTAACAAAAGAAAGAAAAGGAATATTTCCAGATCCATCTTCTAGAACTAACTCAAGAAGTAATAGATGTCGCTACTTTCTATATAGCGCAATATGAATGCATGGCGAAATCCGTCAGCGATTTCTGATTGGCTAATTCAAACTCCTTACTCTAAGAATGTAATTCTTTCTGCTGAATCAACCAATCAGACGTCGTCGGCGAATTCTTTTCATGTATTCTGTAACATTGAAAATGTCCCCATTTGAAATTCAAACTTAAGTTATAAATCAAAGATTTAGGGGGCGGCTTTAGACTTGTTTAAATAATTTTTAAAATAAAAATATGATTTATGCTGTTATAGTTTGTAAAGAACCGAAATTTGTTTGAGAAAATATCAAGAAAATTTTGCCTTTGAAAATTTGCCGCCGTAGGCACGTGCCTACTGTGCCTATGCGTAAATCCACCTCTGCATCTCACCCACTGCCACTGCCAGTTCAGATCTGCCACTGCTAGTGGTTGAGTTATTCTTTTTCATTTTGCTAATTGTACTCGTGAATGTGTATGCATGTATTTTGGTGAATTTGAGCATGCATCTCAGAGCTTGGGAGAACACAATCATACGCCATTTCATGATAAAAATCAGTTGTAAGGCAAAATGGAACTCGAACATAAAACTATTAGGAATCTAAATATGAAATTACTGTAAACTCTTCTGCCAAAATTTAACACTATTTACAGGAAAAACTTTTAACCCTGTAGACCACACAAAGTTTTACATATAATTTTTGGACAAAATCTGGCATAGGACAAAGATTTCAAGTCTTTCATTTAACTTTCTTGCTCTCATTTATATACTGGTAATGGGTACAATAATGACGAATGCATCTACTAATACGAAAATTAGAATTCTCAGCTCCTGTTATTTATTTGAGAACTGAATTTCATATTGACTTCAAATTACTATTAACATTCACTATACATTAACTTTACTATATTTTTAGTGTTTTACGTTAGTACATTAATAAATAATCTATCACCAATCATTGTCGATTAGTAAATCATTGAAAATATGAAAGAAAGAAAGAAAGAAAGTAAGAAAGAAAGAAAGAAAGACTTAAGCAGACCTTCATGTAGTGCAAAGTGTGGTGCAGGTTCACGTGCAAACCACTGCCCATCCCACTCCATGATTTATTTATTTATTGCAGTTTCAAATGAAACATTTAATGAAAACTGTTGTTTGTTAAACTGAAATTGAAATCAGTAGGTATAATGGGAATTCTTAGTATTAATTCATATTTCTGTTTTTCCAACCAGTTTGTGCACATTGTTTATTCCACATTCAACAACATTATTTGTTTAGTTCCTTCACTTTCAGTCACGTACCATTGCACAATCATGACACATCAAGATTTTGTAGTTAAAAAGCAGGGATTCCTACCGTTGCCTTTAGCTTATTGAATATTACCCCGGGTGTTTCAATACAATTCAGAAATTCAACAGTAAAGTGCATGCATTGAATACTATGAAGGACAATAACTATTGAAAATATGTTTTAATTTCACGAAGCAACTTATGGATGATCTTTAAATCTACAGGATCCACATATTCATTTGTTGGTGTGAAAATTGCTCGTTAGGAAAATATTTTTAATCAGACTATCTACTGTTCTTGACAATTGTACAAAAATAATGAGCAAAGGAGATTCTTCCTTCACCATCAACTTGCATTTTGTTGATTTTCAATATCTTATATTTAAGACAATCAGTTGAATTATGTACAAAAGTAATCAGTAAATTGTATTTTATGTAATTTTATAGAAATAACTTGTATTTTAAGTACAACGTTTCACGAACTAATTGTTCACGCACTCGCAATTTTTTCGCTTAACTCAATGTGTGCAAATTTACGTAAATAACTTTTAACTTCGGTAGAAAGAAATACTTCACACAAAAGATACTAAAGGACAATCAGCAAGGGTTGCATGTCTTTTAGAAATGTGGTGTTGAAGGTAATATGCTAATAACAATCAATTTACATGAAATTTAAATTTTAAACAATGAAGTACAATAATATAATTCTTAATAACGAATTTACCTTTATACACAATAGAAAACATTAACCGTATTGGTATAAAAATGTTGATATTTTATTTGCATATTGCAAGAATGTTGACTGGTAATGAGTTGTATTTTAGGGCATTTATCCAGAAAATTTGAAAAATTAGCCAAAGTGAAGTAAAATCTTCAGTTTAAAAAATATCAAAAATAGCCATTTGGAAACCTGTAGTAACATATTGCATGTACTACAATCCAATTAACATATATTACTAGTCACAATAACACAAAAATATCTTGGTTGCTTGATGGAATCAAGGGAAATTATTATAAATTTTAATTTTTAAGAAAATCATTAGTTAAAAAAGTAACTGCAATAGTGCAACACGATATATTATACTTCATGACAATAATTCTATAAATTTAATTTGTACACTTTCAAAAAAAGGATTTTGCTACACCAGTTGAAAACCAAATAAGTTATTACACTGTCTAAAAAAATTACATTATCTGCTATAAGTAAAAATATAACTTATCACATGAATGTAACCATATTTTCTCTGAGTAAATATCTATGTTGTTTTTTTTCCACTGAAATCCACAAGCACTTTTGGATATTGACCAAATCACTGCCTATGAACTGGTGAAATTTAAGAATCTTCTTAGTGTGGTCATAATGTAAACACCAATCATTTGAATATCCTAGGCCATACACTATCTTAACAGTTTTCCTTTCTATCGCATCAATAATCAGATAATGACCATTAATTAGCTCCGCCATCGCTCATTAGCTTTGGTATTACATTTTTTATCATTTCGCTTGGGATTTCTCCTCAACCCGGAGCCTTTCCGCATTTCATTTTTGATACATCTCTTAACCTTCTCTTCTGTTACCGTAATTTCTCTGGCCCTCTCTTAACCCTCTCTTCTGGAGATATCTTTTCCCTTTCTGTAGGTCCAAGAAAATCTGATCTACCTTCATTTAGAAATTTTCTTACGTACTCTTCTCATTTACTTACAGATATACTTTGTATGCGGTCTTTTTTCCATTTGGGAAGATTTTACTAATTTTATGAATTTTCATGATCAGACCTTTTAGCATTTCGCGTGGACGATATGGAGCTGGCCCATCGTCCAAACCCCCTTCTAGGAGGACCAGAATTGTTTTAGAATTTACTCCCCTAGGAGGTGTCTTCCTGCCCAGATATCTCTAGGAAACTCCTAGTTCCATTGGCGAGATCATGCCCGTATCGTTCAACCCTAGATAGAAATGTTGGTTAAGATATTTGCCAAAATCTTCAAGGTCATCTTCGATACACAAGTTTAAATGCCAAGTAAAATCTTTTCTGCTGCATAACAGTTTCTATAAAATTGGAGACAATTCCGAGCATCGAAAAGGAAACTAATATTAATTGTAACAATAATATTGAATGTAAAAATTACCATTTTGACTGTGTAATTCTAAACAGACAATAACAAGTATTGTATCTCAGTCTCAATGACTCGGTGAGATTTTTCGTCCACTTTTCCTACGAGCGAATTTCACGATCCTAAGAGCGAATATTGAGATGGATCCTTGTTTTGCTTCTGGTCATAAACGTAACTTCACGATCTTTGCATGTCTTCTAGAGTTCTGTAGTAAATATAGTTATTCAAATTATCGTTCTCCATTTTCGCACATAGATTAGATTAGATTAGATTTATTAATAATTCTGCAATTAAGTGTGAGAACTTGGTGGCAGAATACACTAACTTAACATTACAGAATTTAACAACTATACAAACTCTACAAACGTTACAAATCTCATGAACATTTCACCGTGCAATCTTTCATAGAACTCCACTTCACCAAACTTCACTTCACCACACTTCACCGCACTGCGATACAGCGAGCTGTAATGTCTTTCTTACTCACTCGTTTCTCTCAGTTGCACAACGTCACTGCACTGCACATACTAATAGTAAAAATAATAATAATAATAATAATAATAATAATAATAATAATAATAATAATACTTAATTACAAAGAAGACATAGGTAATTGCACTGAATTTTATTAAATATATTTATAACATATCCACATTCAAGAAACTAATTTATTTTTAAATTTGCTCAGGCTTTGAGGAAAAGGATCGAAGACTGTCACAGGCAAACTGTTCCAGTCCCTAATAGTGCGATTCGCGAATGAATATTTCCCAACGTCCGTTTTCTGAATTCTTGTCTGAATTTTGTGCATAGGAAGTCGATTCCTTCACGAAGGGCACAATGAGGCGTAATAGACGAAATCTATACCTGGTTTGTCTTTCCAAATAGTTTTTATTAAATTAGAGAGAATATTTTGTTAACAATTCTTGCAAAATTCTTATTAAATTAGAGAGAATATTTTGTTAACAATTCTTGCAAAAATGCTAATTTTCCATCTGTATTCAAAATTCAACTGGTCTATTGGTTAGAGTAGGGATTCCAGAATTTAAGAAAGTGTACAGTACACTTTTCCAACAAACGTACACTCTTCCTCGTAGTACGTCACAACAGTTTTTTACTCGTTTTGTCGACAAATAAATAAATAAACACATAAATAAATACATAAATAAACACGTAAGTAAATACATGAATAAATAATGATTTTTAGGTGCTAATTTTGCATAGGTCTCTGTGAATGCTACAAACCTCGAGTATGTTCAGATTACGTTTTTGGCACAAAAAGCATCAAC
Source organism: Gryllus longicercus (assembly GCA_038098605.1). NCBI lineage: Eukaryota > Metazoa > Arthropoda > Insecta > Orthoptera > Gryllidae > Gryllus > Gryllus longicercus. The sequence continues at coordinate 5,154,118 of JAZDUA010000058.1, read as the reverse complement.
AATCAGTTGAATTGTATAACACGACTTTTGTTGTGGAGATATCAAGGGACGTCTCTTATGTCATGTGAAGTGGTATATGCAAATAAGATGTGAATAATTTTTAGACGTCTTGGAAAAGATATATTAAGTTTACTCCGGAATATTCCTTGCCCTATTAAGTCTGCATTAATGCCAAATTCGAGTACAAGTCGTAGTAGAAAAATTAAGATTTTTTACACAGGTCGATTTATATGTAAAGTTTGCAGGAAGTGGCTGCATGCCTGCAATAAATTTTCATATAGTTCGCCATTGGCAAAGTTTGAGAAACACTAGTTTATGATACACACGTGCCTCAGAGATTCAGAGATACACTCATTTTAATATCGTTAGTTTATTGGCTACGGAACGAATACATCGCATTCGCACAGAAAGCAAACTTGCTGAAGCGACGATTCATTGGTAGATAATAACTGTAGGTTTTTACTATAATAGGAATGCAGTGCAGAACAGAAAGTGCACAGCACAATTAACTTGTTTCCAATTAATTATTATTAATAATAAAGGTTACAATATTAATAAAAATAGTATAGTATTAATAACACCACATGCTCCTAAAAGTGCATCACTAAGTGGTACTTCTATCTTTATTAATCAGATCTCATTACGTACATCTGACGGGGCCCCACGCAGTACGATTTTTTGAGGGCTTTTGTCGATACACTAACCAGTGGTTCTACAACAGCATACACTTTCTCGTATTATTTATCTCGAAATTTGCAATTTTCGAAAATTTGGAGAGTTCAACAAAATTGCAGCCTGCGCCATTCTTTTAAGCGTCCCGTGTTCTCCCTTGGAAAAAAATTGAAGAAACATATGGCGCGTTTTATGAGAATTTTTTTGTTCGCATGAGTTTCAAGAAGGAATTGTACAAAAACTACTCGTTTCTTGAAAACATTATACATGCCCTTTTTTAAGATATGATAATCCCAAAAATCAACATATCCCTTTCAATCACGGAGAATCTAGAGTTACTTCAAATCAATGGCGTATCGATTTGTAAGAAAATCTGCAGAACGGTTTTGGCGCTAGCTTTGACCAAAGCCAGTTTTGCCGTCAGTCTATTTTCCGGTATCAGTGATCCACAAAACCTGGATTCTGACTACATCATGAGTTAGAGAAATTAATGCACTATACATAGGAACAATATTTATCCACTTTTTCGTTACCAGCGCCCGGAAACAAGTTTTCTGACGCAAATTCTCCTTTTTCCAGCGCACGATTACAATACCTTTTCTTTTTATGAAGGACGAGAAAGTAAAAATCAAATCAAATCAAATATGAATTTGTATTGATTAACATTATCTAATGCGGTATCGCTAAAGAGGGCTTAGCAATATTGATTTTATAAAGTAATATTTCAGGTCGAGTATCAAGTTACATGTTGAAATGGATAGGATTATTTCTAAAACTCGAAACAGAATAAATTACGTTTTTGAAAACTAATCTCTAAAAATAAAAGTTGGAATCGAGGCATATGCATTGAATATCGACTGTACATAAAAACTGATAATCACGGATTTATTTATTCGTTAATGTAGATACTGCTACAAATTGGATGCTTCCTACAAAATGTTAGTCCATTGTGAAATATTCGTGCATGAAATGTGGGGTTCCGAGGAAAAAAGAAGACAAAGTGGTATTTTGAAGAAAAATAAGCTTAGCGTATAGTTCACTAGATAATGAGTACTCTAAGAGAAAATATATGTCTTGCGCTCTCTATTACGACTGCAGTTATCTAGTGACTGAAATTTATCTGCTTTTACGATTTGTTATTTTTATTGGAGTAAATATAGTCTTAGTGACGATATTTCAGTTATCGTTTTTTATCACAAGATCACGCATATAATTTAGGTTGTATAAGAAAAAGAAATAGTCACCTATTTACTTGACTGTACTAGTACGTTTAGTGGTAGTAAAGTATTAATATTATATGTAATAATAAGGTAATAACGACGGATGAGGAGAGTAAGGCAATTAAGTGGAGGTAAATTAAATGGATCAGGGCAGAAAAGGAGAATTGTGTCACAATATTATTTTAGTTCTGTTTAAATTAATATTTCATTCACTTGAATCTACTGGGAGACGTTTGGAATACCAGTCAGCACTCTTGTACTAAAATTACTTTAATTTGCGCCAATACCTCTTAGATATGGTATGTGTATTATGTGTGTATATGTATCTATAAGTAGAAGAACCCTCAATATTTTATTTATTTATTTAACGTGAGTAAAACAGTTAAAACTGTGTGATGTCGTATGGGGAGAAGTGCTATTTTTATTAGATTTCTTGACCTCTGGGATCTCTGTCTTAACTCCTATAATTATGAAATTGAATTACGAACACAGGTAACAACGAGAGTTTTTGGCAAGAATTGCTATGAATATAATCTCTACGGTGTAATAAAAACTATTTCCTAATGCAAATCAGCTACAGAGTAACTCAATTTCTCCTAGTGTTCGACGTGGAGGAATCTACTTACTGCAGCGAGAAAATGCAGAAAGATTATTTGAATATCTACATTCCGCACGTAAAACCTGATCCAGATGGCGGCCATTTGGGGACTTTAAACAACTTGTCTTCCCCACTGGAGCCGGGATTCAAACCCGGCCAAATTATGTGGAATTTGTAATGGACAAAGCGAGTTCACGTCCGGTATTCTGCGGGTTTTCCCGCTTCCCCGCCTCCATTTCTTCATTCCATCACCATGCCTTCATTCTCATCATTTCCCCTTCTGTCTTTCATCATTATCGCTGTCATTTACTCATTATATCACTCACGACACCCTTGTCCTTTTCTGTTTGATTTAAAGATAAATATGTAAGCTAGTGTAAACTATGTAAGGTAATTAAAAATTTCCAACTAAATGCTATATTAACAAAGTTGTATGAATTTCATGGTTTTGTTGAAGTCAATGATTTAAAAGTTCGAAATGTCGGCTCATACAATTAACATAACCCAAGACAGAGTCGAGAATTAGTTTTTTACATGTTTTGGAATCACGAAGTCATCACTCCTTTATTATGCCTACTGTGATCTATCGACACTAAACGTGTTTAATAATCATTAACAATGTTTGTATTAACATTCATCGTATAATCGGTTTTGATAGAGCTCTATGAGATTTTGAATACTTGCATATATAAGAGTTATGATGCGTCAAGTCAAAAATACTTGGTATCTCATTTTACATGTTGAGGTTCAATTCAATAGTTTTCGGAAAATCATCAATACTAATGGAAGACTAAATGCAAAAATAATAATGAATCTCTACAGAGTTAAAATTCCTACGGTGCTGGAGACTGATCCATTACTTTTATCAGGGTCTTTTGGGTCTGATTCTTCACATGCTTTATTCATATTTCGATTTGTTTTGATTTATTTAGTCAAAGAACAGTACAAACTGTACATGACATATGGAGAGAGAAGTACCATCTGCACACGTGCTCAATAACCTGTTCCCAACATTTTAACTGTAAATAGTTGAATGATGAAAACAATGTTTCAAAAAAGCGAAGTTAGCAACATTTAGAAACTAGACATTTTCGCTCTCGAGTTATATAAAACTAATTTTCATCGGCAAAGGAACTACAAGTAACGTAATACATGTATTATATATGGATTTCTTGTAGTGAGCGGTTGATACTGCACTAGATGAATGTGATTTCTTTGACTTGTGTTGTAGTTATAAGAATTAGTATTCCGTGAAAATATTTCCACTGTAAAGTAAGTCAGTTTTGTCCAAAATTACTATTTCATAAATGAATACGCAAGGCAATGGTGTGATTCAAAACTTAGTGAAGAGAGGTTTGCAAGGATCTCGTGGATGAGATTTTCTTATTATTCGTATAATTGTTCTGTAATCTAAAAGTTTGGATAGTATCGGATAAGCTCTCCTAAAATATTATACCATATCTCAGGTGGGAATGTACTTTTGCAAAATACACGCAACGAGGTGCATGAATGATGACAGAATTTGAAGGAATTCTCAATGTGTAAGATAATGAACTAATTTAGTGTTGTATTCAGTTATATGGGTACTCCTTTTGAGGTATAACTGAACTGAGAGACCCAGACATGTTGTTAGCTTTACATCAGCCAGTAGCATATTGTTCATTCTCAATGGAGCATACAATTGCAAGTTTGGAAAGCAAAATTTCATTGAAACAGTTTTTTCTTCGTTAACTATTAATTTGTTATTACAAAGCCAAATTGAAACTTCTGAAATTGTACTATTTATTGCTTCATTTTTGCAAAGAACATTCGTGTCATCAGCAAATAGAACTGTTATTCCATTCTTACTGGACGAGGGCATATCGTTTATGTATGAAGAAAGAGAAATGGGCCTGTGATCGAACCCTGCAGGACCCCATTCTATATTCGCAAAGAGTTGGAAAAGTGAGTAAATAATCTAAGACAATAACACGAATTCTATATAAGGTTGTTTTTTAGAGCAAAATGTTATCATCAATAACGAGAAAAGCTTTTGAAAGATCTAAAAATATTCCAATTGGTTCTTTATTTTGATCCATTGATATATCATTATCTTTAAGAAATGAAAAATGGCAGTTTTCGTAGATTTTGATTTTCTAAATCCATGATGGGAGTCTGAAAAGCATATTGTTTTTCGTGAGAAACGTTTCCATTCGCGTATAGGAAGCCTCTATAATATTTTTGAGAAAACTGACAAAAGATAAATTGACCAATAAATTTAAATTTATTTTTGTTGCTTTTTTAAAAAGTTGCTTAATTTTTGCTGTTTTGAAAATATAATGAAATATCCCTGTGCACAAAGTGGCATTTGTAATACGAGATAATGAATGAATTAAAACATGTGCACAAGTTGTTAGTAAACAACTCGTCTAAACCAGACGAATATTTATTTTTGAGTTCATTGACTATTCTGAGGATTTCATTGAAAGAAGTTTCGCTAACAAACATAGTGTCGAAATTCTTTGGGGAAACGTATGATGTTGAATTTTGTGGTTTACGTCCCTTCGTAAGATTGTCCACAATTCTTGAAAATTGTTGATTGAAGAGACTTGGAACTTTTACCTGGACGTTTTCTTGTTTGTTGTTATCCACTAGTACATTGTCTATGTACATAGGTTCGAGACGATGAGATCTCATTTTTTACAATAGTCCACATTGCTTTAGTTTTATTACTAGCGTTCAAAATATCATTATTTTTCATTATTTTTACATGCACTATTAATTTGCTTGAAATGATTTTGTATTTTAATGTAGACATGGAAGCCGGGTGATATGTTGCGATGTTTAGAAATAAAGTAAAGAGTACATTTGCTTTTGCACGATATTCTAATTCCTTGTGATTTCCAAGTATTGTTTTTCCGTGAAATCTACAATTTTGTCTTTTTAAGAGGAAAGCACAAGTTAAAGTGAAATGAAAGGTTTGAAAAAAATAATTTATATTTTTCGTTTGTTTTTTTTCAACAGCTTTATAAACTGTGTCCCATGATTAGTGCAAAAAGCAATCCGTAAATAATTTTATTTTAGCTTTAGTAAGTACTCTACACAATCCTGTATTATTTAACGTGCCAGTGTTTAAGTTACTAGTACATGTAAAAATTTGTGTATCGTGGTAGCTGTAACCTGTAACCTAGATCATTAGTTATTATTTTGCATCTTGTTGTGATTTGTTAATTTTAATTTAATCTATCGCTATTTTCGATGTAAAATCATTCTGTGTAGGTACTACATTCACTGTAATATCTAAATTAAAATTGTTTTGTGCGATCAATGAATTTTGCAAACTAATTGACCCTTTTTCCAAATTAGCATAATATTGATTTCTTAATAAATCATTATGAAAACGAATTCTAAATTGTATATTTTGACCACAAAAGGATGCTTCTCCTGTTGATCTTCATGTAACCGGATGTTTCATTATGCATATCAAGTTGATAGTATCAACTGTTCTAGAACAATATCTGAAAAGAATATTAACAATATTAACAATATCTGGAAAAAAATCAATATGATTATTGCTTAAACAATTTTCAACCAGAGTTAAATTCCCCGGACTCCGAGTTATTTGTTATAATATCCAGGTTCCAACAATTATTATCATGGCTTCCATATTATTGCACATTTGAAAGATATATAAGATTAGATTAGGTTGGATCGATTACATTATAGTTGAATATCAGTGTAACTATTTGAATGTAACGTCGCTGTAAATGGTTTTCAAAGTATTTTCATATGTTGAAAATATTTTTTGTATATTTCGTCCATGGCTTGGTTTTATTCAAATATATTCTTACAGTGTCCCGCATTGGACCACTGAATCGTAGTAGCTGTTAATGTTATGTACTCCCATTCTAAAATTCACAACACACAAATGACAAGTATATTACCTCCATACGGGATATGAACTGATAATATTGCAATTTCAAAATTATAACCACCGTAAAAAATACTTGGTGTGAATGATGCGAATATTTGGAATTAGTACACCTATATTTTGTACTTTTTGTACCCCGTTCTACTGCGTTATCCTCTAATGCTAATATAAGGTCGTAAGGATTAGTTCAGAAAATTCTGTCGCAAAATCTGCAATCACATTCGATTCTTCTGAGTTCCTAACACTACCATGTATTTATATTTATCCCCTAATTATTTAAGATTTTAAAACACCACAATCTCTGTCTGATTTATGTCCTGAAAGCATATATATATATATATATATATATATATATATATATATATATATATATATATATATATATATATATATATATTGTGACGTACCTTTGTTTGTGGTACTTTTCACTACATTTATTTTTAGAAAGGACGGGTGTCTTGGTTCGTGAATGGGTCTCGTAAGGTTTGACAATAACATTGGAAAAACTCAATTATAATTTTCTTTAAACAAACAAGCAATTTATTACCGAAATCACACATTTAGTACATCAATTTCAATCTGATTACTTCCTGTTTTGGTACCAAAACTACACCCTTGATCTTAGATTTCACAATACCTTGAATACCAAAAATAGTTCGTTTCTTCTCAGATGATTTCCAACGGCTGCCACGATCGGCGGCTTTCGGCGCGACTCGGCACCCCTTCGGACGGTTGACTGCGTGGACGCCAGCGGCACTGGCCCTCTGCGGCGGTTACACAATTCCTCTGCTTCAACTCCGACCGTTGCACGTGTCTTTCAAATCGAGTAGGCACTGCTTCTATATTATTGTCCGCCTATCCCTTGCAGTTTATCTCGATGCTTTCTTGCGGCCCAATTCACCAATTCTCCTTCGCTTTCCTTTTTACAATAACGCAGGCACGTGGCCACTACCCATGCCGTTACTAGCCACGCGGCTTACAGTTCTTGCCTTTTACACCACTGTTCCTGACACCAATACCACGATCACCAGCTTGCGCTATTTAACATTTGCCACTGTCACACTTAACTCACTTCTTGATAACTTCCCTCACATTATTTAACTTAATTTTGTCCTTCTTTTACCGCGCGCACCAACATCGCTCCGCTCTCCTTAGAGTCCTGTTCCACACTGCAACTGCCGTCGTCTCGCCCCGTCTCGCCGCCTTCTCGCGCCTGACTCGTTCCCTTGTCACGTCCGTTACTCGCCGCCGTTGCCGCGCAATTCAAAATGGGCGTAATTGGAAGAAAATGCCCTGCGTTTCGAATTAATTAGAGAAACGCTCCGCGTTTCAATATATATATATATATATATATATATATATATATATATATATATATATATATATATATTAGCATTAAAGGGTTACTATTTTGTGTGTTTACGTGAATAAGTTGAAAGTCAGATTAAATTGAAAATCGATCTTTACACACTTAAGAAAGGTATTCTCTACTATTATTTCCAGTTCTTGATTTCTTCGCATTTATTTGATGTTCTTCAAATTTAATATTCCAAGGTAATTTGCAAATTTATTATAAAAATACACATGAAATACGAATATTACGAATTCAGAAAAAAATTATGCTTCACGATTTTCATTTGAAATTGCTCGCTTGTTAACAACTAGCGTTGCTATTCTCATGGGAAAAAATTATGATGACGTGGACTAAAAATAACCACGGAATACTAGAGTTTAATGAACGTCACCTTCATAGATCGATTTAGGAGGCGTTGGTTTAATTCCTGGCATTATTACCAAGTTCGCACCGCCAAAACACGAGAAATCACGTTTTGAAAATTTCTTTGAATCTTCTGGCCGTATCCGAAAACCAATTATCAGCTCCCCATCAGGTGACCGAGACCCGTCGTATGACACCTCCAGATCGATACGTCTAGATTGGTGCACGGGAAGTGGTTGTGACTTACCGAAAAGAGTCAGAATATTTGTGGACTCTTTATTATATTGGATAGTGACAATAGATAGATGAACCCGTTTGTATCTATGGTGACGCCGGCGAGGGAAAATAAATAAGATGACGTCAGAGTTGAAGAGGGCCGTTGATCAAGACGGATGGATATGCGTGGCAGATAGCGTCCGTCGAGTCTAAAATAATGGAAAGATATTTCTGGTGGAATGTTTATTGTCGGTGAATCAAGTAAGATTGTGAATAACTACGCGGAGTAGTGAGGAGCAAGTTCCCATATTGCTGGCCGGCGTCGGACATGCGATAGAAATATTAGGACATCGGAGCGGACAAAATACGAAGAACGAAGATATTCGTAGCGACTTCCACCCCAGAAGATGAAAAGAGCGCCATGATCGGTGACGTAAAATGAATAAAAAACTATTTTCAAGAATTTAAAAAAATCATAAATAGAGATAATTATTAATTTTAATATAATACGAGCTCAAATTGAAATAGATAGTGTAATTGAAATAAAATAGCAAATGTTGAATGAAATGCTGATTATTGATAATTACGAGCAATTTTTTAATAGTAGATATTCAATAAAGGTAATTTTTAGAAAATTTGCCCATTCGCACGAATGGCACGTCAACCAATTGCAGTGGCGGCGAGGTAAGTTAAATTACGAATCGAACCCGCGTGAATTGAACTAGTGGAGCAAACAGGGCATAATTTGGAACCAATAAAATTAGAAAACATTACATGGTCTAGCCTCGAGTGACGGAACCGCACTTTCTCGTACTCAAGAGTTTAGTTTTACGCAAATACTGCATAATGATTATTACATAATTTTAATTTCTATGCGGCGCGTAAACGACCGTCGGATCACAGCGCGAACTGTGTGTATAGACAGAGAGCGGTACATCGAACTTCCGCAACGACAAAATAATTTCTTGGAAATTGTAAACAAAAATTGTTTTATCGCAAAACTTTATTTCATTTCGGGTCACTGTCATTAAAGGAAACTTGCGAAATGTAGAAAATTTTTTGTAGGAAGCTCAAATATTGCACATCTAAAGAGGGTGTTAAATAAAAGTACGTTCTTTACAGTAATGAGATATTACACCAATTGTCCATCAGATATTCATCGAGTATTCTGCACGTAAATTCCTTTATTATTTTTTGTTTTACGCATTGAGTAATAAGTAAAAAGTGTGCCTTCTCAAACTTGAAAAATTTGCTGAAACATTTCCCAATGCATTAAATGATATTCAAATATTTCTATATCAAAAAGGCTATGAATGTGTCAAACCTACCCCGTTTTGGTGGACCAGATACCTCCACAAAAAAATCATGTTTTTAATTTTTGAGCGTTCAATTTTTCCTTTAACCTTTTTGTAATTATTCACAATAATAAAATATGCGATGCTTGACTCCGTTGTAAAAATTTTAGAGAAAATATTTGGAACCGTTTTGGAGGATATTTTGTTTCCGTATTTCAGGAGTGTTATCACGATTTTATTCAAAATTAAGCAAAAAAAACACTAATTTTTCTGAAATTAAAAAAAAATAATTTGCGGGTCTAGTATTGTGCAATAAATTACATTTACAAAGAAATATCTATCTTCAATAATTAAGAAAACTATAAATACAAAAAAACTGCGAACTTTTGTATTTTTCAAAATGTTAGAGTTTTTAATGAAAATTAGACATAATATATATGCCGCACACTTTGCTCTATTTGAGCAAGACATCTTTCCATCTTTAATCTGGCGCTATTTTTAAGAAAATTTTGAAATGGCCCAAAAGCTTCGTTTAAAGTACACCAAAGAATTTAAAAAATCGTAATTAACTGTTCAATCTCATAAGTCGATTCCAATATGAAACTGATATAACTGTATACATTTTGCCTCATGTAATGCTAGAGTTTAATTTTGAAGTTTAAACCAAACAAAATTAATTGTAAAGTTTTAAAAAAAATATGACAATAACACAATGGTGTGTGTGTTTCCTCCTGGGTAAGTGCAAACAACACATCGTTCATGAGATGCAATACCGGCACTATTCACAAACTAAGAATTACACTTTATGGCCGTTATTTTACAAGATATTATTAATAGAACCCATAGGGAGCCTTTTAGTAATGCTTGCTCCATAATGAACAAATTAAGCGTATGCTACTTGCATATAAACAACCAACGAAAATTCAAAAATATTAATCTCAATATTGACTCTCAGACTTTGAATTTTATGGACTGCGAATTGGCTAAATGTTTTCTTAGAAAGAATTGGACCGATAGCTGAGATAAAAGAAATAAACACATGTCTCTCCCATTGAAATAGGTTCTGATTTATTTGAAAATAAGCTTCCAGGTAACGTGAGAGGTTTCGTATCGTTAATATATTTTGGCATTTGCCTAGTTCTATGGAAAGTTACTCTCAAGATGAAAACACGAGATGAACACATATAAAATTAACTTTTTCATGAGAAAAGTTGAATTGCCAGTAATCAAAAAGGCAAGAGTTTGTTGTACTAGTAGTCTGAAGCAGGGAAGGGGGGAATGGGGAATAGAAAAGCTTCTCCTCTATTCTCCCCCCCCCCTTTCCCTCAATTGGTAGGCTTCCTCTTCTTACATTCCAAAAGATGGCTGCCACCTAGCTGTAACCAGCATGTTTTGCAGTTTTCATATTTTTTGACCATGTTGTGAACATTCATGGGTGATCCACGTTGCTTGGGCAAGACCCACTGAGGATAGGAAAAGTGTTTTCTCGAAAGTTAACTCTGGATAATAATTATTGAACCTATTGTGGAGATTATTTTCTTTACCATATTCTTTCTAAGTATTCAAGTATATACTGTACAACAATTTTCACATACGATAAATACCAAAAACGTTGCTGTTTCATTACGTAATGCGTAAATAGTGAATATTTCTGGCGGGCAGCCTCGTCCTCAGAGCCTATCTATCGCATGACGCCAGCTGTGGCGTAGGCGGTAATGCACTGAGTAGGGGAATTCAGTTGTTTCGCATAGTATGACAATATTGAAAAGTTCACTAGCAAAAATTTGCATTTTCAGTCAAAACCGAAACTGTATAATTTTTTTGTATTTCTCTCTAATTCCGGGCTATCTAACAAAATTATAGATACCTCTCAGATGCCCTGCTCGTGTATAGTTTTTTTAAAATTCCAAATTAGTAATATAAAGGTTCTTGTATTTTCCCCGAGCTCCTGGGTATCTAATTAAACCTTAGAGACTTTTCAAACCGCGGTTGATGGGTTTCAAAGTTTTTTTTCAATTTCTGGACGCATTGGAAATTAGCAATATAGATGCATATTGAATTATTTATTTCTTGAAAGATTCAAGAAATCTTTTCAGGAACCTTTTTGGAGCTCTTAAAAAGAACAGGATTACAGATTCCATTTTCTTCTCAAGTCGTAAAATATTAATAATTCTATCTCCTTCGAAACCGTAAGAGATAAACTTTTTAAATACTTGAACATTTTCGTTTAATTACGTTCGCTATCGTAAATACGGGGTTTCAAACTCGGTCGAATAATTTTGTTCCTGAATCGTAACACTGAACATCATTAAAAATTGGATTCATTTATCTACATATTGTTTTTCATAAATAAATTTTAAGGAAAAATCACATAACTGTTCGAAATATCTCTTATAGAACATACTGTATTGAATGAATGTTATAACATTTTTAACGTTGTCTTTTCTGTAAAACCAAATGAAATAGGGGGGTAAAATTGGTAAAGTGTCCACAATGAGCGTAGAGATTTCGATACAAGTTTGATTTGTTAATATATTTTGACATTTTCATAGTTTTGCATGTCTATTTGTTGGTTAATTTTTGAATCTGCATTTAAAATTTGGCGGGAACGTCCTGCGTATGCGCAACTCCCCCACGCCCCGAATCGACCGGTCCGTCATGACGCGGCCCCAGCGGCATTCTCGTGAACTAACGCCGCGCGGTCTGACGATCAGTGTTCCCAAAGCAGTCGAAGGTGTGCCGTGTGTTCTGGTTAGTGTAACTCTGTGAATGTGTTTTGTTACAGAAAATCACGACGACGGACGAGGTAAGTGAGTGTATGTGTAGTGTATCGCCACAGAATTGCATGCGATGCTTGTCACGTGGCCACTCTGTTAGGTTAAGAGGGTAAGGTCGCGAAATTACTACTGTCAAAGCATCATGTGGCCGGCTCGTATGCCATTCCATTCGTATAAAGCGGCGCGCTTCTGTTGGCGCGTTTGTGATAACTCTTCTACGTGATTATACGGGTCATTAGATAACTCTGTGTGTTCGTCATTCCTCAATGCTCGGTTATTATATCAAAGGAAGTGAAGACGCACTAAATTGTCATTGAAAGAAATATAAACCAGTGTTCATGTCGCTATTGCTTAAACTGAGGAACTGTAGTTTACACGAATTGTAAACAAAACTTGGTATTGTTGATGCATGTATAAGACACAGACTATTATCATAACAAACCTTTAATTCATGTAATTCATAAAATATGTAGATATTATTTATTTTCACACATATCACATGCAGTAATCCTCATTGTTAATTAAACATAATTTACTGATAAAAATTTCCATTATGAAAAAAATATGTGTAAAGATGTTGCTTAAGTCTATAATTTGTTGTGGTAGAAGCTAGATAAATTCAAAAAATAAGCATGCATGAATCGATCGTATGAAAAGCAATGCTTCATAGATGTTTTTAAAGTTCTGCTGTTATATGCCAAAGTTCACAATATTAGTTTGTAAATCGCATGTTCGTAATCTATATACCAAGGGTGCCATGTGACTGCATTACTAGATCGATTTAGGATTACATCTTTAGCAGCTCACCCCATCCCGCGTTCCCCCCATCCTCCCGCAACCCCCCTCCCCTTTAGTAGTCTCCCCCTCCCTTCAGTCACCTCCTTCCAGCTCTTCCAGGCTGCCTGCGCTCCCAACCCGTGCGCTTAGCTTTACCCAGTTGTCCCTAAATATAGCTTACTTCAAACTTCAGTGTTGAGGTTTTGTTCCTCGTGGCTTTAACATTCTTCGTGTGTAGGCACGTTGTTAAAAGCGTAGTGTGTATTGGTGCTTTCCCTTCACGTCGCCCATTCAGTTAGTAATTAGCATGCTCTTGTCACTTGGGATGCTATCTTTTCAGCTCCAGTTAAGATGATGCAGTTAATTAAATTGTGACACAGTTATTCGCATTTACATCGGACTATGTCCGTTGAATTAGGCCTCCAAATTATTTAAAATAATCTGTCAATAGTTAGCGAATTATGAATGAATTGCGAATTATTTGTTTAAGATGTAAATAAGCTAATTTGCAATAATTTTCCTCCTGCGGTATGTATGTTGCAAATGAAGGAGTATTCTTGTGAGGATTGTACGTTTCTCGAAAATTGAAGACATCATATAACGCTAGGACTTTGTTAAAATTGGTATTGTTATAACCGGAGTTTAAAATTGCCGGTCCAAAACTAATTTTTCGTACTTCATACTATTTCGTTATTGAAAAAAAGGTTTGGTTTCACTTGCCATTAAAAATGGATGGCGTAAGAACTCATTATTTACAAGTATGTTAGTGACAGATCATCAAATACATTGATCTGAGATTAGGCTATGATGTGAAATAAAATTTTGACATTGCGTCAGGAAATTATAGAAACGTATTTTTTATATATATGTATGGGGTTGATATGCATCATACACTTTATTGGGGTAGAGAACTCTCGAGAATTACTAAGTAAATAAGGAAATCATATTTAGAACCATAAGCTTGGGGTAACCCATGCTTTCGTAATATAATGTTGCCATTGCGTATGCAAGGGATCATAGCGTAAACCCTGTCATTTGGAAAGGATTCACGATGCGATGCCTCGTAAATCAGCCAGGATTCTCCTGTGAGTGATGTTATGCTAATTTTATCGATTCTGACGCCTTCATACATCCGCGTCACGAAGGCTCCGAACTCTTCTGTGGCAATGCGTCATATTAAAGGTCTTCCTTTTTCTCAGATTTATTCAGTGAGGCGTATCAAACAAATTCAAAATGCTATTCAGAAAAAGTAAGTTTCATTGGATTTATTGACTTCTATCTATTCTCCCGAGGTCAGTATTAAAGAAAAAATAATTCAACATTAAATTTAAAGGTAACTTTTCTCCGGCCACGCACAACAATTTGTAATCGGTGTGCTTAAATTAAAGAAGGTCTATTTCAACGTGTTCCATTTCTTTTTCTTTTCCTTTTTTTTCGAAATAAGGCTGTTTATGAAACGTTTAATTATTCCCTCTATCTGTTTATAAATAATTAAAAGACATCGGAATTTTAAAATACATATTCTTTGCGTAAAGGCCTAAAAGTGCCTTTTCGATGTAATTGACACTGTAAAGAATAAACTTGATGGCGTTCCTGAACAGAAATTCGGACTGTAGCTAAAATCTCTATTTAATAAAAATCTTGGATTATCAAGCTACACTCTGTATTTAAAGAGGATGAGAGAATTTATGCCCTGTTATTCCTACATCCATAATACGCAGCAGCCGCAAGTGTTGAAATAAAAAAATAATTTTCTGCGTATCAATCGTTTATGAGTGGAAAATGTATCGATGATTTAACATTTACATTTCTGTGTTCGTTTGAATTGTTAATGCTCAATTTTTAATATAGATACTTTTAAAATAATATAAAATGTATGTGACAAAGTTATTTTTAACTAAAATGTTTTTGCATAGTTAAGGGATTATACAGCATTCATTGAATTACCGTTTGTCTAGATTGAGATAATATATATTTGAGAAAATGATAGTAAATTCAGATTTTTTTTTCGATATGTGAGGTGGGTATTGTCGTTCAGTTTACTGGTAGTAGTATATTCTGAGGTCGAGCACGACCTCTGGTGATTCGTAACAGATATCCACAGCAGTTACAAGCTGCCACCTTTTTAAACGTCTCTTCTCACTAAAGCCGCTGTTATTGTTCTCCTCCATCTTTGCCTGTCTTCTGCTAATCTTATGATTTCAGACCATTCACAGTTCAATGTTTGTAGTTCATCAGACCATCTACAGCTACGTGTGCCACAGCTTCTACTGCCTTCTGTGATCCGTAACATTAAGTCCTTTTCAAGTGGTTCTGGTCTTCTTATGAGGTGTCCAAAATATTGCAGTTTGGGTTTTGTTGCTATTGTTTAAATAGATAGACCTGGATTAATTTCCTCCAGAACTGATTTGTTGATACGCTTTGCCGTCCATGGAATCTTTAATATAAATATTATTATAATTATTTTAATATACTTATTAATATATTTCGCTTGATATAAAGCGTACTTATTGTCATTTGTTGATAAATGCTTTATTGAATTGAATTGAATTAATGCGTTATTTTGCGTGGCGAGACTCAGGCCATTAGGCCTGCTCTTCCGTCTGACCACGTAAATTTCGCTACGCTCCTTTCACCAACTAGCAGAGAAAGGAGGTATTTCTTGGGCGAGAAACAGGCGATTTGAATTTAGCTCAGAGGCGTCATTTAGGCTTGAGGATCTTTTACATGCAAGTAAATCTACTAACATGGGACAGCCGGCTTTACTTCCCCAAGGAAGGCGAACGAAGGATTTTTTCGCCCTGAAAAATCCACGGCTTCGATCGGGTTTGAACCCGCTAACTCGGGTACAACAGTCCGAAACGCTAACCGTTACACCATCGCCGTCGCTTTATTGACTTTTTCTTATAATAAATCCTAGGGTTGCAGGATCTAACAGTTTAATGATCTCGATACACATTCCAATGAAAATGTATTTCAATAAAGTAGCGTTTCATTAAACTCGTTCATTCTCATTTTCATACTGCGCCGCCTCACACTCTACTCTACCAAAACGATCCTAAAATTTTATTTACTTTACATTACCAGTTCATGGTTTAAGAGAGAATATATTATTACTGTGGCTTGTATAATAGGAGTGAGTAGCATACATTTGTATGCTCTTTCTCATTTAGGAACTGGAGTATTGATCACTGAATGTCCAGATTTTGAACCGACTATGTGCTGAAAAAAGTGTTACGTTTTTCGGGGTCAACATTGGAACATTATTTTTTTAGCTTCTCCCAGACCTACCGACATCTTTCAAGTTTTATGAGCGTTATTTTTCATTTACAATAGGCCAAATAGAAATTGTGATTTACAATGCAACATGCATATCTCTTTAATTCTAGTTCTCCAAATCCTCTGTGCCATCGATAAAAAGGGTAGTTTTGGAGACCAAACCTAGGACCGCAGGAAAGGCAGTAAATGCCAAAATTTCGATGTGAAGTGTATTTTCTACATTGGAAAATTATTGCTCTTACATTGCGGAGTTTGTTTTGGTCTCAAACGTCCTCACACTAGCGGCAGCAATGTGTCAATATGTAAGTGGACATTGAATGAAATATTAAAATTGAACCGTTGACCATAAATTACTCCATGAATTCCTTTGATACCTACTCTTCAGTATAATATTGAAACGGAGCTATATCGTCCATTCAACGTTCTAGAAATTCTAAACCGAATCAAATTATTTGAGGACCCATTCCGTGATACGAAGCAATTAAATCCGTATTTGCTCGGTACACATTATGTGTTAAAGAGAGACCGTGAACCGCGTACTCCTTTTCCATATTTTGTTTCTCCATTTATATAACGCTTCGCTGCAGGTTATTGCTGGCGACTGAGCTGGGAACTGGTAGAGAGTATTAAACCGAGGGTTCCGCATAGTATCACCTGCGTGTAAATCGGACGCTACTTCCCACGCGGTAGTCCTCTGTTTGCGTGGGAGGGCGCCCCGAGCCTATGCATCCGTCCTCTCCCCGCGTCCCCCCCCCCTCTTCGCTCCCGTTCCACCCTTGCTCTGCTGTTGCTGCTGCCGCCGCCGCCAGTGCTACTGCTGCTGCTGGCGTTGTAGTAAACATGTCAGCTCGCGCCGTGCCCTCGTTAACCCATTCCTCTCCCTTATGCCCTCCTAGCTTCCCCTCCGCAGGGTGTCACTGTCGTATTGACCCCCCCCCACTCTTCCCCTCCGCCCCTGCGTCTCTCGGTCTCCCTCGTGACGGCTCGAGGAGCCCAGTGGCGGAGGCGAGGTGGGCGGGGCGGTGCGACGCGACGCGACGCGACGCGACGCGATGCGATGCGATGCGATACGATGCGATGCGGGGCCGCGCTAGGGCCCCTCTACAGCCCAGTCAAGAGCCGACCCGCGTTGCAGTGCCGCTGCCGCCACGGCCACTGCGGTGGCAGCCAGCCACACGAGCCAAGTGAGCAGCTGTGACTTGCATCGATTTGGCGCTAAGCGTACCTGGAGGCCCACCATGCCGAATGAACGGACCAGGCGTCGTTGCAACTGGCCCTCTCCGGGGAGCGCTAAGTACTACTGCGCATCCAAGTTTGCTTTCCTTTGCTCACTCGCGTCGCGTATGGATACACCAATGTACGTGCTACTTAATATTGTAATGTTTTATATAAATAAATTATATTAAACAGTAGGTAATAAATACTATTTTTAAAATGCATTAAATTCTCGTCTGGGATGAAACAACTTCCAAGAATTTATTTTTCATTATGATAAAATTGTTAAGATTTCAAATATTTAATATTGATATCTTCTTATTTAACATCGATATGTTTATCCTCATCGCGGCAACAGTTGCTTAGCCCATTAACGGGCGACTTAATAATGCTGGATGTAGCACGCGGTCCTTGTCGCGCTCAAATATAACGCAAGTACCTCGTTGGAGCCATTTGATTGTATCTGTTTACAACGTGTATTGCCGAAATTATTATGTTTCTAAATTATGCTGCTAGTGCACTCCAAAGCGACAAATTGTTGGAATATGGTAGATTTAAAAAGAGAAACGGGTGATCTTAGTTGCACATACTCCGGCAATTTCTCGGCGAAACAACCATAGATGCCAGCCAGATACCCAGCGACTTATCCGTAGGCAAAAACATCTAAAAGTAGAAGATTTCAACCGTCCCAAATAAGGAATACGGCCTGATCTAAAGTGTACCACGCTTTAGGGCTAAATCAACATTGAGCAATTTAGAAATTGTAGAACTTGGCCTTAACGTTTTATGGTATGTTCAGTATATTAAGTCCCTTGAGGATTATAGTATTTACAATGTAATGCATTCGAACAAAGAAAATAAAAGTTGATGTGGGCAAAACCCATTTCGGTCGAATTGAGCATAAATGGTTTAGATTTCCAGTTGACATGAACTGGGGCCTGTGAATGAAAGTTTTTTCTTTATCGTATACGCAGTATTGAGAAAGATCTGTAATGTTGCAAAATATGCAGAAATTTCGAAATTTTGAGGAAATTTCGTTTTGGGTGTACCGCAAAAATACCGAAAAACTGTTGTCTTTCCTAAAAGCATATGCGGCTGTCGATCTCCGTCTATCCGTCTTCCGTCTCCGAAGAACTCTTGCGCCTAAACCGTACTCAGGATTTTCTTTAAAACTGATATGTTTCAGTATATCTGACCGAACTGAGAATATGAAATAAATATTTCGCTCTGTGAGTACTTCAGGAAAAACATATGGTGTTTTTTCAGATTGTTCTAAAAAAACGATTAAAGATTTAAAACTGTTTTAATCTCAATAGAGGACGGTTTGCTGATGCGTATTGTGGAAGTTCAATATACATTAAACCTCTAAAGTTTCCACAATTTCAGAAGTTCAACATTTTTTCGAACTCACCCTCATTATTTTAAGATGGAAATTTCTTTCTTAACGCATGTTTTCCTCTATCCTTTCTGGTATAATTTTCTTAGAATATTAATCGTTTCGCGTAATTCTGAATAAAATCGTTACAGTTTTTCGGAATTACGAAAAGTAGTTTTTCTCAGAAACGGCTAAAAATTGTTTCTTTTTACATTTTCTTCGAATTTTTCTCAACACAGTTCTATTTAACTCTTGCCATTTTATCTAAAAATCTTAAATTTTCAAAAAGTAAAGATTGTTATCTTTTCCTACCTCCCTAGTTTCGTTTAAGTCTGAAGTATCAATAGTATTGAAGTTGCTATATTACAATGTTACGTAACCATTACAAGTAATAAGAGAAAGTGTGTAATGTAGCAGCCTTAATTTCTGTACAAAGTACTAATATTAGTTATTTACGTAACTAGAACAAAAAGTAAGAGTCTGGTGTTCAAGTGAAACGTTTACGGACGAAGAAACGATAGGAGGGTTATTTTTAATGAAAATTCATGAAACCAACATACTTGGGGTGATTCAAAAGATTCCAGACACCGGGGGAGGTGGCTCAGGGCATCAAATGTCACTGCAGTTCCTCTGACCGGGAGGTTCTTGGTTCGCGTCCCGACGGTGGCAGGATTTTCGACGCTAGCTAGATAGTTAGGTTGAGTTCTGTCTCTGTCTGGAGGAGGATTCTAGCTGCCGGCTACTCTGATCGGTAGTTTTCCGTGGTGTCTCCGATCAGCACCTGGCGAATACCGGAGTAGTACCCTAATAACCGGGCAGCGGACCGCCAACTTGCCTTCCTCTTCCTTTCCCTATCCCACCCCTTATTTACACATACTTACACTTGTACGCCTTACACTACCACACGTCGGGAGACCGGTCGGGTACGAGTACTTGGACCTTGTCCCGGTGCAGCGGTGTCCAGTTGGTGGGAGGTGCCCAATTGGGGAAAACCCCGCTACCCAACGGTACCCGCGGTGGATCTCACCATCCAGCGCGGGAAGATCACCACCACTTGCCGCGTAAAACACATTCACTACACTTACGGTACTAATGTCCTTAGCTATTGACGCGCCCGGAATCACTCATCAATGAATAAAAATACCTTAGACACCAAATATGTTGATTTCTGCTGTCCCTGTGGTTTTGTTTACATGTCTTTTTTATGGTCATGACTACTTTAAGGTGTGTATCCTACAAAGGTCTACATTGCCCAGGCTTGTACAGCAACTTTCCAATGAATCAGAAAAGAATTCTTGAATGACTTCATATGTAATCGGAATTCAATAATTATTGTTCTACTTAATTTGTAACTCCGCATGCGTGCCCCATGTTTGTTCTAGATTTTTACTTTTTATTCTATGGGGTTTTGAGTTCTAAATGAGGCATTTCGTGCCTTCCTTGTTCGTCTAGTGATCTTCAATCCGATATTTGAATGACAGAATAGCATCCAAGGTCTTTGGTTGTAAGACCTGTGTTCTGCGTAGAATGTTTTGTTGAATTCACAGTATACCGTAGTTACTCGCATATGGTGATAAAAAATCGGTTTTACGTACCAATTTGTTTTATTGTTTAACATAGTATATAGTCCCTTCCTCTTTCAACAAACAACTGACTTATTTCCAGAAGAAAATAAGTCAGTTGTTTGTTGAAATAGGAGGTTTTACTTCATGAAGACCTTCAGCTTGGAAAACAGAAAAAAAACGCTGGTGGCAAATCAAGTCAATAGGGAGGATGAAACAGAGTTGTCACTCGATTTTTAGTTAGAAACTCTCTGACAGTCCTCAATGAAATCAAATGGGCTGCGGCGTTGTCGTGTAGCAGGAACCAGTCGTGGCATCGGTTGAGAGCTCGGCCTAAATTCTGTAAACATTGTGAATTTGTACGAATATCAAAATTATGTTTGTATTAATGTCCAACCCTTCATCCGACATGTCTGATGATCCAGAGCACGTTGAACATGTTCATCCATGGTGCTAGTGGATGGTCGTCCTCGCCTTGTGTCGTCAAATAATCCTCGCCATCCCTCTCTGAATCGTTTGAACCACTCATCCACTGCCAGCGAAGATTATCGTTCATCACCTTAAGCCTGTTTCATCATCTCGAATGTTTCCGTTGCTGTTCTGGCACAAAACTTCACAGCCGCGCACTGTTCTATTCTTACGCAGTGACCGCCTGGAAGCGCACAAGCACAAAGAAGCATCCGTTGCACTTCGCAGCGAATTCGAAACTGACTGGAAAATTAACTGTCGTAAGATCATCAGTACTTCGTTATTATCGTGGCAAAGAGAATTATTATAGAATGTATACTTAGAGATAAAAATCATTCCAGGAACTTTTTGAACATAATGTGTAGGATTTAAATCATCTTATTACAATGTATTATACTGTATTATGTCCACCAAATAAGCAACAAAAAAATTAATGAACTTGTTATAATTTACATGACATCCCTCAATTAATGAGAAAGTTTAAATAAATATCTCATTCATATACGATACTCAGGAATTGATTTGGTACTCGATGATACGATGTTATATGAGCATGTTTCTCTCATTTGTGTGTAAAATTGAGTAATTATAAAGGCGTACGTTTATAAGTGGTATAAGTAATAAAGACGCTATTTATGTTAAATAACATGCTGTGTGATTTTTGGCGGAAATTTTCTTTATTTTTAAGATCGTTTGTTAACGACAATAATTACAGATTTGTAGGAAGAAGAACTAATTAGCTATTGTGTTGAGAGAGGCGTTGTTTAATAGCATTCCAATCATGCAATGTTTTATTAATATGCTTCCAAATCGATTCTAAGCTAGCACTTCGCAAGAAAATTGTTTTCATGAATGACCTGAGCAGACACCAGCTCTTACACTTCGTGGTCGTAGGCAGTTGCCTTGTTTGCTTCAGCGTAAATTAGTGTCTGACTAAAGCACCGCTCTTGGCTGGGGCTCGCAGGGCCACAGCGGGTGGCATGCGGGGTTGTCGCGCTTCTGCCTTCCCTTCTCCTCCTCTTCTTCTTCCTCCTCCTCTTCCACTTGCGCACCCGTCCCGCTTTCCCCCCGGCCGCTCTCGTCGCCCTCTCTGGCGTCGCGGCGTCCTCCCTTTGCGGTTCCCCCCTCGTCCTCCCGCACCGCGCCCTCTTCTCTTCCTCGACGACTTCCGCGCCCTCCCCCCCCCCCCCGCCGGGTCCAGGTTCCCTCCAGCGAAGCTGCGCCGCGCCGAGCTGCGTCCTCGGGCTGCGCCATCTTGCGCCTTTGCCGCCGCCGCCTCCGTCTACCTCCTCGGGCCACGCGGCGCAAAACACGCGCGCCGCCCTCTCCTATCAAATTTCGCCCCGGGCGGACGGCGAGGGCGGCAGCCGGACCGCGGTTTCTTGCGCGTTGCGTCGCCCCCGCCGCGCCGCTCGAATGAAGGTTGCGCCCAAGAGCTCACCTCTTTCAGACCCCGAGGTCGCAGACGTTGGTGAGATGGGTTTAAACGTTTGGCCCCAAGCCATTCTGGGAAAACGTGTGTAAAACTACGCATTTCTTTTAGTTTTAATTAGAGTAAAAAGGTGAACCCAGATCATCAACACATACTATTTCATCTTGTAGAAAATGCAACATACACATACGTTGTTAGAAATAAGCAATTGTTATACTTCAATTTCCATTTTTACGATCTTTCCTTTTTACAGCAATGTTGGTATTAGTTTCCTTTGAATTTTCAAGTACGTGAAATAACGATCATTCGACAAATAACGAATATGATCTGGGAATATTTTTTGGGTTAATTTCGCCGGATTCTTTTCAGTGATAGCCAGGAAGTTGTTTTTCTCTGTGTAAAAACGCTAGTAGCCTACTGCTAGGGAGAATACAAGGTCTGTCCCAAAAGTAAGTTGAATAAGTCCAAGAAAAAAGATTTATTGCAGATAAATATACAAGTAACTAAAATTCTTAAAAGTAGCTTCCTTCCGCGTCGGAACACCTGCGCCAGCGTTTTTCCCAGTCGCTGAACGCACCCTGGAAGGCGTCGACGAAGACCTCCTTCAAGCACCTCGTCGTTGCTTCTTTGACGGCTTCCAAAGTCGCGAAATGGTGGCCCTTGTGTCCTTCTTGATCCTCGGGAACAAAAAGAAGTCCAGTGGTGCCAAGTCGGGGCTGTACGGCGGCTGGGGCAATGTTGCCACACCGCGTTTGGCTAAGTACTCTCAAATAATGAAGGAGGTGTGCGACGGCGCGTTGTCATGGTGAAGACAAGTGCTGGCGATCTCCTTTCTGACGCGTTTGACTCTGCTTTGGAGCCTTTTCAGGACTTGCAAGTAAAAATGACGGTTCACTGTTTGTTCTTGTGGCACAAACTCTGAGTGGACAATGCCTCTTTTGTCGAAAAACACGATGAGCATGGCCTTTACACGGGACTTGCTCATTCTCGCCTTTTTGGGCGCGGGGAAGCTGGCGTGTGCCACTCAGCACTTTGTCTTTTGGTCTCCGGGTCATACTCGAAAACCCATGTTTCTTCACCCGTAATCACATTATCCCAAAAATTCGGATCATTTTCACACTGCTCCAAGAGGTCACGCGAAACCCTTGCACGAGCAGCCTTCTGTTCATCGGAAAGCACCTTGGGGACCATCTTCGCACAGATCTTCCGCATGCCCAAATCTGCGGTAACAATGCGTTGCACAGTACTTTTAGGGATATTACACTCATCTGCCAGCATTCTAATACTCAGGCGTCGATTTGAGTTCAGCATGTCCCTCACTTTCTTAACGTTTTGATCGGAATGTGACGTTGACGGGCGTCCAGGGCGGTCTTCATCCTCGGCGTCCTCTCTGCCTTCTCGAAACATCTTGTGCCAGCGGTAAATCATATTGTTGGACATGGTGCTATCGCCATAAGCTTCCCTTAGCATGGCAACGGTCTCAGCGCCCGTTTTCTTGAGCGCAACACAAAATTTTATTGCGTACGTTGGTCCTTGAAACGTGGCATCTTAAAATTCCGACGCGTCACAAATACAAGGGTTCAAACTAGCAGCGATGCGCACTGTGAAAGAGCCTGCAGACAACTGACGTGTTTGTCCTTAGCTTCCCTAAACCCCACACAACCATTCACGTCACTTGGCGCGCCTTGCTAGTGGCTTGCTTCGGGGACGTAAGGTCATTCAACTTACTTTTGGGACAGACTTTGTATATGTTAGATTTATATCCCCCTTACTCAACAATGGGTAACTCTCTCTTGTATTTGCCGATAATTCGTATAGTTATGTAGATATTTTTCTGAAAAATGATTTGGACGTAAATACCTTTGGATCTTTTGATGTATTAACTTTGGAGTGTTATCCATACACGGTAGAAATAATTTGTACCTAACTTTGGAGTGCATTCCACACACGGTGTGTGACAACCCTTTTAGACTACTGATCAATAATGCTTTGCCTTAAGATGAGAGTAATTCCTAAAATAGTTTATATTCGCAATAATAGGAGTCAGAATAACAATTTCCCAGTCGATTATTACAACGTGGTGGGGCAGCCTTAGTTATTGCGTCGGTTGTCAAGTTCAGTAGAGATAGTAGAGAGATGATAATGCATGTGAAGACCCCAGATATCAGGGGAACAATCGATCAGCCAAGACGAATAGGAAAAACAAGTGTTATTAAATTGCAAATTATTTAGAGCGACCTGCCTAAGGATTCACTTCACTTGTTTGAATACACGGGATGTCAGGTTGTTTTGAGTGACTTCTGTGGAATTACTTGACATGTTTTTGTAGCAAATTTATGCGTGATGCTTTATGTATCTACACGTTCTGCAGCTCAGTGACGTATTCCTTTCCCCTCATTGCAAGAGAAACATTGACCTTAAGCACTTAACTTGCGATGACTTCTCTGCGAGAGCGGGCTTGGTCTTGCGCTCTGCGCTTTTAGTACTCCTTTGACGGTAACAGCGTAGTTTAAAGCTTGTAGCCGTGCTCTAAAGTGACAAATTTTTAACAATAGCTACATAGTTTTGTCGAATTCAATCACTGACTAGAGAAGAATTTTAACGGTCCATACTGCTCTGATCGATAGTTTGGCGTGGTTTCTCAATTCTAGACAAATAACGAAGAAGTACCGTCATCACAGGCTACTTGGACCCCTAGGGTTCTATCTGAACCCACGCGAAAAATG
Organism: Gryllus longicercus; assembly: GCA_038098605.1. Lineage (NCBI taxonomy): Eukaryota > Metazoa > Arthropoda > Insecta > Orthoptera > Gryllidae > Gryllus > Gryllus longicercus. The sequence continues at coordinate 5,128,879 of JAZDUA010000058.1, read as the reverse complement.
TTTTCAGCTGTTGAAGCTGCTTATACTTTCTTTGAAGCATTAACGAGAAACGAGTTAGTTTGCAGTTTCTTACGTTCGATGGCCACATAGTGCAACTTTGCATTTGAATGTATTGCAACTTTGAATGCGTTTTTCAACAGTGTTTATTTTCTCTTGCTTCTTCAGTAATAGGACCGTTATGATATAAAACAAATACAAAACACATAGCCTGAAGTCGGAAATATGCTGATTGTATGGACCACGGATGCTTGAGGAATGTTTGGCAGCAATTCAGTCGGGAATAATGTCACAAAGACAAGCTGGAGCTTCATTTAAAATAAATCAATCGACCATAAGGAGGAGACTGAAGCATAAAACCAATCAGGAATCGGGCCATCAAAGAGTGTTTACTGAAAAGGAAGAATTAACCTTTGCAAGTCTTCTTGACAAAATCTATAATTTTGGATTTCCGGTTGGTGAACTCGATTTCAGATTTATTTTGAAGTCTTACTTATTTATGCGTGGCAGAACGGTCATTACCGCCATAGAGAATCTCCGAAAGCGGGATTGGGTGAAGTTAGTTTTAATTAGGTGCCCCAGTAAATGATAAAAAATTGAATAATAAAAATTGTCTTTCAGCTATTGAAGTTATCTTCGTATTTGTAGCATATTTACACTCGTGTTTGTGTAAGAAAATCTAGGAAGTACATAGACCTAGTACAAATCTCAATGGTGTTATATAAGAAAACTTCGCGTGGGTTTAAGTAACCCATACGCCAGTGTAACTTAAGCCCAATTTTCAAAACAACTATAGGCGCTTTGTGTTAAATGTATCTTATCAAACTACTCTCGAGCATTTTACATTAAGCCGTTAGATTGATAGAAAAAAATATGAATTCATTTTGTTTAGTTTTTCGTGGATTAGTAAAGAAAAACTACGAAGCAATTGAAAAGTTGGGTCCAAGTAGTCCGTGTTTACGGTACCTTAACAAAGTGGCCACCGACCGCGCCCGAGCTCCCCTTCCTCATACTTGTCCTCACCTCTTCCCTTACACATATGCTTACACTTACATGCACTACACTACCATTTCTGATGAGAGATCAGAGCCTGTTCCGGCTGAAGCGGTGCCCCGATGGGATATCTGGGATGATCTGAAAGGTGGGGACCTATCGCAAGTCGACTTGTAGGCCTGTCCCAGATATCAAGTTTCAGCACTGATGAGGAACACTGCCACCTCCCGTGATAGAAAAGGAACACTCGCTGCACTAACGGGGCCAATGACTAAAACAGTTGCCCCCTCCGTTTAAACTAAATACTGACTCACTGCCTACCACATTTGTCGTTGAATTTCAGTTGCCTCCCTCCCTCTTTCCCCCGTTACCTCTCCTCTGTGAGGCTGCTCAAGGGCGGGTTTCTCTCTACCCAACTATATTATTTGTTTATATCACTATTTCCTGAATGAATGGGTGTGTGATGTGTTACGTTCATAGAATATACATTTTTTCAGAATATTGTCAGTACGGTGCGTCTGTTTTGGAGCTTGAACTCCACACGGACGAGCATAATAAGATGCAAACGCTGTAATAATATAAGGCAAACGTTACCAATGGACCTTGAACTATTGCTATGCTGTATGTTCATGTATGTACAAGTATGTGCATGCATGGTCTAGCGTGTTAGTGTATGTAGCAGTGGCGTAGCGTGACTTTCTTATCAAGGGAAGCTTACGTTATAAACAGTGGGATACATAAGTGTGATGATTAAAACCAAAACGTTCAGTAAAGTAGTTTAACTATATTATGATTTTTCCAACTCTGTCCCTGACAGGTAGCAGCTGTTGACGGTTTCATCCAATCGGCATATTGATTGCCACCATGCTGACGTCACTACGATGGCATTCATACTCCTGATTGGAAGAAACTGTCAACTGCTGATACCTGTCTAAGACAGCGTTGGAAACATTGCAGTATACAATAGACATTTAATATACATTAACATTGCAATATACAAAAGGGATTTAATCTTACTAAAATAAGCATTCAAAAATGCACTATTCTGGTTCAAATAAGAGTGCAAAAAGGCTTGTAAACAAAGAAAAATCACAATTGAAATGGAATTATTGTCAAAATTAATAATTTATGTTATTAAAATTTTTATTCTAACCAAAATTAAATGAGAACTTACATGAAAGGAGAATTTTCTTTGTGATATTGATGGCATATTACGAACAGATTTTCTTTTTGAGTACTCTGTCTAGCAGAAAGAATATTTTTCAGTTCCACTGCTGAAAATTATTTTCAGGGACACTAAATGTCGGTAGGACGACTACGACTTTGTTTCACTCGCTATGCTGTCTCTACGCAATGCGTGGTAAACTCTGTTCAATTCTGGATTGCCATCAGTGAAAATGCGTTCATTGCTTGCGTTATTCGAAATAGTGTAATCGTCAGCACTGAGAATGGTCGCATCATATATCGCGTACAGAGCGCTGTCCTCAAAAGGTTTTGAAGGCCATACTCAAAGGTAGGATGGGAATGCCAATGAGCGAACAGTCTGTCAGCTCAAGTGAAAAAAATCCAAACATCTTCACTGGTATCATCTTGCTCTCTCATTAAAATTTTAACACTTCCTGGCCCTGTAGCATCCGCTTTGCAGAGAAGGACAAAACGTGAAAGTGCCTTTTTGTTCCCCAGGCTTGCAGGTATGTTTCCAGCTTGATCGAGGTCGGTGCTGGGAGTAACCTTTGCAATTTTCAGTGAGTTCAACGAAAATAAAACCTGCCCCAACTTTATTAACGTTCTTTGCTCTATTGTAGAAAAGAGGATCGATATGAATTTTCGCCAAGTTTTAAATTTTGCAAACTTTTAAGCGACGTAAACCGTACGCTATCGCTCTCAGGAGTCCTCCCTTTAAAGTCACTCTTTTCTTCTCAGTTAGAGGCGTTTCTTTCAAGTATTGTAGCTCACTGAGCTTCTCTCTGCGCGTACATCAGCACGTGACATATGTTCCTGCGCTCGTGCCCGCCAAAGTCTTGTCATCGATGTTAGATGCAAAGTTTCAATTTATATACTGATACGCAGATTGATATTTTAAAAATTTTGAACTTTAGAAATTTTAGAAAAATCAGGGCTTTTAACGAATTTGAGATCTGCAGCATTTTCTTAAACTTCCTTCACACTACCCAACAACAAAAGTTAATCAAAAACGATGGAACCATTTTTTGAACACTTTGAAAATGTCTGACGGGCTTGATGTTAAGTACATCCAAAAATTAATACTGATACACTTTGCCCGCATTTTGCGTTCAATGGGTTCAGTTTCGCCCATTTTTTGACTACACACTCTACTTAATATGCTCACAAAGTTCACTATGCTTAACCAGATTAATCACGTATGTGGTGAAGCCGCACGAAAAAAACTAAATTCAGAACAATACGAGGTGTTAAACAATCACTACTCCGCACGCTTGCCTGTGATTGAAATTCCACGTCCTGGAGCTCGGGAGTATTTGAAAAGGACTCCTGTAGTTGACCTTGACCTGAGCACCTGGGAATGGGTTGACCGCTAATGTTCTGCGGTGGGTAGTTCTATTGTTTTAGTGTTATATCTATGATTTTTTATTAGTTTTTAAACTGCAAACTAGCTGTAACCTCCCATAGGATATTAACCTTTATAATTTAGTCCCAGATGAGCGACAGACCAAACTTGGAATGAAAGTGAATATATAATATTTTTACTATTTCAAATATAACTAGTGGTGCTAAAATAGCATTTACTTTTTCTCCCGTATTTTCACGCAAAATTATGCGAAAAGTACTTACATTTTCGAAAAATTCTACATGACTTTATTTCAAAATCTATCTTTAAGGAACAGATTTCATCAAGGGAAAAAATCTATATCTTTAATATTGTAGTTGTAGGAAGCCTCCGAAAAAAATGTTAACTTTTCCAATTTTCGAAAAATCAGAGTTTGCAATGAACTTGAGATCTTCTTTTACGCTTGAATATATTTTGATTCAGTAAATCTACAACTACTCGACTGTACTTCCCCTCCGAAAGAAGGCGTACGAATGTTTTTTGTTTTTTTTTCGATGATCGAACCTTGAAAATCCAAGGTTTCGATCGGGTTTCAACCTGCGAACTTTGGTATAGCAGTCCGATACGCTACACCACCGAAGTCACAGAGCAGATGGGCTACCATCGTCACGGCTGGATACACCTCGTTATGTTCTAATCCAGAATACCCAATCTGTTGCAATAGGTTTTTCACTGCATTTTCCTGCTTCAAAATGGAATATTTATAATTTTCGTTTTGTTTTTGTTTCGTATATTCCCCATTTTACAGTGCAAATACAATTTTATTCTAAAAATATAATTTTAATTTTAATATAATTTTCTCACAAATTCATCGTAAGCAATGGTTTTTAATGACGTTAGTAAGAACAACTTGTTTCCAACAAAGTTATATAAAATACGAGGTAATTGTTTACATTTTACGTTTAAATAATTTGAATGAGTGCAAAACTAGAACGGTATAAGTGACATTTTACAAATTCTGTGAAAAACGTGTTTATTTCAAGCTATATTTTAGTAGCAATGTATTTTCGCGGTTTTAATGAACAACTGAAATGCCGTAGTTTTAATGATGAAACAAAGCACTACAACGTTACAGTGATATTGACTTAAATAAACTGATTTCTCAAAATTTATAAAAGTCACTTTTGCCGTTCTGGTTTTCACACATTCATTTAAAGTAGTTTCTATAAACGGGGCCCGAAGTATGTCTTTTCTGTGAGGGCAGCTGTGAAGATATACAAACACTAATCCTACTTTTTCTCATGAGATGTCTGAAAATGATTATTCCTGCGAAAACAAGTTCACATTTACATACTCCTATGTTCTTATTTCATTTAATACGCTTTCCGCATGATCGATCAAAGTGTATCAATGGTATTGGGTGAAGCGATTCTACACTACGCGAGGTGTTCATCGTCTTTAAATTATAGAGGTATACCAGAAAATTTAACTGACTTTTATCATATGTCTCTTGCAAATGTTCCTATAAAAGTCGTGACCGTTGACACCCTCATTCGAATAAAGCGCCGACTACTTCCATTTTTTTGGCAAAATATACCCCTTTAAAATTTGTAGTTAAGATACGCTCTCTGCATTGAATGTTATTGATTTTTTAAGTTGAGTGAAGCGAAAATTGATAATAATTAAAGTGCGATTGGAAGAGGGGGAGGTTTGAAATGGGCTCAAGACGCCTGCGAGCAGCTGCGGACGAGAACGATAGGTCGGGCCGAAGAACGCCAGGAAGGCGTGTCGCGCCGCCCCCTCCGTCGTCGGAGGCCCTGATTGCGCAGCCCGGGGCGGCGGCGCCCGCGCGGCATTCCGCACCCGCGGCGTGGCATTCCGTCGCGCGGTGCATTGCGCCCCGCCCGCGCCCCGCCCGCGCCCCGCCACGTCCCCGCCCCGGGCCCTCCCTCGCGGCCCGCACGCCCCGAGCCACCGCCCCGCCCCGAGCATATCCCACCTCGCCCTTCCCCCGCGCCATGCTGTCGCTCCTGGCTGACCCGCTATGCCCCCTCGGTGCGCCGCCGTGACTTGACAGGCTGTAGGTCGAAGGTGGTTGGACGAATTCACTATCGGGTTGACCTTTTGCGGCACGTTCTAAATTTAGGCTGTCACTCCTAAATGTTAGATTAATCTTGAAACTCGGCACTTTCCTCTCTGTTCTTCGTCATTTCTTTTTTCATTTTCTTTGCCTTTGGGACTCTACTGCTTCTGTTTCTGGTAAGTTGTTGTCATTCCATCATATTCCTCAGTTTTTACTTTTATTTTCCTCTTTTTGTTTCAGATTAATTCTCGTTTCCTTTCCTTTCAGTTGTACAAGGGATAATTCTGGAGACAGAATTTCTTGTTGTTCTGCCGGAAATTGTAGACCATGGGTTTTCATAGTGGCATGGAATAAGAAGACAGTGAAACCGTTGTCTAGATATATTTTATAGATATATTTTTATAGTCAAGATTCAAATTTCTTCGCTGCGAATACCATTGTAGGTATACAGACCTCTAAATTATACTATCCAATTAGGAAAAAACCACATATTCTTATCAGAAATCATTTCTGTTAATACTCGATTTCGTAGAGGTTATTCAGCGGAGAAGTTCAATTAGATTACGAACATTAATGTCTTTGTTTCCATGCGTTGCCTCGTTGCTGTCACGTTCGCCACCCGCTTGACTAATTGCCATTTGAAGCCCAAAATCATCGATCCAAATGCGAGATGCCGCGCTTGCATTTATCGCCCGCGGGCTCACTTCAGCGATCAGAGCGACGGATGACGTGCCATGGAGCACATGCGGATTTTTTGCCGGCTGTAACCAGTTTGCCGTCCGAAATATATCTCCTCGTTATAGCGACCTATTACAGTTTCTGTAATCAAGATGTTTACGACGCGTTTCAACTCGATAATATCATCTTTTTGGCACTAAGCGTTAACTTACTCTACAATTTTGTTTCGATTATAATGGGTAAACGTACTCACGTCCATGCAGTTTTTCAACGGTCTGCCCAACAAGGAGATTATTACATATGATAATTTTCTGTCCGTGTGAAAATAAAAGAATAAAACAATGTTGATGCGTGATTTAGATTACGTGCAGGTGTAGGGCGTGTGTATGTATCGTAGTGGTGGATCGCAAGAAAGTGTATTTCATAAAGTTATCATTTAAAGGATAAGTTTGTGAAGGATGCTAATACAATTTTGTATTGCGTTTTTGAATTTTTGTTATTTTGTTATTCACCTAGATACCCTGTGTTTTTGGAGAGCGCCATTTTTCGTGTTTACGGCTGACACTAAATTTCTTTCAAATTTGAATTATGAAAGATAAGTCGGGAAATCCGCTCGATTTTCAGACGTATGAGGAAGTAATGATCAATATTATTCGCTATATTCTCACGACTCATGTGGTTGATCTGTCCCTAAACAACTTGTTTCTCCACTAGAGTATCGGCTTCGAAATTGGTTAGTGCTTTGCAACATGCTCTTTCACTGAATTAGTGTCAACATTATGTCACTTTCGGCATGCAATTGTGTCATCTTGCTAATATGCTTTACTTGTATTGTTAATTTTGCTTTATATTATTTAACCTAGCGTTGATCTCTGAGGATTTACGTGAAAATGCCTAAGAGCACCAAAGGTCGTAAGCCGTGTTGTGTGGATAAGGGGCGACCACCTAGGGCCATGTACCGGTGTAGAGAAACGCCAAGTGGCCGGTTGTTTAGACCCGGGCAATATACGATTTGGCGCGTCGAATGCACCCTTCGCACGATACGTGGCGTGGAGGTGTGGAGTTACCATTTCGCTACAGTCTCTTAAATACCATTCATGTAGTATTTACGTATTTCACGTGTTCTGGGAGCTTGTTTATTAGTAGGAAATGTTAGTATCATACATTTCAGTTACGTCTATATTAAAGAGTGATAGGTGGCAGGTATAGTTGAAAAAACGGGAACCGGAAAGTATGCCAGTGTTTATTGATATACCTTAATTATGGTGTGCGTAAATGGAGAAAAATAACCGGGCGTTCTACAATTTTTATTGTCCGCCATTTGTGATCTAAACAAAATAATAATGAATACAGAATGACTCCACCAACTATGGACACCCATTGTAATTTCTAAACGGTTCACGTTACGGAAGTGCTAGATGCGTTTAACAATGAAAATTTTTTGTCGAAATTGTAACTATCTTTCTAACTAGACTTTTTAAATAGAACTATTTAGTTTTTACTTTCTCATCTTTCTTTGTAAGGAAAAATCTGTTTTAACCTTGCGCCGGAAATCGGCGATTTTTCCATAGAAAAACGCTTATTGTTGGGTCCTGGTAACGAAAATGTAGATAAATCTTGATCCTAAATGTAGTAAATTAACTCTTCTAACACGTTGTGTAGTCAGTATCCAGGTCTTGTGATTCTTGATACCGAAATTTTGATTGACGCCAAAACATGTCTGTCTGCTAGTGTCTGTGGTCCACACTTGCGCCTAAACCGTTCAGACGATTTTCTCCATAATTCATGTTCCCTGATCTATCTGAACGATCTCGAGTCCCTGTGAGTCTGAAACGGATTTATTTATTTCTCTAACGTCAAAAAAAGTTAAAAACTGTTTGTGGCAGGGGAGGAGTGCATTTTGTAAACGTATTAATAAATTCTGGTATCCTTACCCTAACCCGCATAGTAGTACATGTTGAATTATGAATACAGACGGAAACGAGCGTTTTCGGCACGAATTGAAATAATCGCTCCCGTGTAATAAAAAGTATTTGCTTAGGCAAATCAGCTACAGATTTTGGATATTGACCCCCATCGTGGACAAATCGACTTCCTGCCTCGAGAACATGGAGAACGGTAACGAAAATCACTATATATCCTACTTTCGAAAATTGCAAAAGCTAGAAATAATGCTTGAATGTATGTGCTGTTGTAGTACCGCCAGTTCATATATGTATTTATTTCTTTGTCAGACGTGGCCACATTCATTCTGCTTCTCGATTAATTCACAGTAGAGGGTTCGTTTTGTGGAGGTGAGCTTACTGACAATAAAATTTCAGACTAAAGTTCAAGTGGTACGATTAAGCAGCATACTGAGCGGTCAGTTTAAAAACAAAAAATAATTGTCAGTGTTTTAGAAAAGGTAGTACGTCGTATTTTACATTAAACGTGACGCATGCCGTCCACTAGCTGCCAACCATTAGAAACAGTCTGTGTTCTGCATTCAGCGCATGTAGAAGATACTGTTATTAGAAATATGACTCACTCGTTTGGTTACTGCATTTGAAATGATCACAACGTCGAGAGCAGTGAGTAGTCGATGTTTGCTGTTTTACTGATACACCTGTGTCATCTGCCGTCCACTTGGACGTAGGTCGATCTCGAGGACGTTAAGCGAAATGTATACGTGCTGGATTGGATTCCACGTATTCCTAATTCGCCCCGTGTCATTTAGGCGCTCTGTGGTTTGCACGCGCGGTGGAACGGGAGAGGCAGGGGGAAGGGAGAGGGAGAGGGAGGTACGCGTGTCTGTTCCGCGCGCATGACGTCTCTTAGGCTTCCTTCCACCTGTTGCGGCCGCGCCGCGCCGTGCCGCGTCGCGGCGCAAACAGCGCGCTCCGCCATCCCGCGCCGCGAGGCAGCTTCCGCCGGGAAGCGCGTTTCGGCCGCTTGCCCGCGTGGGTTTGGATGTTGTGTTTGCGTGATATGTGCATTCAGGTTGAAACACGCTGGCGAGTCCTTCTAAAATCAACATTGGCTTGTGCATTGGGAAACGCGAAGATTTAGATAAGGTTAGAATCAGTGATGAGATTGTGATTGAATTTGTGATTAACACAACACAGTCTCACTTTACCGACTATCTCTTGAAACAAAAACATTCATTCAACGTAGACAGTGATCAGAATGAGGAAGGAATGAAAAAATAGTATTGCACGAGGGTTCTGATTGCTGAAGTGATGAAGGGTATTGGATAAATAATGAAAAAAAAGTTCTTGCAGTGCATGTATTTATAGTAGTGAAACCAGAAAATATTTAAAGTGTCCATAACGTTGAAAATTCCATGATGCAATAGTAATTTAATTAAATATGCAAATATTTTCGTTTAGTTAGCTGAATTGTAAAAGACGAAGTGCGCATCTTGTCATGGTCGAGGCCGGCTTTTAGATATGCCGTGAACTGCCAGTGGCTTACGGTCGTAAGTGTGTACGTCCGCTGTCCCCTTGTGGCACGCGGAGTACGCGAGACCATGTTTCGGATCAACGCGCGCTTTCGCTCGAGCCCAAGGGAAGAGATCTGTCATCTGTCCCGCGGCTTATGAATATGAAGGAGAGGGCGTGTATTGTTTTGGATGTGTTTTGGACTTGTTACTTTGTGTTTTCGCGTCATCTCGCTCTGCCTTAGTATTAGATCGGTCTGATTTGGGGCTGCGACTGTTTCGCTTTTCTATAAAATCAGAGTGACGAAAACATTGGGGCATTGTTAATGTGATTTTTTCAACAGATAATGTATCGGCCTTCGAATTTAGAAGAATATTTATAGAGGTAATATTGAACTCTGCACGAGCCTAACTAAAATTTCTGCTGGGGTGGCGGGGGGGGGGGTGATATCAAGATTTTTGCTATTGAAGGCAAGAAGTTTTAAGAAATTTTATTTTACTACTTAAAGTAAATAGTTATTCCTGTATAGGCTAATCTAAGTTTGCAAGCTTGTAAGCCTATCTAGTATTGTAAGTTTTGAAAGTCCTTTTTACATTTTGTAAGTTTAGTCTTCTTACCCTATTTCTGGTGTGTGTGTGTTTGGGGGGGGGGGGCGAACTTTAAGTGCCCAAACCTGCCCTACCTTGGCTGTACGTGGTCCTTTGATGCTTTGCAAGAACGTATAGACCTTACGCATGCAATACAAAAAATCCCCAAAAGCTGGCTATGGATGAAGAAATTCAGAATGAATGGGATGGAAACAAATGATATTCGAAAAGAAATGAGAATATGTGTCACAATATTTCATGCGGAAAGGAAAAACGAAATTGATTATGTATAAAGAAAATGGTTTTACTAGGAATGGTATGGAACGAAATATTGTAAGATGAGATTAAAATGAAGTTTTCTATCCCGCTTGATCATCAAAAAGTCGCTGGAATAGATGAAGTGTGACTTAGGCAAATTGAAAACCTTAGGTAAATACTGAGTTCCACAATTAGAACAATGTGGAGATAAATTTCCGCGTAAGTCTACGGAAATGACGAAAATACCTACAATATATTGTTTTTTAGTGTAACAAGTGTAAAATTGTGCATACATACACATACATACAGAGAGGAGGCCTGAATGACCCCAAATCAGCTTGTACTTGTTTTCTCCAAGATATTCCATACGAAGAAACGCATGGATTCTACCAAATGCAAGAACTACCCCTGTTTTTCCCTGATGCACTAAGGCCACCCTAGTGTGCCACTTTCTCCCGCGATCGAACGTGTGTCTTTCGTGACGACAGCAAGTCTTCGCGACATCCTGTCGTGCCATTCTCGTAATCGCGCTGGGAGGACCCGCAGGGTCGCCGAATCCCTGTTCCTGCTCCCCATCCTCTCCCTCTCCCTATCCCTGTCCATCTCCCCCTCCCTCACGCCGGCTGCCGCGTGCAAGGCGGTGGCGGCGCCGGCAAAGGAGCCTCGCGTGCCGCACGGCCGCGCGACCGCGCAACTCCCGTGTTGCCAAGTTCACCCAGAAGAACCCTCCCCGATAATAGAAATCGGGATGCGAACGCACGCTAGCGTACGTGCGGCGCGCGCAATTGCTTTACGGCTTTAGGGCCCCGCGGAGGCGCGTGGCGGGAGCGCCCGGTTCACGCGCGGTCGCCGGGGCCTGGGGGGGGGGGGGGGGGCGAGCCAGGAGGGAGGCGCAGGTGAGGACGATGCCGGGCTTCGGTGCGAACGCGATTGATCGACAGTTAACTGCAGGCTATTTTCGGGGTGTCGTTTCACGTAGAGCATCCGTCGCGTCTATTTCTATTCTAGTATACGTTTGGTATGCTGTGGAGGTAATTGAAATCGATAGGATTAAGGGTTTTCATTAATTTTTAATGAATCTGTGTACGACATGAAGATATGACACAAGTACCAAATTTCATAGTAATGGCTATGTAAGTTAGGCTTTATTACAAGCCCAATGTTTTCGTTCAGGGTTTGGATTTAGAGTCAAATTCAGACAACCAAACCAATTTAACGGTTTCTCACGATTATACACGATTCTCGCGTGGAAATTCACATTGCGATGATGTGGGATGTATTGTTGATAACGATGATGTTAACATTGAGAGCCGTGTAGTCCACGGTAATGTCTTGGAACTGACGATTGAAAAAAATATCTAGAATGATAAGGTTATTAACATTTTTATGACGTGACAGGTGTACAGATCAGGAATGAACTGTAAACAGCAAACATTGACAAAGTTCGTTTACGTGCCAAACTTCCATTTCTTACCATTCGGAGAGAAAGCAAATCGAACGAATATCGTGGCTACGAAAGGTGGGAATGACAATGGAGAAGCAAGAGTAGTGAAGGAGAAACCGCTGCGGAGAGGAGCAATAGCTGGCGACGGCTGACGATAACTTGGGGGCGGTAGGACGGGGGGGGTGCAAAGAGGGAGGGCGGGACAGACTGCGATTCGCGCGGGAAACACTCTAATGCGCCGAGTGGTCGGTGCCTGCATTGCTAAGCTGCGCCGTGCATTATTTATGCGCTAAAGTTGCCTCGTGAAGGGATACGACGTCGTTAAATTTCCCCGAGGGCATCATCCGGTTGACTTGCGTTAAGCCATCGCTTGGCGTGCGCCTGCCGCCTCGGGCGCCGTCTCCAGCCTTCCAGTTCTGCGTATTTGTTACTACCGCCGCCACCGCCGCCGCCGCCACCGCCACCGTCGACGTCGTCGTTGTCGTCCTCGCAGCTCGAACGATGCGTTTCCATGTCGCGAAGACGGCGACTTTCAAACGTCCTCGTTTCGGAGGAAAGCAATTTGCGTATGTATCGTCTGCTTGTCGATCTTCCGAGAACCGTTGATACTGGATTGTCGCTTTCCCTGCCGTGGCTGAATGCGCATCTGAATTTCTTTCTTGCATAATCTCATAAATATTCTATCGAGTTCAACCTGATTGACGGTTCTTCGTAACGTCGGCGCTCACTGCAAATTCTGTATGTATATCGATGTCAAACTGAATACATGGGTAATGCTTAAAATGGAATGGAATAAAGTAATGGCATGGTAAAGGTGAAGCGAATTCGAAATGGGGAATAGGAGCAATAATATTTCTTATTTCAAGTGATCTATTAGATCGTGGGGTTTATTGGCGTACTGGACGTACATTTACCTGTTTCCTTGTTATTTCTAAATGTTTTATTTCCTTTGCATTACTTAAATAACCCTCAAATTGTCAGACTACATACTAATGTGGACCTGAATATTACCCTTTCGTGATTTTATATTAGTTGTTAACATCCCGGTCATTTTTGTTCTTCATACGTACACAAAACATCGTCAGGTTCATCCATGTTTACGTGATAGTCTACTTCATACATTAATATTCTTGTTTACAGTAGTCCTCATTCCTCCACAACACTTAACATTTCGTATTACAGTTGATGTAACGTGTTCCCGTTATTCCTACTTCACGTTATGACTGTGCAACATTGAGAATACCTGATTATCTCTGTGAAGCTCATCGTAACATCTCTCCATTAGAACACCCAATACTCGGACACATTATCCTCTTCTGTTTATACCAGAGTTGTTAAAACTTTAAAGCAGACGCATATCCTCACTAAACAAGTTTTCATTGACCCTGCACTCAAAAACATGGATGTCTTGTCATGGTACGAAAAAAAAACTTTCGTTTTATTTATTAGGTTACGAATATTCATATAGCTATGCACAATTCAGATTAGTAACTTTATTTACTCATCCAAACATTTGTACGCATTGTTTTGCATCAACTTTTATTTTTAGGTACTTATACGAAGTACATCCATTGTATAGACGATTAGTGATTGTATGTACAAAATCCCACGAATTAAATATTTTATCTGAATAGCGAGATTCCTTTTATGTTGTATAAATAAAGTACATAAGTCACCAAAGACACAACATAAGTTTGCTTGTGCCGTTTCAAAACTTAAATTGCACCATCGTATATCACGAGCAAGAGATTCTGTAATATACTATAGTTATTTCATATTTATGAAGTCACGAACATTTTCTGATTCTTGATAACCGCCGTTATGCATAACAATAGCGTTTCGTTTTATGACTATTTGTTGAGAGATTTACATTTAAAACATGCAAATAGCTTCCATGATTTTATCAGCTTAGTGACAGACTACTTTTTCTCATTTTTATGTTCATCCTACCTCTTGCGAATCTGATTCTGCTGGATGTCATAAAATGATGCACATTGACGACTCATATTGTATTTTATGTCGTCGCAAGTACTTGAAGACATGCTTCTTTGTCATTCAGGGACTCCAAAAGGTTTAAGATTAAAAAAATATACGAGCCTATTTAAATCACTATTTTCCTGTCAGTCCGTGTACAAACCTTAAAGTGCTCAATAAACTAATTTGGACTTTTTGAAATGAAGGAAAATATACCTTTGCTCTCAAATGTATCAACGATATTAATTATTTTCTAAACGTGTTTTAGTTTGTTTTGCGTATTAAATATCACTGACGCTACACCAGGCGTAAACAAATTCAAATCAAATTATGGCGACCAACACTTAAGCATTGCGAGAACCCAGAAGATCAGAAATGATTCTTATGCATATCACACGGAAGGAATGTACCACTCTTGGATTTCCTCCATGGAGTTACTTCTCTGTCAATATGTTAACTAGAAATACGGGAGGACTGCTTGCGATACTATTCAAACTACTCAAATGCTAATAGTTAATCACGCTAATTGCGTCACTATCTGAAAAGGCATAACGTGAAATAAGGCTTTATATTCAATTAACCCGGAGTCATAGAGGATACGAGGTTCAGTATATTATCTTCAATGCTGTCAATGTTTATTGTTACGACTTTCCAATTAGCACTTTGTAAACGTCTAAACCGTGTTTGTGGCATTCGTATAGATATTACAATCTTTCAAAATGTAATGAAATAAATAATTAATTTCTTTTCAATACGAAATTATTTAAGCATATTTTTATTATTGTTACAAAGGTTATTTTTATGCATGTGTTACTTTATAAAGAATGAAAAGATCCCTTAGGATATTTAAAAAACGGAAGGAATGCAAGCTCCTCGTTTCTGAAGATTTCAAAACCCTTCTCTCGCGAGAAGCAAAATGGGAGGTCTCAAGAGCAGCGCTGTCGAAACCTCTGCAAGGCACTCGCTCCTCTATTGCATATTTGAGAACCCAGACGCCCATGCAGGCGCGCTCTTTTTCACTCCATCGGCCATTCGACGCCGAGGCCGACGTCGTCGCCAACGCTGCCGCCGACCTCGACGCCAACGGCACGCAGTGCAGCCCAGCGCGATGCGGCTCCCGCGTGCCTGTGTTCGCCGTCTGCGGTGTCGCCGGCGGGGAAGCGCTCTTGAATATTAAAAGTGAGGGATCGAGTCGGTGTCTGGTTTTAACGGCGTCTGAAGAGGCGCGCAAGCGCCGAGGGCGGCGAGGGAGGCGTGTCACCGGCCGTCGTCTTTGATACCGCGTATCTGGCGCCTCCCGCGAGGGAGGGGGGGAAGCCGTCCCCCTCTTCCCCTGCACTTCCCCCTGCGTGCGCCTCCCTGGCAGAAGCGCGCTAGAAAAGGGCGTCGGCATTGTGCAGGGCGGCGACGCCGGCGCGACAATGGAACTGCTTGGTGCAGTTCCGCGCGCGGTGCGGGTGCGGGTGCGCGTGGGTGGAGGTCGCGTCAGCCCGTTGTACACGCGTAATGAAACCGTGGCATTGTTTCCCTTGCGCCAACCGACCCGGCCCGCCTCCCCCTCGCCGCCCCGCCCCCGCTGCCCCTGCGTTGTTCCGGCGCTCGCTCGCTCTTCCGCGCAGCGTCGTCGACCGTTTCGCTGTCAAGCCCTTTTCCTTTCTTCGTTACCTACCATGCAGCTGACTAACTATTGACTTAATCGGTCCTCTCTCATTCAATGTGTTTTCGTTTGTTGTCTGTTTGGGATTTTACATCTCTGTGGTTCCCTGTATGAGCATTGGCAGTTACTCGGATACTTGAGTATTTTTTTATACTTGGACTTCCTTCTGTGCCTCTTTTATTTTCTACGTTTCAAGTTTGTTTTTTCTGAAATGTGGCTTCTGTTGGACGAATCACTCGCTACGATATGTATATCGTATCGTCTTTTCTCTATTTTATCCTTCACTAAACATTCCTTTTTTACCAATCTCATTTTATGTGCTTATTTCTGGAATGTGAAAATTACACGCTGGAATCACCATGACTCGTTCATTTCTTCTTAGTCATTTTCTTCCACTTTATTTCTAATGTTTTTTCTTCATTTTTTTGTTTACTTTGCCATGTACGTTTCTTATTTTGAAGATGTTGTGTTTTGATTATTTTGTAGCATTGCACCCTTACAGCTTGGTCCTTGCTGCACTCATTTCATTGTAGCACATGGCCCGTCTTCTGCCTCCAGCTTATGTCTCCTTCGACCGGCGCTGTAAACCGACATTTGGGGTGCGATGTTTTAAAACATAGATGTACGAAATTAAAAAATCGATGTCCGAAATTAAAATATCGCCCCCAAAACATCGATGTTTTAAATAATTTGTTTATTTGTTTGATAATGTTTTAAAATTTTAAATATGATTTAGTAACCTCTATCATCAGCGTTCGCGCTGAGGAGAATTTAATTTGACAATTGCCGTGTTTTTAGTAATTGATAATTAATGTTTAACTCACTAACAGTAAAAATATTAAGAACGATAAACAACAACAGCCAGAAGCCTGAACGTTCAGAGTTATCTCAAAGGTTCAGAGCGTCCTCAGTTTTCCGTAAAATAGTACGAGAAGAAGAGGGAAGGCCCTATGCCTATCGCGCATGCGTTGACCGGATCTCCGCGAGAGAAATACGAGGAAACGCAAACGAAATACCAGTGCATTGGAGTCGTCTCTCGGGCGAGGAACAGTCTGCTTGATGAAAGTGGTAAAACCAGCGTTTTTTTCGTACGAACACATGAATTGGCATAAGTTATTCCATATTTTAACTAGCACAATATTGCGATTATGGAACATTTCATAGACAAAACATCGAAAACATAAAACATAGAGATGACATCAGTGTTAAAAACCGGCTTAGGTGGCTCAGGGCATTAACTTATGTCAGTGCTGTGCGTCGGGTTCGAGTCCCGACCGTTGCAGGATTTTTGGCATTGGCTAGAGAGCTAGATGTAATTTTGCCGCTGACTAAACTGTAGCGTCTGTCTGCCCTGATCGGTAGTTTTGCGTGGTTTCTCCGACCAACGCCATGCGAATGCTGGAGCAATACCCTAACAAGCGAGGCACGAACCGCGCGCGATCTTTCCTTCCTTCTCCTTGTCCTATCCTCACCCATTATATACACACGCACTTACATGCACTACACATGTCGGGACACCAGTCGAGAGCTGAAGACTTGTTTTGGCTGGGCTGTGTCCCTCTAAGGGGAGATACCTTGTACGGGAAACCCAGTAGGGGATCGTGTAGAGTGGAGACGAATCTCAACAATCCGCGGGATAAGATCACCATCACTTCTCATGATACAACATGCACTACACTTACTGGAACAATGACCACAGCCGTCTGGAAAAGAAAAGTAATCAATCATTCGATATTAAAAACATGAACCATAAGTCGATGACCATAAGTCGATGTTAGTATAAAAACATGTATGTATTGAAAAGTACATTGATGTGGCATCCCTGCCCGGGGCATCTTCGTAGGCAGGCGAGAGCGAGTGGTTGCCACTGCTCCCGAGCGTTTGGCGCCGCTTTACGCCGCGTGGGTGGGCGTTGCGAGCGGGGAGAGGCTGAGCGCGGAGATGCGCTTGGGCGGCTGCAGACGCATGGCAGCGCTCGGCGGCGGCGACGGCCAGCGGCCGCTGCAGCGGAAGCGACACCCGAGCGCGAAGCGAGGCGCTCGCCAAAGCGCGCCTGCCGCGCCGCGTCGCCCCGCGCCGCCCCGCGCCGCCCCGCCCCGCCCCGCCCGCGCCGCCCCGCCCCGCTCCGCGCCGCGGCGAATTCCTTTTCTTGGGAGCCTTTGATCGCTCTCTGAAGGTCTCGTGCCAGTCTTTTCTCCTTTTACCCGCTTTCTTGGGGATTATATTGTGTTGCGCTGGGAGACCTAACAAAGGTTCTTTATGCACAGGCACTTGTGTCTTTCTTGTTTAGTTTATTTCGTGTTTAATGGTGCCTGCGCATGTACACGCAATTTATTGTTCATGTTATGTACATTCATTTTCTTGGCTATGTTGTTGATGAGTGTCTAACTTTGGAGGATATGCTTCGCTGTTTCCTGAGTGGGTTTGTGAAATGTTTCGAAAGGTACAAGATATAATGTTTCAACTCGTGTTTAAGGATATTAAGGCAAAAAAAGAAAACAACACGTTACATGATATTACATGTAAAATTTAGACTTCTCTACTTAATACACAAGTTTTAAAATAAACACGAGTTAGAGATGGGAAGTAGATCAAAATTATGAGTAATTGAATTCTCCTTACTTTACCTTAAATAACGAGATACTGATGTTTTTTACTCTCCAATATAATTCACGTGTCTGTTTTGGACGTTGGCGTCATAAAGCTCTCCATAAAAATTCAGTGATGGTAGCAGTGATCGTGTGGTACGCCATGATGTGAATAGCATGGCTCTCGAAAACGACCGTTTCAGTTATCCTCTCCTTAAATGATTCATTGCGGCTTATAGCATTCGCAATAATGCCCTGTTTTGTTTTTAAAACGCTGAAAGAGAGTTCGGCGACAACGACGACTGCGCTTTTCGTGCGACCGGTCCAAGCTAAGCGTGGCGGCGGTTGAACAACACGCGGCGCTGTTATCCCATCTCTTTTGGAGACGTGGAACAGCTTCGGCTAAAGCCGTGTGGGAACAGTACAGCGCAGCGGCAGGCGAGGCCTGCAGTTAATCGATATGAGAGGAAGGAGCTCTGTGCTTCAGCGTTGAGGAAAATCCCTTCTCGCCTTCGCGTATCGGAATGCGGCGGGGTGCGGGAAGCTGTGAGCGGGAGCGGGGGCGGGGAGCGTGGAGCGGGGGCGGGCGGGAGGTCGCGCCGTCCCCGCCAGCATTGGGCAGAACACCCAGACTCTGGGGCCACTCGTGCTCGTCACGCTTCTGTCACGTTCCTCACATTGTTGTAGTTCAGATTCTCTCCGCGGACTCTAGCGGCTTGTAGCCCGGGCTCGGTTTTCCACCAGTTCTCGACCACTCCTCTCTCCAGTTGCTTTGACCCTTCCCCTCCAGGAATCGCTCAAGTCTCACAATGACCTCGGCTAGAACTTCATTGGGAATTGTTCTTATCGTCGATCCAAATTCGGACTCTGTCCAAATCTTCGGTGGACCCTCGAAACTTCATGTAAACGACATCCAAGCAACCCATTTCGCTCTTGGAATTAACCTATATTTTGTCCAAAACCTTGTGTCCTTTCTACTGGAGTTTTGTAGGAGATAAAATCGCACGTGTAAAGCGTAAAGGGTATGTATTTATATTTAAAAAATAATGTCTTGTGAAATGATGTTTTGTGATTTGGTTTGAGAGGGTTGTGAGGATTTCCCGTTTACTTTAACGGCAGTGACGAAAAAAAAAGTTGGGTGATGGATTTGGTATGTGCTATCTAGAGAAGTTGATATTTCTGCATTTAAATTGATTATTTTCTACTCTGACTTAAGAATATCAAGTGGTCGTGTGTCCACATGCCCATCAAACATGTAGAGTCAGTCTTACGATCTTGTAATGACAGAATACTGGAGCTGTAGACGTGGCAAAGAAGTTCTCCCTTTTTATGTAGGGAGTAGGAGAACGATCAAGCACAGTGACGAGAATCGATGGGCAGCGGCCGACTGCCATCTGAGCCCGAACGTGGGAGGACAAAACATGCGGCGGCCGGGCGGGCCGAGCGGGCCGGTCGTCGCGTCGGCTCACCGCGACCACGGACGAGTGGGCGGGCGGACGGGCGAGCCGAGCCTGGGGGTGGCCGACTGCCCCTCGAACGGGCAGGACGTGCCGTTTGCGGAAGTCATTAGGACGCGTACCCTCGCCCGCGCCCGCGTGCCTGTGCAATCTATGCGCCAGTCATCCGTGCACCCAACGCGACCGACGCCCGGCCTCCGGGGCGGCGGTCGGCTCGCCTCCCGGCCTCCAGCCTCCAGCCTCCGAGCCGCTCGCCCGCTTAGCATCTCAGTCGAAGCCGCCTACGCCGCCTATACTGACGGCCTACGCCCTCGCCCTATCGCCACTGCACCTGCGTGCTGCGGGAAGAGAGGGCTGCCGCAGAATCAAGCACATCGCATCACCTTTGCTTCAGGAATGCAAACAGCACTCCTGGGGTTATTAATACCCTGGAATTGGGAGATGCATAGCTCTCATTGTGGCAACTCATTTTCAATGGTGCATTTTCATGGTATATTAACTTCGTATCAACGTTTTAAAAAAACGTCTTTGTTGTTGGAAGATATGTTTCACCTGGTAGCTACATTGATGATTGTCTTTCTCAGGAAAATAGTTAAATAAGTTAACAATAGTTATCACTTACGTATGGTATATTTGATATTGATTTCAAAATGATTTCAATACCTCGTGGTCGACCTTTTGCCAGAACAATGTTAAGCATTTTATTGAGCGTGTATTCTTGGGATGCACGGTGATGCTTTTTTCCATATGCTTTGAATGCCACGTGGAATTTACATGAAATTGAAATGGCATCCTATTCATGACTTTAAATTCAGTTGTAGAGAGAAATCAGTTTCATTGATAGCATGCAAATTCTTGCGATATCTTGATTGCAAGAAAAATAGAAAATAAACCGTCCTTATTTTTGAAGTTTTCTTCTCAAGTGAAAATAATACACTATGTACCGAAACGTTTCTATTTCTCTTTCTCTATTATTCTTCACATATTTCACAACTATCTTAGAATAACTTCTCTGCGTGCCAATTATCAGATTGCATTTGCACAGATACTAGTGGCCTGCAGGAGCAAATATGCTCTGAACATAACCACACAAAATGGTTTTCTAAAAGGTAGTGCGCATACTGCTCAAGAACAATACGAAACTCCTCTCGTGTTACGCTCCAACAATTTCAATGTTTAAACAAAAACAGTTTTCACGAATACTGCAATAACATAATTTGGTATATTCGAATGAGTACTCAGTACAACTGTTCTGAGTGCTAATAAAAAAAGTGCTGTTCTATAACGAAACCAGTAAATATCTAATCTGAAATGGCAGTAGGTCTCCTCCTTTGTGTTGCATGCAGTTATGCATTGTTTCTCCTTTCAGAAATACGATTTGCGAAATTGCATTTTCCATGCATGAAATTCGATTCTTTTCATCATCGGTTCTTTGATTCAATCCTCACATCACCTCTTTCAAAACGTGACGTAGATCAGATGGAGATGTGCCACAACTGTGAGTGAATGAAGCTTATGACACAACTTCCATTTCCGGACGTACTTTGAAACGCCTCGCCATGTTGGGTATTCCGTACCAGTCGAAATATAAAGTCTATTTGCCGTTGACTTGCGCCCTCTTTGGCGGTCCTCCAGCCCGCAGTCAAGTGTTCGTCCACATCCAGCGCTCCTGCGCTGCCCAGGTGGATTCCTGCCGCCGCCTCGCCACGGCCGCTGCTCCAGACCCGGGTCGCCGCTCACCGCCCCCCCCCCCCCCCGCCTCCGCGCGGAGGGCCCTTTGTCACGCCTTTGAAGTTCCCCACAGGGCAGTTATCTATAAACGAACGCGCCTGACGAATTCGGGGCGGGCGGGCCGCCAGCGCGGGGACCGCTCTCGATCAGGAGCTCGGCTGGAGCGGCGCGACGCGACGCTGCCCCGGTCGGATTCTTCGCTCCGCCTGCCCTTCCATCCCTGCCCTGCGTTGCCATGCCCTCCGCGCACCGCGGCCCGCCTGTTATTCCGCCGCGGAATAAGGCCGTGTAATGCGCTTAACCTATTATTTCGCCCCGGCTTCGCAGGCCGTGGAATCTACACCCTCCATCGAGATATCATATTCCGAAAAAAAGGGAGAAAATGCTCTGAATAATGAATTATGCAAATGTAACTTGTAGTTTTATTCGTTTTCTTCGGGTATTGTAAAAATTACTACTCGTTTAAGAAATGTTTCAAAGCCGATGTTGCGGTCGAGATCTCAACTAAAGTAGTGATGTTAGTGTGAGTGCAGAAGTGTTGGTGATTGAGTAACGAAAATGTTGCAAATAAGTGGTCTAAACAATGTTGATAATGAAGAAAAATAGATCGTGATAATTCAGAGCATGTAGAAAAACTCGTAGTAAATAAAATGATTTTATGTGACGGCAAGAGATTTTATAAAAATGTTTAGTTAATTTCTAAGAAATGCATTACAAATCATACAAAAATGAAAGATTTTGTTTGACAGAATGTAAATTCTTCCTCTTCTTATTCCTTAAACACAAATGTTTGCTTGTCATTGCTGTTTTTGCTCGTATCTTCTGCTTGTTCGTACGTTCAATATCATGACATTAGGATGTTTGCCTAAACTGTTACTCAAACAAAATTACCCAATTCTGCTGGATGGGCCAAACACCATTTGTATTTCTCATTTCAATTTCACTGGTAATGTTTTCTTACACATCATACATTGACTTAGATCCCCAAGATCTAAACCTTAATTTTGTTTGTTCATATGATGAATGCCCTCTCAGAATTACTGCCTAGAAAAAATGCTCACAGAACTGGCCCCTGTTTTCTTTCTCCGCAGACGATACGAACACTGAAAGCATCCGAGAACAACTTCGATTCACGAAATTGACCCGACGCGGCGTCAGTGTATACTCTCCGCGTATCGCGTGATCCTGTTAAGTTGGTACCCTTTAGTGTCGAGGGGCTGAATAAACTGAAATCGAGTAGAGCGGTGGGGAAGGGCTTTTTGCGCGGGAGGGGGGTGGAGGAGGAAGGGAGGTGGGGAAGACGGGGCAGCGCGTAGCGAAGGGCGGCACGGCGGCGCGCCAGGGAAGGAACCGCGTGGAGTTGCGAGCGGGCGGAGTGCGGTGGCGGTGATTGCTCGCCGCCGCCGCCGAGGAGCGCGCGCGCGCGCGCGGGGCACCTTGTGACACGCGATCGTCCGCCCTCGCAGCGACGCTGCCGCCGCCGCCGCCGCCGCCGCCCCCGCCGCTGCCCCCGCGCTTTCGCAGGCTTTGCGGCCGTAAGGCGCGCCCTCGCCTGCTAGCGGGAGCCTCTGACGAATTGAAAAGGAGCGTGCTGGGTCGGAAGGCGGAGGTCTCAACCGCCCCCACGCCCCCTTTGGGAAGCGGCACAAGGCGGCCGATGTGCGGGAAAGCTTTTCGTAAATGCTTCTCGTGGCTGATCGTTTTGTGCTTGCGGTGTAGGGAATGTATTAGGTTGGATATGTTGTGATGTATAAGTAACAAATTCATGTAGATCCAGAAAGGTATGATAATGTTTGCACGGAACATTTGCAGAATTCTTCGTACGGTGTGCTTTTGCACTTATCACTGCTTCCCGATGTTAGAGTAGGACGCGCGTTGGAAAATACTGCAATTTGTTTCCGCTACATTCAGTTCATGCTTTAGAAATAGAATAGCAAAAATTAATACATAATTTCGAATGAACATCTCGTAAGTCATTGTTATGGAGATTTAATTTCAAACAGATCTATGACCTGTTATTATAGATAAATGGATGAGAAAATAATTATTAATTTCCTCAGGCAAAAAACAGCATGTTCCATTAAAGGAAGTTATATATTCTGATATTCCTGACTACGAGAAATTGTACTGCTCTATAATGTTATTTAATTGCAGAGATATGTTTTCATTCTAGGAAAAGAATTCTCATGCGAATAACAAAAGTATTTGTATTAAAATGAATCTCAAATATATCTTCGCGTCAAGTTGTCAACTTGTGGTAAATATACCTTCATTTATAGTTATTTGTATGTTATATGAATTCTAATTATTTTTAAAATTGCCGTTGTTTCCGAAGACACACATTTGAATGATCTAAATTATTTATTTGTGTAACTGAAGAGTTTAAAGTTTTGGTTGGTACATTTGTTTTCTGTTTTTTGTTGTTTTTTTACCTCGTACTAAGTGTAGGGGGATCGCAGTCAAATGCATTCATAATCACATGAGTTTCGTCGTGTAAGTGAGCCATATAGACGCCACGTCATAAAAGATTATGTTGGATGAATGAAAACTATAAATAAAAAGGAAATAAATTATGGCGGATAGTCCGTATTGTCTCATAAATTGGTGCTCCTCTTCTCGAACGTCTTAAATAAGATCAGGGTACTTTGGCAACGTCACCTGATAAAATTGCACATTAGACAACATTCATTTAATTAATATTACCATTACAACTTACTGATCATGGTGTTTTTATTTATAATGAGTTTCATTATTGAGATGGGAACTCTTCCACACTTAGCATTAACATGTTTTGGTTTGGATTTGAATTTCAGAGATTGATTCTACCTGGACCAACTTGATTTTCTTCTTCTTTCGCGGCGAAGACGTGAATGTCTTTTTATGGTATCACCTTTCTATTCGGTTTGCGCGTACACTGTACCCTCACCGCAGCTGCCAGGCTCGACGACCGGCCGCCCGTCCATCCTTTTGGGGAACAGATGCCGGCTCCTTCTCTGTCTCTCTCTCACTCTCTTGCTTGCACTCCAATCGCTCTGGCGGAATCTCAGGGCTAAGAAGCGCCATGAGTCATCGTTTGCAGCCTTTCCGACAGCATGACAACATCGTGTATAAACAGGAATATCAAGTGTAGACAAAAAGAAATAAAGGGACCCTGCTACCAAACAACGAAAGAAAACTAACGTGACCGCAGCTAGACGTGAGGGTATTCTTATGCAAACAAGCCACGCGTGATAGCCAGCTCTCGGGCAGAGAACACGAAAGACAGCTTCAACGAAGAATGTCAAGGGGCTTTATTAGTATATAACATTTAGAACTCTGGGAAGTTCCGATATAACATGATGAATTACAGGAACTTTGCACAAAGAGAATTTCTTAACGAATGACCCGAACCTTGGATGTTAAATAGCGTTTTCTTTCCCCAACTCAAAGACTTGAGGGAAAATGTGTGCCATTGATGTAACAAAACGAAAATGTAAATTAACGATTTCAAAAATTAAGACCATCGGGCCACGTAAAAGCGTAAAATAAGTTAATATTGATACAAACGAGTTAGAAAATTTGATTCATAATGGATGAAAGTAGACAACTGGAAAAAAAGAAATGGGTATTTCTGTTGGTGTATTTTTTTCTTCATCTTTTGATATGTTAGTAATTACATTTCGTAACCTATTGTAGCGACATTTTTTTCGATAACAAGTAGCATATCAATACATTTTCGTGTACGATTTTATTGGCTTTTTAACTGCGTCAATAAGATGAAAGGAACAATTATGCGAGAGTCAGCCTTACACATGGGGAAGCGAAGCAGTAGACGCAGAGCAACAGAGGCAGCGCGGTGCCGTGTCATCAGCACCGTTGGGAGCGGGAGGCGACGGAGGTCGACGAAGACGGCGGCGGCAAGGGCGGGGGCGTGGCGCGGAAGGGTCGCTGCTTTTGGATGACTTGCTTTCACACGTCGTGACTCCACGCGCCTGCCAGCGGCACGCGCCTCCCGGCAGCTGCCCGTCCGGCGCCGCGCGTCGGACCGCCCTCCCCTCCCCTCGCCCCCCATTTCTACGCCGCCCCCACCGCTCAGCCCAGCTCCAGGTCCCACCGCTGACCCTCTCCGGCCGTCGGCCTCTTCAGGCCCGCCTCTTGCGTGGGAAGCGCACACCCTCCACAGCCCCGGGGCAACGGCACAAAACAGAATTTCATGTTTAATGTATAAGAATACTTAGGTATTGGATAGCCTTTTATTTTCATTACATGCATGTCGAAAAATTGATCAAACTTCATTTTATGGATTTTTTCCATCCCTCTTTTATATTTGAAAATTAAATTGATCTCCACCTTGCCAACATTGTACTGTTTAAATATTTTGTTCAATTTTTGTTATCTGCAAATTATTGTTTTGTTATATTATTTCTTCCCCGAATTTTCCTGTTCTGAAGGGGGTTTTACTGTTTCAGAACTTTTGATTTCAAGGAGTGGGAGGTAAGAAATCTACTCTCTCGCGTTAACTAGCCACACTAAGCTAATTGAAGGCTAGGAAAGTGAAATGGAGCACACTGGTCCATCGACGGAAGGGAAATTTCCAATTCGCAATTCCTATTATTTTGTTATTTCGTTTCTATCCCTTAACGCAATCACTTTTTCGCCTTTGATGTATTGTGGTTTACCCTTTTAACAATCATGTGTTTCCGTGATTCATTCCTCTCAGCCTCTATTGTTGTCTTTTTGAAACCGCCTTTGCGGTCTTTTCTTGCCTCTCGCGTATAACACATTGTGCTTCTTTGCTGTGGTAATTGTGTGTGTTTGCATGTACTTCTGCACACTTCCGCTGTCAGTAGTCCTAAAACGGGATGTCACCTCCAAGTCCCTCCCGCTGATCCGCTACCCAGAACGCCCTTGATTCGCGCGTTGCCCTGGGCGCCAATTGAAACACAAATCTTCTGGCGACAGTCCCCTTCCTTCTGCCCTTCATTCACATGGATTCTTTTGCCTGGGATCCCTTTATATGGTATGCCCGACGACCAGAACAAAGATACTATTGTTGTCATGAACCATCAGATTTCTTCTCTGTAACGGCGGTTTTAACGATTTTTTTGTCGTTGGGGTTGTTTCTTTTTTGTTGTAATGCTACTTGAAGTAGTTTGTTACCAAGAATTATTTCTTTGAAATTAGAGGTATCCCAATGAACACTACTCGTTCGTCATCATTATCATTATCGTCGCTATCTGCGTCTTTCCAGGGCACTACCGCTTATTTCCCAGACTAAGCGTAATATCTGATATGCATGTCTACGCTCTCATGGTCGCATTACTGTCTTGAGTCACGGGGATAAGGATACCCCTGTAATGGTAAATGCACCGACGTACATGTGAAGTACGCATTGTTCAAGAAGAGCAATGAATACTTCTTTCAAGCTGTAAGTGAAAGAAATATTACCTCTTCACGCTTAAATTAGGGTCGCGCCGGGAAAGGGCGCTCAGGCTACGGTCACGGGTGATTACGCTACTCGGACCGCTGTCAATGCTAACACGATCCAGGCGTGGAAACAGAGACGTTTGGGAAACTCGCAAGTTTTGAAAAGGGCAATGACAAAGGGCAATGACAAAAGGGAAGTCCTCTGACAGTCGTGTCAATTTATGGCGTCGAGGGCGTGCCGAGCCCTGGCCGGGGAGGCGGCGTAATGGCCTCATTGAACTCTCTGTTTCCCATATAAGGATCCTGTAGCGTTGAGAACGGGGGAGACCGCCTAAAGACTTTGCTGCGTGCACTCCACGCTGCTCTGCAGCTGTATTTTTCTTATATTAAAAACTTTCATACTTCATTGGACTTGGTCTATGTAATTGAAGCCTCGCTGACCACCAGGCTCCTCCAGGGAACTTAGCTTCCCTGCGAACCCAATTTTTATTGCATCCTGTACTGGAAGCAATTGTAATTGCCTGCAATCGCTGCTAGTAGCACTACACCTGCAGCGAAAGGCATTACATGGTGGCAGCGGCTTGGAGTGAGGAGCACAGCGAATTCAATTACTTTCTGCTGACGGCCGGGCTGGAGAGACTTCGCGCCTGTACCGAGGTGGGCCGGAGCCTTTCTCGAGGGAACAACGCTCCAGAGGAATCCACAAGGCGCCGTGGTACCCGTTCACCGTCTGCAGAAGCCGAGTCCGTGGTTTGGAGGCCAGCACCAGCAGCCGCTGACGAGCCCGAGGGACGTCTTCGGTGATTAGCCGTTGGCAGCCTGCGCCGCGAGAGGGTCCTCTACCCTGAGGGGAGCTGCGAAGCCATCACTGGAGGCCCGAACTGCGCATCTTCAAGCCACCCTACATCTTTTTCCTGGTAAGAGGTTAATCCAGCCATGGCAGACAATGATATTGGCGATAATGAGGAAAATTATATATCAGTTATACAGGCAGTGAAATTAATATCGCGTAACTTTGATGGAAATCCCCGACATCTTAGAGAATTTATAGAAGGAGTTGAGGCAGCAACGGAAGTAGTACACCCCAATAAACGATCATTGCTTTTGAAATTCATTGAATCAAAAATTACTGGCAATGCTAAAGATAGGTTATTAGCACGAACGCAACGCGATACTTGGGAACAGGTTAGAGCGATATTAGAGGAAAACTTCTCTGTACGGCGTACGTTAGAATATTACGCGGGCGTATTATTCACGTCGAAGCAGGGATCAAATGAAACAGTAGCACAATGGGGTTCGCGAGTAGATAGTATGGCTATAGATCTGAGAAGGGAAGTAAAAGGCAGGTTGGGAAAATTAGAACAGAAAGATAATGGGCGTTACGTAGAAGGAGGTCTGCAGTTAATAGGTGAATTCTTAAAGGGAACGTTTATTGCGGGACTGAAAGATGAAAGGATAAGGTATATTGTTAAAGCTAAAGGAGAAGAGGAATCTTTAGCACAAATAGTTGAAACCGCTTTACAAGAAGAAAGCGAAGTGAAATCGCAAAGGTATAAGAATAATCAGGGGCAATGGAATTCGCGATACGAGAATACGCGATATGATTCTAGGAGGCAACAAAGTACGCATATTAAAAGTGAAGTTAATGTTACTGCTGTAAATACTGTGAAATGTTATAAATGTCAGGAACTGGGTCATATATCTAGGGTTTGCAATAATGAACCGAAATGCGCCAAATGTGGTAGGCGAAATCATGAAACTAGGAATTGCAAACAGGGAAACAGGCAGTAGAGTTGCTTGAGCAGCCGCAAGTAACTCTACAAAATGGCTGCGTAGGTGATATGGAAACTGGGGGAAATCACAGCCGTGAAAGAGATTCGCGTGATAAAGATACAGTAAGGAATAGCTCTTGTGATAGAGATTCACGTGATATAGTTACTGTGATGAATCCTGGATGCGGCAAGGAGTCGCAGGAGGTTAACTGTGTAAAACAAGGGGACGCCTTTGATAAAAGCAGTTACATGAAAAGTGATTTGGGACCATACGAGGTTTATGTATTGTGTCCGGAAATTAATGGAGGCTTAGGAATAGCCTTAATTGATACGGGGGCCCAGGTATCATTGGTAAGGGAATCCTCATTAGTCAAAAATATTGCCCAAAGCGATGATGTAATTGAGATTCAAGGTATTAGTGGGAAAAATATCAAGGTAAAAGGTATGGTAAATTTAACTCTGAATAATTGCAGTGAGTCAATAGGATCCAAATATTATGTTGTAAATAAATTGCCTAGAAATATTGATGTTATATTAGGACAAGATTGGCTTTTAAGGAATAATTATGTGTTTACTAAAAATATTGCAATACCACCTTTCAGTGAGTCAGTAGTTCAATTCCCGACCACAGAAAAAGGAGTGAGATATGTAGAGCAACAATTATTGCAGCCAGGAATAGTCTGTGCGGCAACTTTGACGAATTGTGATAAAACGTTTCCGTGTCTTATTGTAAATGTCACGCCCGAAACGTTAGTAGTACGAGAAACACCAATATTAAAGAAACCTCCGACTCAGTTAAATAATGCTACTGATAGGACGAATAAAGACGCGTTCACGAAGCGGAGAATAGAATTATTATATGATAACTTGAGATTGCATCATATAGAGGAAGGAGCTAAAGATATTAGAGATATATGTAGTGAATTTGTAGATGTTTTCAAATTGCCAGGAGACAAACTGACTAGTACGACAGCGGCAAAACATTATATTCCCACACCATCTATTCCTAAAGGTAGGCCAATTACTTTAAAGAATTATAGGTTACCTCAGGCTCATCAGGAGGAAATTCAGAGGCAAGTAGAACAAATGCTAAGTGACGGAATAATTACTCATAGTAAGAGCGAATGGAATTTTCCTTTGCTTGTAGTTCCGAAAAAGATCGATGCGACTGGCAAAAAGAAATGGCGAATTTGCGTGGATTTTAGACGACTTAATGACGTAACAGTAGGAGATAGCTATCCTCTTCCAAATATTCAGGATATTTTGGATAAAATAGGAAGATCGCGTTACTTTTCTGCTCTAGATTGTGCCAGTGGGTATTTACAAGTGCCAATCGAACCAGAGGATCAATGCAAAACTGTATTTAGTACGGCTAGCGGCCATTATGAATACACGCGTATGCCTTTTGGTCTAAAATCAGCTCCTGCTACGTTTCAACGCATGATGAACTCTATTCTGCACGAGTCAATTGGTGACAGATGCTTTTGCTACATGGACGATGTGTTGATAATGGGAGAAACATTAGCCGAGCATAACAAAAAGCTAAGGGAAGTACTCGGGCAACTCAGAAAACATAATATCAAAATTGTACCCGACAAATGTGAATTCTTGAAGGTAGAATTAAACTACTTAGGACATGTGGTGACAACAAAAGGAGTAAAACCTGATCCGCGAAAAGTTCAATCAGTTACAGAATTTCCCAGACCAGGAAATCCGAAGGACATAAAGTCATTTTTAGGTTTAGCAGGTTATTATAGAAAGTTTATTGATGGGTTTAGTACAATAGCAAGACCTTTGACAGAGTTATTAAAGAAGGATGTCGAGTGGCAGTGGACAGAAAAGGAACAGAACAGTTTTGATTTACTGAGACAAAAGTTAACTGAAGCACCCCTTTTACAATATCCCGACTTTACCAAGCCTTTCATATTGACGACTGACGCTAGTGGATATGCAATTGGAGCAATACTTTCACAAGGAAAATTAGGTGAGGATAAGCCAATAGCTTACGCCAGTAGAACCCTGAACAAGGCAGAAATTAATTACAGTACGGTGGAAAAAGAGTGTTTGTCAATCGTCTGGGCTTGTAAACACTTTCGACCTTATTTACTAGGTAGAAAATTTACAGTCGTTACGGATCACAAAGGATTAATATGGACCTTTAATGTGAAAGATCCGAGTTCAAGATTATTGAGATGGACATTATTGCTAGAAGAATACGATTATGAAATTAAATACAGAGCAGGGATTAAAAATTGTAATGGTGATTGTTTAAGTAGATATCCTGTAGAATGTATGCAATTTAATGTAGAGCAAATAAGCAATGAGAGGAAATTATTAAAGAGCAATTATTAAAGAAATGCATAATTGCCCGGTAGGTGTTCACCAGGGAATTCAAAGAACTACAGAAAGGATAAAATTATATACAAGTTGGATGGGAATGGAGAAGGACGTAGCCGATTATATTAGGAATTGCAAGGTGTGTGAAATGAATAAAGACCCCCATCACAAAGTAAAACAGCAATTAGAAGTCACTGATACTCAGGACGAACCGTTTTGTAAACTTTATCTCGATGTGGTAGGTCCCCTTCCAGTTACGGAAGACAATTTTAGATATATTTTAACTTGCCAAGATAATCTAAGTAAATATGTTATCGCTATTCCTATTAAGAATAAAACTGTGGAAGAAATAACAGATGCGTTTGTGAACAAGGTAATATTAATATACGGTATTCCAAACTCTATAGTCACTGATCAAGGGAGTAATTTTATGTCTGATGTATTTAAAAGAATATGCAAGTTGTTTAAGATTGAAAAAATCAATACCGCAGCGTATCATCCGGAGAGTAATGGAGCATTAGAACGGACTCATAAAACGCTTGTAACGTACTTACGTTGTTTTTGTGATCCAAAGTCTTTTAATTGGAATACGTGGTTACCGTTTGCATGTTTTTCTTACAATACTACTCCGCATAGTATCACTAAGTTCACACCCTATGAAATATTATACGGTAGGAGATGTAATATTCCAGGGATTTTACAAAGTACTCCGCAACCTTTGTACAACTATGATGACATAATACAGAATGTTAAATTTAAAATGCAGAATTGTCATAAAATTGCTAAGGAAAGATTGATACAATTCAAGGAAAATCAAAGAGAGAAAACAAAAGCCAATCCTGTAAAGTTTAAGGTAAATGATTTAGTATTATTAAGAATTGAAGCTAGGCATAAGTTAGAACCATTATGGAAAGGTCCTTATGAAGTAAAGATGATGAAGGAACCTAATGCAATTATTCAAGAGGTGGGTAAACGTAAGCATCAGGAAGTACATACTAACAGACTGAAACCATACTTTTCTTCCGTTTCAGGGAACGAAACGAATCATGAGGGCTCTTAGGAATTGGGCAATATTAACGGCGTTGTTATGGTGGTGGGAAATGGCAAATGGACAGGAAGTGAAGCAGCTACAATCGCAAACCGGGATTTATTTTGATGAAGCTGGAACTATCTCTTTTTACCCAATGCGATGGAAAGTAGTAAGCTATATAAATTTAGAACCAATTAAGGAGCTTTGGAAGAGTACTAAAGAACATCACAGAAAGGTAGCAGAATATTGTAATGAAGTATCGGAAGCAAATTGGTATCATCTGACAGACTGTGGAGCTTTTCAGCAATACATGAGATCTAAAACGTATTATATTGATAATTTGAGAGATTTAGTAAGCGAATATATGGTAGATTCAAAGAATGTCGAATCTTTTAATAAAAGAGCGGTAAGAACAAAGAGAGGAGTATTACATTTGGTGGGAGAAGTAGCAAAGGTACTTTTTGGAACTCTAACACAATCGGATGCAGAGGAATATAATAAACATATTTCAGAATTAGAAAAAGAGCAAAGCGAATTTTTACACATTTCCAAAGATCAAATGACGGTAATAAAATCGACATTAAGTTCTGTTAACTTAACAATTCAAAGAGTGAATCAGAATGAGAAAACATTAAAACAAAATTTGAATAAATTAGCTAATTATACTGATAACAAAGTTAATGAATTAGAAGTGGAGATAGAGAACATCAGTCAGATCAATGAGCAAATAAGAATATTGCAAAGAGGTATCGAGGAATGTCAGCATTCGTTTGAAATTTTGCTAGATGCTTTTGTCCATGCAGAGCAGGGAACGCTGCAGCCACAACTCATTACTACTGCTAAGATCAAAAAGGTAATGGAGAGCCAGGCACTGCCAAATGGTTTGGATTATCCTCCTTTTCCCCTTCCTGAACTCCAAAAGATAATGATTCCCCATGTGTACGCTTTAAAGCAATATTTGGTGTATGTATTAGAAATTCCTCTTCTCTCCCCTAATATCTATCATCTCTATAAGATCCTACCTTTTCCCGTGTCCAAAGGAACTAACACATATGTATTTTTAAGTTCAAGCAAAGAGTTTATTTTTAGTGATTCCATAAGGCAACATTATGGTAAAATGTCAAATGATGAGTTGTCAAAATGTTTTCAAACTAGTGTGTTAAACTATGATGTAAGAAAGAAACTATGTATGTAAGAATGAAACTATGATGTAAGAAAGAAACTATGATTAAGAAAGAAACTATGTATGTAAGAAAGAAACTATGTATGTAAGAAAGAAACTCTATATGTAAGAACGAAACTATATACGTAAGAAAGAAACTATATATGTAAGGAAGAATCTATGTATGTCAAGAAGTGTTAAAGTTGATGAGGTAGAGAAATTAATTGAACAACAAGAAAGAAATAATTATTCTTAGTGGTACGCTCATGTAATAACATGTAGCATAGTTTTTGGCATATTAATTGTAATATTTTCATGTTGTTTTATGTTTTGATGTGTTAAAATATGTAGAAATTGTACTTGTTGGTTATGGGACAGATGTTCGCCAAAGAATTAATGGAAAGAAACAAGAGAAAGATTCTTATTAATTATTCAGGAGCAGGGAGAATTGTATTATAAAGCAACTGGTACTCGTGACGAGCAGTCTTCCACTGTAGAAATAAATTCTACAATATCTCCTGCTCACTCATCAAAATCTATCAGCATAACTGAGGTTGATGGCGAGAAACAACATCTATCCATATCCACACGAATGAGAAGCTCAAGTAAAGCTTTTCGTTAGAAAAGTTTTCATCTGTTGATCAAAACTTTTTCTAAGGGGGGAGGTGTAATGGTAAATGCACCGACGTACATGTGAAGTACGCATTGTTCAAGAAGAGCAATGAATACTTCTTTCAAGCTGTAAGTGAAAGAAATATTACCCCTTCACGCTTAAATTAGGGTCGCGCCGGGAAAGGGCGCTCAGGCTACGGTCACGGGTGATTACGCTACTCGGACCGCTGTCAATGCTAACACGATCCAGGCGTGGAAACAGAGACGTTTGGGAAACTCGCAAGTTTTGAAAAGGGCAATGACAAAGGGCAATGACAAAAGGGAAGTCCTGTGACAGTCGTGTCAATTTATGGCGTCGAGGGCGTGCCGAGCCCTGGCGGGGGAGGCGGCGTAATGGCCTCATTGAACTCTCTGTTTCCCATATAAGGATCCTGTAGCGTTGAGAACGGGGGAGACCGCCTAAAGACTTTGCTGCGTGCACTCCACGCTGCTCTGCAGCTGTATTTTTCTTATATTAAAAACTTTCATACTTCATTGGACTTGGTCTATGTAATTGAAACCTCGCTGACCACCAGGCTCCTCCAGGGAACTTAGCTTCCCTGCGAACCCAATTTTTATTGCATCCTGTACTGGAAGCAATTGTAATTGCCTGCAATCGCTGCTAGTAGCACTACACCTGCAGCGAAAGGCATTACACCCCCTCCCCCCGAGAATGAAAGATGGGACGGGAGAATTTTGTAGAGATGTTTTTTGTTGTTTTTCCAGTTTAATGTTCGGAGAACCGATCGGGTCACCGGAACTTCGGGCGTATTTCCAGAGCTCGAAGCGCTGATGGAAACTCAGGAGGTCATTTGCGGCATTTGCGAACAGCAATTATACTGACTGGCTATGTAGAAATAGGCGCAAGAAGCAGACAAATGTGTCAAATCACAAATTTGCGTCTCTCTTCGTTTGTATACGAAAAATAGCTTTTTTCGAGATAGAAATATACTTAGTCCTACGATTCACTTTAAGCATAACCTTCTGGACATTATAAAAGCAGAGAAGTTGTAAATGAAATGTGCAGAAACAAACCGTTTCTAAGGAAAATGACAAATACAAATGTATTTGTTCATCTTATTGAGGTGGTGTTGTAGTGCATTTTTTTACCGACATGACTCATCCTGAATTATTAACGGATTTATTTACATTTATTTGTTTTTGGGGGAATGGTCATAGTTCCTTTTTAATTTTCATTCACAATTCTGAAGTTATGTGTAAAGTAGAGGTTATTGCAAGCCCTGAGGCGCAGAAATGTCTGAAGAACCGAGTTAGGGTCCTGCAGAAGCTTTTTCAGTGGTGGAGAACCTGAAGAGAGAAGAAACGCTTTCTTATAGTCATTTGACAGTGGAACGGACTTGTAATTCGAATGCAATAAAACTATGCAACTAAAGATTTGATTAGTGTTTTCAGAATATTTTGTTTTTTCGGAGAACTATAAAGACATCTATGTTCTATGCGCATACACTATACATGTATTTAAGCGCCTTAGGATCAGGAATTTGTATCGGAATGCGGCGCAAATGTGATGAAAACATACAACAAAATGTCTGATACGCCTTGAAAGCAAATGTGTTTTGCATTGCAAACATATCTGTAATGTCTGAATATTAGAAATAACATCTCATAAATTATTGAATATGTCGTCTTTGGAGGCTACGTTATTCGGGTAGTTCCATCAATATCCATAGTCGAATTCCACACGATGTCATATAGAACGTTGCAGTTTTCACGGCCCCTTTGTAAAAGTCAGCTATCCCCGCTTCCCGCAGTGTTTTCACAATGGGGGCCCTCGCTTCATGTGCAGCGTGCCGTAGGGGCGCGCCCGTTTTTGCGACTAGTGTCCAGTATTTTTCCACTTCTGACCGCGTCACCCTCCAATATCCAGCGTCCTGTGCGGAACTTTTGTGGGCCCGCCGCCACCCGCCACTGCCATCGCCACTCCCCCCTGGTCGTACCACCGCCGCCGCCACCGCCCCCCCCCACCGCCACCACTATCATTAACACCACTGTTACAATCACTACAAACAACAACAACAACCCAATAGTCTTACAATTTCGGCCATGAACCACAATCAGTCCCAAGAGATTTTTGTGGGAATTGCTTCCGGCAATTCCTTTATTTCAGCTTGCTTATTCAGGCCACTGGGGCACGAGCAAGAGGCATTTAGCTACCGTGATTGTTCTCTCGTCATCATTATTAATCAGAAGAGTTTCTACCCGTCAATTTCTTCTTTCATGGAGTTTCTGTTCTTAAACTTCTTTCTGGCTCGTAAATACCAGCACCCAAAATTCAAATGCTGCTTCAGTCGGCTATCTCTAGTTTTATCATTAATTTTTAAAATTATAAATTAATTCAGAAATTTCAATTTCGTAGTTACCTTCCCGAGATATTAGACCTTACACTTCAAGTAATGCCATCTACGAACAACCGATTGTATTAAGACAAATGGACATATTCCCTGTCAACAGTATTGTTATTGTTAACTTTTTAGAAGTATTATTTATAAATTTGTATATAATAAATGAAATAATTAAATGAGTCGTAATTGCCAACAATATTGTTTATTACAATAGCAGCTTTCGATGTCTTAGTCATCGTCATCAGTTTTCTGCTGTATGGAAGCTACAAAACGAGGAAAACTCACCTCAATACCAATATTGTATATATAATATTTTATGAAGTTAGAACGAAAGTATCAGTCTTAATTGGACATTAATAATAATAATAATAATAATAATAATAATAATAATAATAATAATAATACCGAGCAAAGTGACTCAGTGCGTAGCGCGCTGACTTCGTAATCGGGAGATCCGGGTTCGATTCCCGGGCCGGCCATCCTGACCGGGGTTTTCGTGGTTTCCCTCGGTCATAAGGCAAATGCTGGGATGGTTCAAAAAGTCCACGATCACCTTTCACCAATATCCTATCACCTTCTAATCCATTAATAATAATCATATTTCAAGGCGTAACAACCTTGTTGTAATCCAAGGATACAGCTGAAAAGCTGATCCTGGAAGAATTACACACGTTAATCGTGTAGCGTGGTCAGTAATGGCCTATACCCCAATAATAATAATAATAATAATAATAATAATAATAATAATAATAATAATAATAATAATAATAATAATAATAATAATGATAATACATATAAGACACAATATTATATATCACATGATTATTGGATATAATACCAGTTGCCTAATCTCGCTTTATTCGAGTCTTTAGCACACGAGTTTCCGAAATTGCCGTGTAGTGGCTCAGAGGTTGTCGACAGACTTATAGTAATAAGTTCCAGACTCTTTGAATTTAGATATTTCAGTTTTTCCATTAGATTTGTTATGTAATTTGCAAACCGATGGAAATGGTATTTACATTTTTTAAAGTAAAGGTAACGATATGTCATATCTAATATTCAATACAGAATATCACCACCTAGAAG
This sequence comes from Gryllus longicercus, assembly GCA_038098605.1. Classification (NCBI taxonomy): domain Eukaryota; kingdom Metazoa; phylum Arthropoda; class Insecta; order Orthoptera; family Gryllidae; genus Gryllus; species Gryllus longicercus. The sequence continues at coordinate 5,091,679 of JAZDUA010000058.1, read as the reverse complement.
ATTTTTTAAAATAAAAAGAATGAACGCGTTTACGGTGAAATTTGTAATCAACACAGCTCAAACTGAGTTAAAGGAAGATGCCATCACGATCTGTGGGAACACCGACATTTGTTGCCATCACGAAGTTTTTTGTACAGTCGAGTTCATGTCGACACATGAATTTTTGGACCGTTTTTGAACAGTTGTCTCTCGACGTTTGGTAGTTCTCTTTTGGAAAAAAAAAGAAAGAAAGAAAGGGAAAAAAAGCCACGTCGTTGTTCATTTAGCGCTTTGAGCGACCGAATGGCGGGTAGTCCACCTGGCGAATGGCGCGGCAGCGGAAGGCCTGCGTTGGCGCGGTGCGTCGAGCGTGCGGGAAGTGCCGGCGCGGACAGGGTGGTGGGAGGAGGCGAAAGGGAGGGGCCGAATGCTTCGGCGAAGGGGGGCGGCACTCCCGGGAAGCTGCGCAGCTGGACCCACCTCTCCCTCCTCCCTCCTCCTCCCACATCCAACCGTGCGCCGCGCGTTGCATTACAATGACCCCGAGTTATTCATCAAGTAATCGAGGGCCGTTTTACGATTTTTTCTCACTTGCTTTGTATGTGGAGGTCCGCAGTTTTTGTGCCAACGCCCAACGATTGTGAATATTTCCGATTACAGCGCGTTGCTCTTTACGGGAAGCACGGATGGAACTTATTACAATCATTTGAATCATCCTTACATGAATTGACACAGAGTGTTTCCAAATAATCACAGTGGAATTGTGAATGAGTGGGATGAATGTGTTCTTCGGGAGGTTTCTATGCACGAAAAGAACTCTGAGAAAGTAGAGATTCGCAATTTGAATGTATGGGAGAGGGAAAAATGATAATGTTATACATTTTTACTTTCTCTTAGACAGAATATATACCTCGTATATAGATATAATTTGCCAAAAATCGTTATCGAGATTGTGTTGGAAATACACATTTTGGTGGTCTCTGGAACCAAAATCGTCAGTCCGCATTACTGTTTATCTATCTGTTGATTTGTTTGTTTGTCTCTGAACAACATCAATGCATAATCTATACACGTGTTGCCCCAACATTGATAATGCCTAGCCGAACTCAATATCCTGTAAATTTGAAACGAATCGCGTAATTTTGGGGTTTACATGACCTGAATTCTCTTGGACATTTTCAAACTTTTCCTAAAAATATTCCAATTTTTTCTTTGAACGTTTTGCTCGAAAAGAGCAAAGTGAGCTTATAAATATGGAGTAAGTCTTAGTTTCATTAAAACCTCTCAGAACTTGTTTGGCTTCAGGTTGAACGAGTTTGCCTTCTGGAGCTATCAGAATCGTTTCTCGCAATTAAAAGTAATGCAGTTCACTGTTCATCGACTCATTAAGTTCATGTGCCGTCCAAATTCATAAGCGTTTACCTTAAGTTAAAAAAAAAAAAATGCGTGGTGAATTGTAACTCCTCACATTGCCAACAGCATCGTTTTCGACTGACTTGATTTCCAGTATTTTGGTTCTTTCCCTCTGAATTGGATTCACCATTTGTAGAAATTTAAAATAGCTTCTCTTAGATTCTCTTACAGAAATTGTTTATAAAAGACTGAAAGACAGGTCGGCGCATGCAGCACAATATGAAACATGTTTTTTTTTTTTTTCTGATATAGTGCTCTAGAGAAGCGGCGTGCTCCCTGATCGTTTTTCGTGCCAGGGTTCCCGTTTCAGGCCCTCGCTTATATTACAGCGCGATAGTACACGGGCCAGAGCCACGTACGCAGCATTCATTCGCGTGCCCTTATTGTTCGATAACGATTTTCGCTTGTTATTCCGTGGCTGCGGCGAGAGCGAACAGCAAGGATTCGCAGTGCGGTAGGGAAGCTAATGATATTCTGAGCACAAGGAAACTCATCTATTCATTCGAGTTAACAGAACAAAGGAAGGAATTGATCAAATGCCTCTTCGCTCTCTGTTTGGAATGGCGCATTGGGAAGCGCGTCGCGTTCCGCCGGATGCTACCGGGAAAGGAAGAAAGAACGTGGCTTTTCGGAGGCTGCCTACCGCCGCCCCGCCGCCTGCCGCCCCGCCGCGCCGCCAGCCCGCTCCCTGGGTCCACGCGCCGCGACCCGCCGGGATGGAACGCGCCGCTCGAAAACACCACTTGGGAACTCGCACATTAGAGGCATTCCTCTCTCAACCTCCGCTATCTATGGCTGTCTTGCGTGGAGTTGTTTTTGTAGTTTTCGTCTCTAACAACTGAATGTGAATCTTCGGAGTTTCACGGATGTTGGTCTACACGTACGTGATTCACTTTCATATGTGATGCAATAACAAGCACAGAATTTAGAAATAAAAAAATTTTAGAAAGAAATTAAAAGAATTTTAGAAATTTTAGAAATAAAAGAAAGTAATTTAGAAATAAAAAAAATATTAAATTGTAATAGTCCGTTTCATTGTTTGCTCATTTCGACATAATTAGAAAAGATATTGATCGAGAAAAGCATGGTTGGCGTTTAGTAATGTTTAACATCGTGTGATGGTCTGTAGGAGATTTTGAGATCTCAAAAGAGCATTTTTTTTACTTTCGAGTAGTACCTTCCGATTTTACCTTCAACAGCTTCACTGCCTAAAGGAAATTACAATTTCTCAGTTATGATCAGCATCATTTTCTTTTTATACAAGGCTTAAGTGGCATTGTAGGATAATGTGTTGGCTTATAGAAATGCCTTTTTGAAAGTCAAATTTCGTTTATTAATGAACTCCGTTCATTATTTAACAAAGGGCTGTAGTAGTCTTCAATAAGGAATTATCTTTTTAATAATTTGGTGTTTTTATTGAAAAACGAAAGGCAATACATCGTGCACTCGTGTAGCGTTACAGTTTCAGAACCAAGATATTTTAATTTTTTGTGTGTGTTTGTTTTTTTAGAAGGGAGTACCTCGTGGGCTCTTCCCTATTAAATTGATTCGTGTAGTCTACATTAGGGTCTGACTAATAGACTTATGATGGTTGAAGAGATACATGAGATGACGAGTTAGGCGGTTGTCAAATTTCTACAAAACGGTTAAGGAATATGGAACGGGAGACGGTTATGCGAGAAAACGATGGAATATCAACGCCAAGGTCGTAGAAGCTTGCGGTAGACAAGTGGAGATGATAAAAATTAAATATATGCGCTTATTTTGCATTGTGAACTGCTATGGCTTTCATGGAACGATCACTATGAATGATTTGGTTACTGACTATCCAAGGGACATTACTACTATTCGTAGAAATGTATTTTGAAACATTTCGAGATTGTTGACTGTTGTCAGGGCAGGCGGATAAATTTGATAACGAAATTCTAGTGTCAAATGCGTATTTAACATAGCCCATGAAGACGTTTGGTGTGCGGATATAATTTTAGAAAAATTGTAAGCACAAACGCCAATACTCATATATAAGAAACACTCTGATAGCATTTTACGCAATTTTCATTTTCAACAATCTAGATGTTCTGAGTCAATTTAGTCAATGTTAGCTGAATTAGCTGATATTCTGTGTACCCTGCACAAAAAAATCTCTGTGTGTTTTAAGGATTAATTCCCGTTATTTATAATGAGTTATTCACATTTTTTGGCAATGCTTGCTTAACACTTTTATCGTTCTCTTCAACTTTCTTTTGCAGATGGAATTGCTCTTCTTATATCATTAATTTTTAAATGGTTTCCCTTTCAGACGTGTAAGGTCCCAGAGAGTGGATGAATCAACATAGAAATAACTACATCATGTAGCTTTTGTGTGGAAGGAGGTCATTGCACTGGTATTATTACTTTTCCAGAACAAAAAATGTTCATTGAATGGAATTGTGTTTGATTATTTGAGATCAGAAGTGAAGTGCTCTCTGCAAAGAGTCTATTATGATTCATGTAGTATAAAGTATGGAAAATGAATGACAAAACAAGTATGGTGTTGATAAATAGATTTGTGGGCGGAATTGATTTAGCGTGGGATGAAATTTGATAATAATATTGGGATTAATAATAAAAAAATCCGTTTGCGTATTAATAAATCGATATGATGTCATTCCATTGTTGTGTATGAACGTTCCATTTAATGTATTTCGTAGAGAACGCAGCCCAGCCATCCATCTGATGCTACACCGATGTTTGGCCCACGTCTTGTAGACTCGACCGTTGCCCATAGTATACCGCGAAATACGTTGAAACACCTGGTCGCTTATTTGCCTTTCACGAAACCCGCCAACCCGCCGAAGCGCGCAGGACCACGTGCATCCACGCCGAGTGTAAATCTTGACTCGTTGGCCGGTGGTGTCCGCGCGGGGGCCTGGAAGGCGCGGCGCCCGGAACGCCGGATGGGGAATGCCTGCGCTTTTTGTGCACGCGCGGGGAGGCGCGCCGGAGGCCGGCGGGGCCGTGCGCCGTGCTCCGACGCCGGGCAAGGCGCTCGCCAGGCTGAGGAAGGCGCGCTGCTGCTCCGCGCGCCACGCGAGGCTCTCCACGCAATGAGATAATCTGCCGCCGGCCATTGAGTAATAACGGGCGTCAGGCGTCCTGTGAATCACACTTCGCTCTTGCTACTCCGACTTTTAAACAGATGTGACTTATAAAGTTATTAGGAGCGCCGTCAAATGATACAACGACCGCTATACCAGGGTATCAAACTAGACCAACCAAGCGTGTTTAAGAAATAATGGTGCTGTTTCGGCTCCTGTCCTGTAATATGGTCCTCCTGTCCACTTATAATATGAATTTCGTTCTAGCAATTTTCTCCATTAATCATAAAGTAGAAGTCGATACAGAGCATCATTGAGACTTAAACGTACCCGCTCTTTAATTGTATACTCTGGCACGTAGTAGAACCATTTGATGGTAATTGTGACAGTTGCGTAGGTTTATATTAAAGGTCGCTTTTTTAACAACTTGGTCATATTGCGACCACTGTGTTTGTTTTAACTGCAGGGGGAGCTGTAGGAGGAACACGTAAGGACAATACGAACACACACAAACATCCATACCCGAGGCGGGATTTTAACCCGCGATCCTTCGAGCCGAGGCAGCTACGGCCCTTCAGCCTTAGCGACCTCAGCCATCTAGGCCGACTTTTGAAGTTTTTATTTTATTGAAACTTTAATTATAAACATGCGAATATAACTGATAAACATGTTTATAAACAGATTTGTCCGACAGTTCTGCGAACCTGAAAAATATATGTTCCTTTCCAAGAAAAGAGAAACACATTCATGGTGAGTAAACGCGATTCCTAGTAGTCGACTATTTATCTCTCTGTAGAATAGCGATTGATAGCTTTCCATTTCGAATGTCTAGTTTGTGAAGACAATGTCAGTGCTATAATAAAAACGATAGATATTCTAAAATAGTCGGCGAATTTTCGCCTTGTTGGAAAAGACCGTATGTCGTCGGTGCACAAGAAACGTTTCACAAAATTGTCATTTTTACCTTAGCTTTCTGTTTAGAATTGTTTTTAATGTAAAAATGACAAAAAAAGTTCCCAAGACAAACTGTTTTTGATTGATTGATGTTTTCGCGTGCATCTACTGCTATGGTCTATAGTCCCGTAAGTGTAGTGTATTTTTTATCGCGGGAGGTGGCAGTGATCTTCCCTCGATGGATGCCGTGATCCGGCTTCGACCTCCACGTCCGCTTGAGGGGTTCTCATCCACGTATCTCCCACTAGCGAGTCACCGCTCTAGCTGGGACAAACTCCAAGCTCCTAACTAGTCCCTCGACATGTGTGGTAGTGTAGTGCATGTAAGTGAGGTTTTAGTACGGGTGATGATAGAACCAAGAAGAGGAAGAGAAGATCGCATGCGATCCGCTTTTAGGGTATTACCCCGTTTTTAGGGTATTACCTCGGCCTTCGCCTGATGTTGATCGGAGAAATCGCGGAAAACTAACGATCAGAGCAACCGGCCGCTAGAATTCACCTCCATACAGCAGCTGTATTCGATCTACCATTTTAGCTCGTGGCAAAAATCCTGACACTGTCGAGACATAAACTCTAGGAGCACCCTGCTAGAAGCTGTGCTGTGACATGAGTTGCTCGTTGCCGTTGCTGGCCATTCAGACGATTTTCTCCAAACTTAATTTTCCCCCATCGATCTGGCCAAACTCAAGACGCTTATAAAATATGCACTACAGTTACGGGAATAACGAACATAGCAGTTGACTCGCCCCGAAACGAAATTATTAATATATTGACTGAATGGTTTAGCTGTTAGCGTTGGTCTCTGACAGACTGACAGGCGGGCGGAGGCAGGCAGGCAGGCAGGCAGGCAGGCAGGCGGACGGACGGACTGATGGTCGGACGGACAGGGCGTTTTGCTGTCAACCAATATTTTGATACCAAGGACCTTCAAAATGTGGATTCTGACTACGCGATGTGTTAGAGGAAGTAATTTACGTACTATATACAACGAACATGATTTATCCACTGCTTCGACATCTGGGCACAATAAAACTAGTTTTTGTATCAAAAATGCCGTTTTTGCTGTGCATTACAATATATTATAAGTAAATAGTATGCGAGAAAGTAAAAATATAAAGTAGCGCGTCGAATAAACAAGATCTTAAACATGCTCTGCAAGAGAGTGAAGTTTAATTGACCCCGGGATTCCTGCAGAATTAGTGAAATGCAGGCCGCGAAGACTGCAGACAATAATCAAAGCAAATGGAAATCCCACACGGTATTTGATGATTTTTATTAAGCAGAAGTGTACGATGACGTTTTATGCGTTCAAAATCGGGGTATTATCTTGGGTTGTAAATATCAATGGGTTTTTCTTAAGAGGGAATAAACGCAGGTTTTCGTCAGTCTTAATTATGGTATCTGCATATTTCTCTTGGTACCGTGTCCATATTATGTAAATGTTTTTGTTAAATTTACTTAAACCATTTTCTGCACTATCTGTAGATACTAGGTCACCTGTCTAAAATGGAGAATTGGAGAATCACGGATCTTGGTGAATGGTTTTTTGAGAGCATTATAGTATCTGTTAATATACTCTGGTTAGGAACCAATGCATAAAATAATTTCTGAAATTATTATATGTTTCAATTAAGTTTCTATCGAATCTGACAAATTTAACTTGTCTTTGTAGGGCACGTTATTGGGGCTTATTTGCACCATTGCTGGGAAATGCATAATTCTATAACTTCCATTTGTAACATCAGGATGTATTCCCCTTCAGAATTATTTAATGAATCCAGATCACTTGCCTTGTAAATAAAATTCTCTATTTGTTTTTCCGAGAAGCCGAAACCTCGTTATTCCTTCGAAAGAAAAGAGAAATGCACTCATTGTGAAAGGGAACGTTTCCCAGTAGACGTCCATTTTACTTGTGTACCCATTGAGTGTCCGTTCCCGTCGACTGGCACTGGGCAGCGTTTCAGCCCGATTGTGCGGTCCCGCGAGGACGTTAATTCCCGGCGTGGCTGGGAGGCAGTGGGCCGGTCGGCGACGAACGGGCGGGGAGGCGGGCCAGGAGCCATCTGCGGGGACAGCGTTGTCGCTGTCGACCTTGGGGCCTCGGCACGCGGCGGCCGGCAGCGCCGAGCGGTCCGGTCCCCCGACAAAGAAGCGTCTGATTGACGGGCGTCGTTGTCTTCTCGCCGCTCCGCAATGGCTCGCCCGCGCTGGTCACGTGGCGTGTTTCGCTGGTGGCGGCGGCGGCAGAAGGCGAGGCCGTGATGCGAGGCTACTCACAGAGGATGCTGGGAGACGCGTTCCCATTGCCTGCAGGTGGAGGCGAATAGCACGGCTTAGGAACCTGATTGGATTTATAGGAATATATCGCGCACGTGTTTCTAAATTGACACAACTTGAAAACGAGAGTTTTTAAGTTATCACCATGGTAAAATTTGAGTGAACAGTCCTGTATTAAAAATGAAAATATATGTATTCTGTTTTGCGAGGTTTCTACGACCTGTGGACCCACTCAATAACTTGTAAACGTCTTACGATATCGAAATGCAGGTTTCGATCAACATATCTGAATCATGGGACAAGCGATATGTCGTAGAGCTATTGTTTGCAATATTCGAATTTTTGGGTGAAATCGAGTAATCTTCGATTGTTTTGGAATTAAATGTATGCTATTACTGCTATTTCATAAGTCAATATATGGCTTGTTCAATACCCAGAATGTACCACTCTGTTGTTGGGGACATCTGATAACGATCCGAAACGGTTTAAGATACCGGGATGCAGTTTGCGTCAGGCTGTAAAACATCAGTGCTCCTCAAGTGGACAGCCCAATTGGGATACCACCATGTCAGAGCTCCGCTGCTTCGTAAGTTAGATTGACGGCTAGGGAAGGGATGAGGCCGCTCGGACGCGATCGGCTGTAGACTAGTGAAAGACGAGGTGCGTACGGGCCACGGCGGGCACTGTGGCCTCTAATTCTTCCATTTGAGCAGCGCTGTTGAGATGATACGGAAATGTCGCAGTATCCGCATGATCTTTGAAATCAGATTTTACTTATACATCTCATTTTTTTATTTCGTGAAAAACAAATTCATGACTGGATATCCAGAATATTGATGGTATACAAACAAACGTATTAAAAAATTCAATTTTAAAATGTTTTTGTAACAGTGTGTATCACAAAGAAATATCTTTTTCTTTTGTGTCATGCCAATAATACAAATGTTAATGAAGGTAGGAAGAATAAACTGAAAGAAAACAATGATAATGATAATTTACGTTTACGCTGTTACGCTTCTGAGTAGGTAGGCCCTCACATTTTTTCATAATATTTCATTGAAAGAAGTGCAACTAATTATCCGAATGAAACAAAAAAAATAGTAGTATCTCTTATTCTGTTTACGCCACTTATTTCATAAAACTTCATCGGTAGGAAAAGAACATGAGCAACGTTGTTACATGTGTTAAACATCTATTGCCCTAGGTGAGCCTCATTGTCCAATTGGGGAACCTAACTATGTTGTTTTGTACGCCGAGGTGAGTGGATTTGTGTTCGTTAACCTGTTTGTCTTGTTCATCAGTAAGCTATTACCAATGAAATTAGATTTGAATAAACCGTCTTCTGTTTACGATTACCCTGAATAATGGAGTGAGAAGCGCATTTGTATTACTCCCACGGCAACACAATTTCCAACATTATCGATTTAACTGGAAGCTATCGGGAAAGAGTATTCCAGGCGTGAACATTACTTTCTCGAGTCAATCAACACTAATCCCTATGCCGTATTTTACCAGCACGCGTATTTCTTTGCAAAGAAGTCTGCAAGTCTGTGTGGACTGGAATATGAAGTGTATAATACTGTTTGTAAGCTTTGCTTCATACCCTACAAATTTACGCTAATAGGAACTTCTCTGCTTCTGAGTAGCAACTGTTTATGTCAATTTATGCTTTGTCGATTATGTGCGTCGTTTTAATTTTAATTTTAATACTATACTTGTGTGCACCTACGTGTTCTAGCTTTGCGAATCTTTTAAGGGTTTGATGAAAATAGTGTTCATCACTTTGCCGTCATCTCCTACGAAAACATAGTTGATAAAATTTACTTGTTGAAAAATTCGGAATTCTATTTGTTTACCTACAACACAGTCATTTAAGCGTGAAAGGAAATATTGATTTAATCGTAACGAAAATAATGGGTTACTTGCGCGCTGGCGTATTTTATTGCGTGAAAAATTGCTCAATTTATTTTAAAATTAAGTTAAATATTTTTTTATTATGAATCGTACAGTGATAAATGAGAATGGATGCCAAAATACACTTTATTTTATATCAAGAATATCGTGAGCCGAGATGATAGGCATGACGATTTGATTTGATTTATTTAGTGGAAGAACAGTAAAACTGAATGTGACGTATGGGGGAAAAGTTCTATAATAAAATATACATAATTACTTACGGTATTTTATAAAAATTGCAGAAAATATGCTAATGATTGTAATGGAATCACGAGCTCGAGCGACGTAATCTTCCTCTTACTGAAGTGGCTTGTTTCCCGCCCTGCCGCTAATACCTTAGTCCGCAGATGAGGCGCTCTCGCAAGTCTCGTGTTCGCGAACTCGCAGCTTTCGCTCCCAAACGTTTTGTTTCGTAGTCTTGCGCACGTCCTGACCCCAACTGATTTACGTGCAAACGCCGTCGTGTTACCACAATGCGTCCGGTCCTTTCCTCTCCCTTCTGTTGTATTCTCCGCTGCAAGGCTGAAGCGCTGCTGGAGGACTTTCCGTTCCCAGCCCGCAAGCTTAGAGCTCCCGCGCGGTGGCAACATCCAGTAGTTGGAGAAACACCGACGCTGTGGTAACTCGCGTTCATTTTGCGTTTAAGGGTGGCGGGAAAGGTGAACATTGCTCCTAAGTAGTTGTTGCGTCGATGTTTTGAACGCCTTTTGGTAATTAGCGATTCCGCAATTGCAGTCGTAAACGCGTGTATTTTTAGTATGATTAGTGTGTGATATTATATGATTGCTTCATTGGTTCTGATGTATTACTGGAAACGTGTGTAAGATAAATATAAGGTATGGAGTGTACCCAGTCGACTTTTCAAGAGCTAAAAGATTATTCCCGGCAATTTAAGAATCACTGTATTTCAAATGACGCTGGCAAAATTGTGGAGGTGTGGGGGAATTCTCAATAATAAATATGTTCATGTGCCGAACGATCCCAGTCATAAATCAAAGAAGTGTTGACCTTTGGGATGCCAGTCATATCAACTAAAAGGCGTCTATATTTTAAATTATGTAATTTTTATTTCGAAATAACTTATGTAATGTAATTTTTAATCAGTTAGAAATCGCTGTTACCCCTTGCGGGTCTTCGCAACCCCCTGTATCCAGCGCCCCCCTACTTCGCTATATCCTAAATACCATCATGTACCAATTTATTTCATTGCTGTGTTGGGTGATGACATCCCTCCCTTCGAGGAGCTGTCTTGAGAAAACCCCCAGGCTCACCTCGGCGTGTTTCTTATTTCTTTATTATCAGATACGCAGTAGCTCGATCTCAGACCATATGAACCGAGAGGGGAGAGGGATTGGGAATGAATGCAGGAATGGATGGATGTTCTTCCCACCATCAGCACCTCCCTCCTCTGCAGCATCGGAAATAACTAGTTGTGTCATTTTGAAGAGTTACTGTGCTATATTACTTTAATTGACATGGAGGATATTATAATGACGGTAGTAATATTATTTCACATTGACCTACCCATTTTTCAGTGTGAATTTATTTATTTTTCCTAAAATGATATAATTATCAGAATACCCACCACGGAACAGTTCACAATTCCAATCTCAGGTAGTCTGGGCATGAATTTAGCGTTCTTATTTCAGTTATCGAATTCACTGAAGCAATTTAAATACAAAACGTACGTTTGTAACTATATATATATATATATATATATATATATATATATATATATATATATATTGTAGCGATACCGATTTCCTCATGCCAGGAAAATTAAATTAAACAAACAGACTCGGCCACCCTGAGCCTTACTGAGAGGATAAACATACGGCGTTGCACGTGCAACCTCGCTTATCGGACAGCTATTTGCGCCCCCGGCCCATTAAGAAGGTCGTTAAAAGGGTCAGTTGTCGAAAGATTCACTGAGAGGCACGTGTTCGCATGACCAGCTGCAGAAACTTCTAGAACGCTCTTGAAATCGACATCTAGGGAATCCCGGAGCGATAAATTCTTTCACGGACAACGCCTGTCTTGTGCAAGCATGTTCTAGAAGGAATAGGAAAATTCTGGACGCTCACAGTGATGCAAAGAGTCGAAACTTCATTCACTACTCCTGTCACGATTGGCTGAAATAACGTAATGCGCAACTACCTTTGGCCAATAGCGACGCAGCTATCATAGGAGCTTGAACACACGAGAAAATTGGGTGGGGGCAAAAGTTAACCTAATACAATTTCGACTGACAGAACATCAGAAAAGTGCAGAGCATCAGACGGGGCCAGATCATTAGACGGGGGCAGTCGGGAGAGAATCTTCTCTGGGGGGTAACTATTCGTTGGAGAGAGACCAGTGTGCCTCTGAAAAACTTATAATTATTCGTCGGAAGGAGCCTGAGTTCTAGGCTGAGGGCAGTTGGGAGAAAAACTTATCTGGGGTGGGAATTATTCGGGCGAATGTGCCTATGTGGGACTTATGTTATTTTGCTGCGAGTTTTGAGCATTGTGCCGGCTGCAGTAGACAGAGAAAATTCTCTGGGGTGGGAATTCGCCGTGATGAGAGGCGAACGTTTCTCCGCAGGATTGCTAAACTGTCCGAAGTTGTGTTCGACAATTATTATAATGAGAATCAGAGGTACGCATAGTTAATTACTACGTTCCTGAGATTGAGACCGCCCGGCCGCTCCAAGTCTACCAGTTACTCCAAGTCTACCAGTTACTCCAAGTCTACCAGTTACTCCAAGTCTACCAGTTACTCCAAGTCTACCAGTTACTACCAGTCTACCAGCTACTACCAGTTCCGCTCCGAGTTCTACCAGACAGACTACCAGACGCCGTTATAACGCCTCGACCGCGCCGCCACCCCACTTGGTGATGTCATCAGACGGCCGACCAGCTGACGTGCGTGCCTGAGTGGGTGCAAGGGCATCGCCCCGGCCGCGCCCTCTGTGAAGGTTGCCGCCGCCCCCCTCGGCCGCAACGCGCCCGTCTAGGGCCCACAGAAAAAACTTTACCAAGGCAATATAATTCAGGGTATTCATCCCTGCGTAAATTCTGTAATGCGGTGTCGCGCTATGACACATTGACCTGTAAAATTTTTTACCATTGTAATGTTAATTATAAGTCTTCCTAATTTTAAGCTTTATTCTGAATACTAACCTTTTCATCTTCTATTCTTTCCACCTAATTTTCAGATTTCTTATTCTAATTACAAGTGTAACTTCCCTGGGGCATTTTAAATTATTTTGCCCAGGAATAAAAGTGATTTTTACAAGTGATCAAAGTGTTTCTTTCATGTTACCAGTATCTGTTTAACGATTCCTTCCATCACCGACTGAGCTATAAAGGGCCGCTTACCGGGCGTTCTCTCACCGGGAGTGTTACAATATATATGTGTGTGTGTGTGTGTGTATATATTTATATGTATATGTATATATATGTGTATATGTATATATATATATGTATATATGTATATGTATATATATGTATATGTATATATATGTATATGTGTATATATATATATATTAAATTCCTATCCTGCTTATGAATTATTAATTTATGTGAAAACATTAATTTCAGGAATTCTGAGGGAAGTTGCTGATAAGTGCGAATACGTGTTTGATTTGCCTTCACCATTGCTCATTTTCGCTTATTTGTAGAGAGTATTAAGCTGTGGTAACATTCTTTCCCTTTCTATTTTAAGTTTTGTACGTATACAGTGAAATTTAATTAAAGACGTCGCGGGTACAGATGTATCGTTTAGGAAAATGAATTACATCTTTTGGAGACAGCTTTTACTCTAGGAAAGGTTCCATTTTTCCGAGGGAAATTAGTGGAACCTGAGCCATTAATTTTCGGAACTTGTTTCTGTATGTATCTTAATGCAATTGTCGTAAATGCACTTCCCGTGAATCGGTTGTTTGCTTCCGTGAACGGAGTCTTTCTGAGCACTGGAAGAAGTAATGTGGCTTGCGCAAGGCAAGAAAGTCAAAAGGGCCTTCTGCCATCTGCATGTGTTCCAGAGTTCATAAAATTATGGGTTTCTATTGACGACTTGCTGCGAATGTCGGCATATCGGTGCGACCCATTAGCAGAAGGGTGGTACTTACTAATTATCTACAAAAAACAGTTAAGGTACATTTTTTATGTATGGTCCATCAACATCTAGGTTATTGGCGACCACTATTGGATTTAACGTTATGGTAACCATGAAGATTACACGACATGGTGATGATAGGGGGTGAAAGGACGAACACACATACAACCATGACCGAGGCTGGACTTATACTCGCGATCGTTCAGTTCGAGATTGCTACACCACTGCCTTAACTATCTCGGCCATCCGGACGACTTTACGTAACTTAGAATGGTAAATTTGTTTGTCATTCTTGTTCGTCAGCGTGCTATACAAAGATAAATGTTTATATTTCTGAATATTTTGTATTAATACATATCGTAATGCGTTTTTGATTGTTGGATGTTAGAATAGTATAACAAGAAAATTCTGAATCATTGGTACCTAAATGTAATAATCGTCTATTCCGTCACATAGTCCATCATCAGCGACGCTATGTTATGATTGAATAAGGCGTGTTTTCGTGGCGTAATCATCCGCCTCAGAATTGTTTATGTTCGCATTACTGCGAACAACAAATTCATTATCACGAATATAATAAAGTATGGAAATCCTTCAGATAGTCAAAATATTGTTTCTCTGTATATTTGTCGATGTTACTAGTAAACTTCCATCCTAAAAGTGACCGTATTAATCAAGACGACACAAAGTAGATTTCAACGTGCCATTCATGTCACTGGTAAATGCGTGTCTATTGTCAGGAATTTATTACATAGCAAGCTCCGTTTTAGGTCAAATGCTTCTGTGGGAGCTCCTGTCACTTTGACAAATTCTTTTTCGGCAGTCTCTCTTTTAAGGGCCATGGAGCAGGATCGGCAGAACTTCTTCTTGGCTCTTCCTCAATTACGTGCAAAGAAATTTCTCTGATACCAAATAGGTGCAATTCTGGGTTCAATGTATTAAAACTAATAACGTAAAACAAATAATTTTCTTTTTCATTTGTCTGGTTCTGTTCCTGTTTTAAATCGTCTCTTTTACAAACGTCTGCCAGTTTAAAGCATCAAGATAAGCAGTACTTTTATAATAAAAATAATGCTAGAGAGTGGCAATTATTACAGAAGTGTATATAACCAAATAATATTTTCCTTCTCAAAAATATACCTTCTACGACGTAAATATTTGAATTCATACAATAGTGACCTTGCTTTGCTTTTAAGAGGTGACAGTGAATATACAGTGGTATCGTAATGAAGGAAAATAATTTTGTGGAGTCTTGGCGGTCCGGGACGACCTGCGTGTAAGTCGTGGTGACTGACGTGTAGGCCAACATCTTGCGGCATTCTTCCGAGAGGTACCGTTGCCAAATGGCTGGTGTGATAGCTGTATATAGCGCAAGGATGTATGCGGGATTGGTCAAGGCAGTGGCTAAGTGAAGGCTTCAGTGAAACAGGTGAGGTGGACACGGGAGTGGCAGAGAGTAAACAGTGTGGTAACGGGAGAGGGAGGAAAAATGATATGACAGGAGAATTGGAGTGTATAAAACAATAATGCGATCTTTGCATTTATAACCTTGTTGTCTTTGTTTCAGGTAAGAGTCGGGCTCTTTTTTACCTGTCCTGTACTACGTAAGTACGTAAAATATCTTAGTGTGCAATCTCACTGTGAATACTGAAACGTATTACAAGAAAATGAATGTGCATAAATATGGAAGGGAAATGGATTTGAAGTGTGTGTGTGTGTGTGTGTGTGTGTGTGTGTGTGTGTGTGCGCGCGCTGTGGAACACTTTGCTGCCAATGAATAAGCTAAGGTAATAAAATGTGTTCTGCTTGGTCTAATTTTGAAGTCAAAACCGTATTTTTATAACGCATTGTAAATAAGCTCTTGAACACCAACGTAACAACTGAATTAAATGTATATTCTTCTTTCCAAAGACTTATTAATTTACATACATCGACAACAATGCATACAACATAAGAGTGGTTGTTCTGAATGAATTCTCCCCGAAAGACCATTATGCATTTTATTACTTCAATTTACTCTATCTTGCTTTCTCGAGGACAGTGTGAAAAGGTTTGCCAAGATTTGTCTAGTCCTCTTAGAACAGCAGGCCACTCCGCAATTTTATTTGTCCGGTGGCGTAGCGAGTAACGCCCGGCCTTGCGCGTGGCGGATCAAAGCGACTGCGCCTGCTTAGTGGCGGCGCCTACGTTCCTTCCCTCCCCTCCCCCCGCCTTCCCCGCTCTACTCTGGCTTCTTCCCTTCCCGTTTGCCCGTCGGGGCTCACGACCCCGCCCCTTCCCGTCAGGCTCGCTTCTCGGTCCGCTCGCGCCCCGCCCCGCCCACGCTCCGCCCCCGGGCCGCCCGCGCCGCGCCTACCTTGTCACTCCCGCTCGTCTCCCGCAGCCCGCGGCGGAATGCGAGGACGGGAAGCATTATCCTCCTTCACAAACCACCTTTGTTTCTTTCTCCCTCCGCTCGCTTTCCTTCTTGCATTGAGCGGAAGCGCGCGCGCGCGCATGCGGAGGGGGTGGTCGGGTTGTGGGTGGGGGGTGGGGTGCGGTTGCCGTCGTGTTCCGTCGCCTGCGAGACCTATTCACACACTGTTATGACAGCCTTTGAGAAAACGGGCCGCACGCTACTTACGCGGGGAACCCGCCGACGTCCTCCGTCGCCGCGCCGGGATGCACTCCATGCGCCTGGCCAGCGTGCGGTCGCGGATGTCAGGGCAACGGGCACTGCGCTGAGTGCGGTTCCGCTGCACAGGGTGGGTCAAAGCCACGGATGGGGGCTTTTAAATCCTAACCTCATGAGTTCTGTACGTTGTTTTCGCACTTCGTTCGTTCTAGGTTTTAGAAAGTTTTTAAAAATCATGTTGCTCTCTTGTCAACTCTATTTTTTTATAACTTAGATTGCTAATACCGGTACTTGCTTGCCTACTACATAGAGTACTTACCTAATAATGAGAAAGTATTGGAACGCTGCAGCGGAGAGTGACAATTTGAAAGCGGCGAAGGTTCCATTTTCAGTTACCTCTGTGTGTTTTAAAAATTAGATTAGTAAATAAGTTCATGTAGTATGTTTTGAAAATATGAGTAGTTTTCACGTAATTTTTTCTTGAAGTGAAGGCAATTTAAAAACAAATTCTCAAAAGCAGCTCCAAATTTCTTCTTTAACTCTTTTTCTTGAATAGAGCTGATAAAAATGGCACAGGTTTCTTCTTCGCTGAACTATGAATTTTCGGAAATTGTAAAATTTCAAATAATACAAGAATGTGTTTGCTATTGTGGCACCACTGGTTTATATTTGTTGATGAAATATACTACGTTATTATTTGATTAATTTCGTTTAGTGAAGTAAAAGTTGATTCGATGGTGAGAGGTGGGAGTTTCAGGATGTGTTCTATGCTGTATTGTGTGGGATGGGGAGAGAAAGAGTTCAGTGAAATTGTTGTTGCGCAATGTGATGCAAGAAATTCAGCTTTGTCAATGGATGAGTTCTCTTCAGCGGTTAAGCATTTTAGTGGCGGGATTGAGTTCTGTATTTTATTATTTTTTTTTAATTTCCATAATGATTTATTTTGGTGGTAGGTTGAGTCTGCAACCATTCGGATATCAAAACGACGAAACTTATTGCTGTGTCAGTATTATCCAAGATTGATTAATTGTTAATCTGAAGAAAGTGAACGTTGGTATTTATTTGCTCTGATGAATCGACGCTCCAAGTCAACTCAAGGTTGATCGAAGGAGTCCTGGTCGAAGCTTTGAGTGGTCCACACCAGCAAGTCCACCGGATTTTCTTCGAACTCTGCACAATGATTCTTGCTTTGAAGGCAGGATCTGTCTAGCAGGATCTGGGATACTACTACATAAAGTGCCATTACCCGAATTGTTGTCACAATGTAGGATACATTCTATTGTCTCAAATGTGTTTTTGACATCCGCGTTTACTGACTTATCAAACAGAACTAATGGTATGTGCCCAAGTTCGGATGGAGGTCCCCAAACCGTCGCACCACCAACATCCGACCACCACACCACAACCGCCATTCTAACACCTCCTACGAATTTTACTATCGCTACAACACACAGAGGTGAATACCGTTGCCCAGACATATGCCAGGTACACGCATGCTCATCTGAGTGCTTCATCATCTACCGTTATTTATCATTCCATAACATCCTCTACTGCTCCTCAAACCAATAAAGGCGTAATTTTACCACTCTATGCGAATTTACGCTCATTTGTTATTGGAATCAGAGACTTCTTGCGTACATCGCGACCACTGTATTCAAATTGCCCTATTGTTTTTCGGTGAATCGTTCTGTAAGTGACCTATTTACCTTACTTGTTACAGAACTTTGCCGTAGATGATAAGGATGTCTGACGATTCGTTTGTATCAGACGCTTTATATTTCGGTAATCATTAGATAATGTCCTATACCTACTAGAAGCATAAATTGATGTAATACTTCTCTATCATTTCAACATAAAAACATTCTTACGGAGGGTCTACCGGCGGGAAGATTACGAATTATCTCCGACGGAATGCCCGAACTTGGGGGCTCTTACAATTCTGTCTCGACCGAACTCAGTTATCTCTGTTGACACAATCTGACAAAATACAGGTATCACTGTTGACGCATTGTGCTTGCATAAACATTTTTCGACTATATAGCGCAACGTCACACAATCGGCGTTCGATGGGTGTCCAGAAACTATTAGCTAACTATTGTGTATATCATAGGGCCCTATATAACTCCAGTAAATTGCCAGGGTAGCATTTCACAGACCCTGGAAGGCTGCAATTAAGTATCATTCTATTTATTATTAAAATCAAATTCTCGGAAAAAATAAGAATTTTCTATAAATCTTTTCTAATATGAGAGAAAAAGCAAATATTACACTCTGCACCTCGTGGTTCACTTCAATGATATAGCTATTTCTCCTTTATTCTTTATTAAATATCTTTTGCTCTAAAATATTTCGTGATTCAGTGTAGCGTAATACAGTTGTTGAAACAACGTTATCTCTCATTGAAATAACTAATTGCGTAGGCAACTGATCTCAGAAGAAAATTCTTAAATCGAAATCGCAGTTTATTTATATATTGTAATGTTTCTCGGTGGTGAATTAAAACACACAGGTATTTAAAATTTTGACAAAGATGTTTATTTCGTAAAGAATTATACACTAAAAGTACTTGATCTATTTACAGGTATATTACACTGTACTTGTGTTCTTCACTTAATTATTTTTCTTACACACGACTCTGTTCTCTTGGTTATTTATTTACACAGTTCACTTCTGATTATTTATTTACACTGTTCCCTGCAATCTACACTATCGCACAGTTCTGTGCCCTGTCCATGGTCCACTGCGCTGACTACCATTCACTGCGCAGACCACAATTCACTGCGCAGAACAGGGTCCACTGCACTGCTATTTTACCGCCATTGACACTTCACAGCTCAGCTTCCACTGCAGACTTCAGACTGCTGACTGCTGTACACCCACTGCACTACTGTTCACCGCTATGCACACTTGACAGCTCAGCTTCCACTTCAGATACACTGACGGTCTGACTGTTTACTACATACACTAACTGACTCGCGGCTGCTTACTTCCGACTACTACTCTGACGGCCGCCGGCAGCGGCGAATTTACACCTGGCCGGCGCTCGCCTCGCGCCTTCGGGAAAGGGCGCAACACCTCTACGCAACTCGCGAATGGCCCGGAAGCGTCCAGTTCGGGGGAAGAGGGGGCGCCGGCAGATGATGCAATATTCGTTACAATATTATAAAAGCGGAAAACTAGAATTTACATTGATACTTATTATACTTTGTAATTCATTCTTAATTTTGAGTTTTGAGTCATTCTCAAGTTTGATATTACTCACAATATTCTCATATCAATATTGTCATTGTCAGATAATTTTGATTGTGTCCAATAGTACAGCATTATTTCTTACATGTTATCTTGCATGCCAATGCTACTGAATATTTTTCAGTCTTATAGAACTCTTATATTTGTCGTGACGCTTAGCCGTGAAGCGTTGCTTCTGATACTAATTGCGCAATATAATTCAATCTTATGTCTTAGTTTGATGTGAATTTCATAAGATTGAATTAATCAGTGTAGCACGAAAGGTTCCAGATTTACTGCGAGTACGCGGATGTGTCACCAAGGTCCGATCTGAGCTGTAGCGCCATATGTGAAAAAAATAAAAAAATCATTTTAGTAATTTTAATGAGGCGCCCAACAGATGTGCAGCTGTGGTTGGTATAGGCCACTAGTAGAAAATAATGTCACCTTTCTTATCGTCAGTTATTCAGGCTAACTTCTCGTCTATGACCTTTAAATTGTGGGTTGGCGGATTCGCATGTGTCGTCCACCTCCACTTCGACTCATGTCACCTTCCTTTTGTTTTTTCGTCTTTGCGTACCTAACCTTCTTCTCGACCTTTACCCATACTGTGTTTTAGCTATTATCTATGATATATTTGTGTGTTTTTGATTGTGAAGTTACTCGACAGCTGTTATTCTAAAGTATCCCACGTGCACGGGTCGTCCAGAGAACGCAAGATACTTGGGGCAGTGCATCCGTGGGGTGCCCCTTCCTTCAAACAAAAGTCGCTCATACATAAATGGAATCTATCTCTCAGTGCAACAAAAATACCTTACAGCAGTTAATTTGCATTAGAAGTAAATAATTTTTGTTATGTTTTGAATGAGAAAAAGTCGGAGTCTAAATTATGATGGAACCTGGGGCAAGTTGCCCCACGTGCCCCATCTTCCTTTTGAGCTCCCCTGCCCATGTATTCTATATAATGAAGTTCCAACGGGAAGACCGCGTCGCATGGCTTTCTGCGGGAAATGGCCGTGTGATTTCTACATCGTGTTCTTTACTCGTTACAGTCAGCGGTGACTAATGTTCAGTGTTGCGAGTTAGAAACGTGCTCTGGTTACTGGTATGCCCCTCAATCATATAATCAAGGCGCGTAATGGTATAGTTTTCTGTCACGCATGAAATTCATTCAGAACAACATGGACATTTTTGTAACGTGTTGTCTCCGACAAGGCGGCGCTGCGTAATTCTATCTCGAATTTGCAGTAAATTATTAAGGAATTGCATGTTCTGTATAGTGAATGTTGGGCATTAAATAAATGTAGGAAGTATTGTACTTACAAGAGATAAGCTACATTGGTTATATATTTTCTCAAGTGTTAGTGAATATGGTGATGGATGAATTTTATACAAGCCATATTTTATCTTGGGTTGTGTTAGCAGACGTCGGTTTTATTGAGATTCACACTGATTTACAAAAGAACAAACGTCTCAGTTTTATAACTGGAGTGCTCATAAAATATAGGGGTTACTTCATTATTTATGTACATATTGAATAGGCTTAAATAATGCATTTGTTTCGGAGATCATAACAACGGATTATTATGAAATTTTAAATTAATTGTGTAACCATTAGATTTTTTGATATTATACTGTCACGCAAACTCGTGGATATGAAAATATTCATGAGATTACTGGGTTACATTGTATTGACCGTGCATTTTGTTATATGCCAGCGATTTCAAAACACGAAGTCAGAATCGAATTTCCAGTTTGAATTTCGTTGGGTGTTATACTAGAACTCTTCTTGAAAAATCTTATATTGTCCTGAGCCTGGAGAGAAACAGTATTAAGATTGATCAGAAGAATAATCAATACTATCGTTGAACGTGCTCCCAGCAACATAGTCTAATTGTAATTTATTAATTGGTATCTATTGTATGTATTTTACATATGTGATTTAACACAGTTGCATAATATTGAATTTATAATTTAGTGTTACGAAATCTTTCTACTCTGTAACTTTTTACTTGAATTTACCTAAAGATAGAGACTTTTTTCTTGTATTGTTTATAGCTATCATGTGACATATTGTAAAGCAGTACTACTAATATGAAGAGAAATGTGTCGCAAAGTTCTTAGACACATTGTTATTACGTTGGTGTCAGAATCCATTTTAACCTAGCGGACAAATGCGAACTTGCACGCGATTTAGAACATTAAAGAAATTCACATTAGACAGAATTGGCAACTATGTTTAATGTCACCTACCGTGGAACTTCTCCTTAGAAATGTTGCCATGATGTCTTGCTTTTGGCACCATTCGAAAATGTCCTTTTACTCCCCAAGTCTGCAAACGTGTGCAATAATCGTTCTTAAGAGCTTCTAAACCTTGTTTCCTCTTCTGCGTCTGTTCTTGTATTACTTAGCCTTGCTCCTAAATACCAAGCCGCCAGCGGACCTGGCGTGCGGCAGTTGAAGAGAACAAAGTAAGAACTGTTGAAGAATTTAATGGCATGTTGCTGGCGCGGGAGACAGCGCTGACGGCGCCTTTCCGGAACTTAGAGGAACTCTTCGCAATCGCGTCTCTCGAATCTCGAGTTTGCGAATCGCGAGTCGGGTTAAACGAAACGCCGCCTCCAGGCTCAGAGGCTGCGGCGAGGGCGGCGGCGACGGCAGGGCAGGGCAGGGCAGAGGGGCGTCGGAACCCGTTGCTTTAATTCCGCTGTATCCACAAACTCCAGGATGGGAAACGCGAGGAGCGCGTCGCGTTATCTGGCGTGATTGGGGCGACGTGCTTATCGCAGAGCCACCCGCGCCCCGCTGCTCCGCTCGCGGCCCCCGCTCGCCTGGTGACCCCTCCGCCTCCTCCGCCACGGCTTTCCGCCGCTCCAGATTCCAGAGCCGCACTTGCTAACGCCTAGGCTGCGAGCGCTGTTAATCCACCCTAGCCTCACCATCTTCGTTTCACACATTTCGTAGCCATCTCCGCTACCATTTCGTCTATAAACATTGGGCTCGCCGGATACACCGTCATCCATCATACCTGTCACCGACGCTGCCGCCGTCGCCCTGACAAGTTCCGAACCACCATCTGGACTACCACGCCCTGCGTCACCTTTCCTGAAGCCCGTGCCTCCGCTGCAAGTGGGGTGCTCCTGTTCTGTGTCTAATGACACTATTGCTCCGCCTTTATTCATCTCATCCTCATCTACATATCTAAGCATCGATACGTGATATAAACTAAGTTCGGGTACGGGTCTTCTCCCTCATTCTTGGTGGTTTCCTTCGTCTTCGAAAGTCTTGGTTTTTCATTACTCTTTTTTACGTACATTTGCTGCTTTTTTTCTTAAATGGTTCTTTTCATTCTTTTTGTCATTATTTTTAGCATATTTTCTAGCTCTTTATGTCAATCATGACATTTTGCATCTCCTGGCATTCCAGTTTCCATCTTACTTCCAACCATCGTTTATTTTTTCCCTTATTCCGTGGGAATATCTCTCTTGCCACCCGGTGAACGTGTTTGTATATCGCTCCCACTCGCGGTAGTGACCAGTCGCCTCAAATCCGCGTTCAAACTTACATCCAACACTCACCATGCTGGATACTCGGATTCACGTGCAATTTCACTTGCTGGTACGCGATGCCCATATATCCAAATTTTGAAGTGCTATAGAATATAAGAAATACGGTTTTGGAGGCGTTTTGCAGGAGGATCCTGCGTGACTTCCCCATGTTCCGTGGGCGAACTGTTTCATCAGCATCGTTAGGAACGTTGCGACTTACGGGATGTCTATCAACCGGTATATTTCATATGCCGTTCGTTCTAGTCCGAGGGCGAATATCGTATCCGCATATTCCTTTCGAGTTAGAAGTTCACAATGATACACGTTCTTAATAATTCTACCGAAGTCTGTTTGAAGAATTTCCTAAATCATTGTATTTTTTGGGGAAAACTGAAAAAAATTACTTACATACGGTGCGCTTCTCGCCTTCACATTGATTTAGTTAGTGCTTTTTTTCTAGATATCCTTGTTATAAAAATGTTTTCGTTGCAAAATTGAAATTGATTAATGTCTTTTAATTTAAATTAATTTATTTTTTATTTTTTTTATATTTATTTATTGTATTTTTATCGGTGAACCCTTTCCTATTCTTACGAAAAGAGGATATTTTCAGGGAACGTTTGTCTTTACAAAACTTATTATCCAATTATTGAAGAATGTGATCGACCTTCCCGAGTTTCAGGACTTGAACCGAAAGAACTAACCGTCGTCACCCTACATGATCTTCCAAGCAATTGAAACACAGACGACAAATAGGCTGATAGCCGCAGGGCAGCTGATGTATCAGCCGCATTGCCGGTGGCGGCGCTGTGTGATTTCCGCGCAGCTGCAGGCAATGAGATCACGAAAGGTCCGAATGGTTTGAATGGTTTATTTCAGAAACAACATAAGTCCATTTTTTGCTACTTTCACTTCTTAGTGCAGTCATATTTTCTGTACGTATACGCTTTGTTTGAGGCATATCTAGTACAAGTGAAAGGATTCTGGAGGGTTTTTGGAACAGACCTCCCAAAGACGTGACTCACTGTTTGTGATATATAGTCGCAGACGGTGTTTTCTTTGACGAAACTGAAAAGTTACTTTTCACTGTCTTTTGTTGTTTCTGAAATAAACCATTCAATTGTTACAAAATCGCAACTTACGGTGTTTCATCGCATTTAAAAATCAACTTATATTCATTTCGACGGCGATGAACATGCTGGTAAATTTTTAAGCCAATCTATTGAGCGTGGTGAGTGTTGCGTGTTAGCTCGTGCACCTGTGCTACCGCACAGCAACAGGCGCGCTGGAGTTTGTCTGAAACCGCAACGGCCCCCACTAAAGCTCCATTTGCACAAGGACAGGTAGTTGGCGGACCATCCGCAAGACAGCCGCAGTTCTCTTCAGTGCTTCCAAAGGACTGAACTTGTGGAAGCGCTCGAGGGCAGGCAAGTCGTGGCTCTGTCCGCGACTGATAAGAAAATAGCACCGTGCGCGAAGGCGAGACGTACTGTAAAACACATTGCGTCTATGATTGCGAATGTTCTTGTTAATATGTTGATCTATAAAATACAAACATGCATTTAATGGCCATTTGAAGTTATTTGAAGCCATTTGAAGTTAACTGTTTTTGACGTAAATAAATAAATGAAGTTAAAAATAAATGTTTACCTCATATTTACATGTTTCGAACATTATTGCTGACGTAAACTCGCCGTATTGAGTTGATTTTTTAACGGATCATATCCACATGAGGCATTTTTAAAATACTCACTGTCTGCGTTATTGTTCTTTCCTCCAGAATTTTTACAGTGTGGAATGGCTACATTACACAAACATTCTTCTTCGTCGTACAAATACAGAAGACGAAAAAATCTCTCTCCGACAAGTTTGCCATCTACCACAAAAAATTCCCATAACAATTACATGAGTAAAACAAGTTGGAGTAAAAAATATTAATATTATAATTAACTCACTTTTTCTGATAGTACATGGAAACCAAACACACCCTGGAATTAAAACGCAGCACTTCCCTGTACAAACACACGACCACACACAACTATCACCGCATTTGCTCTGCAGTGCACGTTTCCTACAGTTCACTGCACTCGGAATTAATTGTCCACTGTCCTGTCTCAAAACTTGAAGCGCACCTGGCAGGTGAGATAGGACAGCCAGCTGTTCTACGAACTATCTTTCGCGCTGTCAGCCGGGGTTTACACTTTGCCAGTCGTCTTGTGAACTGTCGGCCATTTAGGTGTCCTCGTGTAAACTGTGGGCTGCCAGTTCAGCCTCCACTGCCGTCGCCTTCACCGCCTTCAGGAAGCTGGCACGCGCTTGGCCGCATCAAGCCATACCCGCCCCTTGAATCCCACTTCCGAGTGAAAGATAATTCTCGGAAACGCATTTTGTATCCCATGCTTCTTCTTTCCGAGTTAGGATATGTGACGGTGGTCGCAACACTGGCAGTCGGGGAAAATAATAATCCCAGCTAGCATCAGGCAAGCGATATTTCTTGGTTATTACGCGGCTACCAGACAAGTTAAAAATAGTGATACGCAGGCGAGGTGCGACAAGTTAATTACCTTAAAGGATGATTACAGTTGCTATTCCTAACGTTCGATAAAATGCTTAAAAGCAATATTAGGGCATTGGTATCATTTAAGAGGGATGTGATTTTCTTTTAATGGTTTGGCTCTTGGTTTTGGATAATTGTCTTCGGTGTTCAGAAGAGTTTTTCGGTTATATGGTGGGCTGAGTTTTGAAACCGACTTAGTCTCAAAAAAATAAAATTGAAAATTCTGCAGGACGTTAGTCTTTGTTTCTTGCCACTATATGATTGCAAAATTTGTATTTTTTGTTTACAAGTTTTAAAAATTGAATTTGTAGACACTTGTATTTCAAAATTGGGTAAGCCTATCTGTTAGTATCAAATTCGAGCAAGTTATTTTCAAAACTAGCGAAATCCTTTCCTGTGTAATGATCTTCTGCATTGACAATCTAAACAACGTTGAAGTTCGTTTCAAAGCCTATAAAATACACTAACAATAAACATTTGTCTCGTAGAAAAATATTGCAACATTTTTTCGGATAAAAACTAATAGTAAAATATTTTATAATTTATTGTTTAATTAATTAGGTGGTTAAAATTTCGCACATTTTTTAAAATAACTTCATAAAATTTGGAATTCTCACATAATTTTTAGGGGAAAAAATTACTTCCATTTTTCTAATCCACATTTGTCGATATCAAACACGTCATTTTTAAAACCGACCAAGACCAATCCTTTCTTTTGTAACTCACTCAAAAGTTCATTATTATTAGTTGCTTAAAAGGGTAAATCAGTTTTATTGTTGTCAGTTTCGGATTAGGACCTAGGTTTTTGTTTTTAGATAAATATAATTTTTTGTTCAATAATATATATTTCAAGAATGTATCTTTGTGTCCAAGGATTAAGGATATATCATTGATTTTGTAAAGGCAGGGATTCAGTAGGGCGTTCGAGGTTGGGTAAATATTTATCTTGTGATTCACCGTTATCCTCAAGTTTTCATTTGATATAGTTTTTAAAGATATTATACCATAGATAATCATATGCTTTTCGAATATAAATACCTGGCGTAAATGAATATATTTGCGTACAATAAAATGTTATAGTTTGATATTATTTGGTGTTGTAATATTTATAAAGTAGATTGCTGAGAGGTTTTGTATTCAGAGTAAAAAATCGTGTTTTGAATTAAGGATTTATAACAGAATTTATTTCTTGATGGATTATTATTTATTAATCATAAACACTATCAAGAAACAATAAGTCAATGCACTGTGTTTATAGTATGCTGCAATTTTCAATCGAATCTATTTAGCGACTGACAACCATTTCAGGCCATAGTATTTGGATACAATGAGAGTATTTGGATACAATTATTAACCTGATTTGTGGGTAACAGGTCCTGCCTACCCTACGTTTGTGTACGTTTGTTAGTGTAGTTGCATTCCTTCATTCACATCCATTGAATTTAACAAATGCATCAACTGTTGTAATAAAACTTAACGCACATATATCTTCCGCTATGTACCATGAAGTAAAAAAGTGACTTATTAAGTCCCCCCGCCTCCTCCGTCGTGTAGTAGTTGGAAGTTTCATTTTTTTACGCAGCTGATTCTAAAAGTTCAGAAACTAATTTCTCATTTTATCTAGAGGTTTTTGATCCATTGTTTCCATAATAGTATTTCATAGACATGGCTGTAAGTGGAAAACATTGCGAATGTGGTTAATCGATGAGATGTATTGTGGAGTCTTCTCGGAAAACGGAAATATGAAGTTGATATTGATGTGCCACCGTTCATTGCCGTTATACAGTTCTACGAAATATGTTTGCTTCTTTCGAGGACTTGGTATTTAGAAAATATTACGGAGAATGTGGATGATTTTCCAAAATCTGAATTATCATCTGCTTTGTATGTACGTATTGTGAGAGTCAATGTGTAACACAAATAATATGATTTTATCGCCTTGGGGTAAAAAAAGATAAATTAGTAAAAACTTTTTAATATGTGTCATTGGTTTCTGGGAAGCCCCATGAGACTCCCTCCCCGTTCTGCGCCTCTGTTAGTAATGAGTTGTTGATGGTATTAATTATTATGGAGCCGCATCAGATTGAGATACATTGAAACAGGGGAATCTCGAGCTAAAAGGCCACAAACCACTATTATCCACCGCATAAACCATATGCATTGGCCGGACTTTGAATCGTGATGCCGCATACACCATATGCATTGATCGAAATGTGAATCATGATACCTTGTAGAGGTGAAAACCTATCACCATAATATCTATTCTACGGGTCGCTTCAAATTATTCAATAGGTAAATATATTCCTCACGATTTTGAAGCCTACATTTATACGGATATCATCCAAGTTGAAAGAAACTAAGAATACTCTGGCTTCTCAAAACACATTAATAACCCTAGGAGGATTATTGCAATCAGTATTCTCTTTTTGTTCAGTGACATGCATATTAATAATAATAGGAAATTGGAGTCTGTTTAAAAGGGATGTGTTTCTGTTGTAATGCCATGCCTGTCGTTTGTGGATGATTGTCGTCGGTGAGTGGTATAGTGAGCAACCGCCCAGCTTTCAGTGGAAAACGCGTTATTGATTCCTTTTTTGCTTTTGTACGTCTTCCTGCCTTTTGTGGCGATCTTTTCATTTTGTTTCCCTGTTCCTGTTCTGAACGAACAACAGACCTCAGTACTCCTCCCACGGTCTGTGAATGTCGATACCTTGCATAAACTGTTTCGGAGCAATGAGAATGTTCAGGGATGATTCATTGCCTTTGGTTCAATTTGAGCAATTGAGAATGATTTTAAACTACACGCGGAAAGGATATGACTATCAGGATAATCGGAATTTGAGTAGTTCTGTGTAACTTCTTTGCAAACAACATTACTAGCACTGCAAGTGAACTCTGGCTGTGTGTGTAATTGACAATCGATCCTAGAAGAACATTCTGTATATTTCCATATAGATTTGAATACCATATTCCGTGGGAATAGGGAATGAATGTTAGTATATAGTGAGAAGTAACGACCTATCGACTGTTTTCATGTATTAGAGGTAAAGGTATCATGTTTTATTATTTGAGCACCTGAGTGCAATGGCTTTTTATTTCTCATAGCAAGATATTAGATTGACTCGTTAATAAAAAAAAACAAATCACAAAAGATCTAAATTGCAGTTTGGATGCATTGTTTTTTAAACATGGATTTATATTTTCGTATTTCTTATAATATGTATTTCGTAGGAATTTATTAAAGTGTTCGATTTGTTGTTCCCACTCATTGTTCAGCCTAAGCCGCTTACGGTTAGAGATCAAACGATCTCCATTTCAGCCCTAAATTGGGATACGTTCCTTTCGAGAAGCGAACCAGATGAGCGGTTTTTTACCATCTGGCCCACAAAGAGGCGTCATTTTAGTTTTATTAGACGCACATCTGCGACATGAGACAGCACATCTGCGACATGAGACAATCGGCTTACGGAAAGCGTGCGAATGAATTTTCGCCCTCTTTTTATGCATTATTGTAAATAAATAAAACTAGTACCATGTAGTTAAAAAAAGCGGCTCAACAATTGAGCTGCATTTTAAAAATTTCTTTAAAACTACAGAGTTATGGAAAGAGATACAGTAATGGAAATAACAAATATCTAGTTATCAGATAGCTTTCAGTAAATGTCACAGCAGTCAGAGCCACATCAATTCCTTCAACATTTAGGTTAGATTGATGAAAAATAGATTGGTGTTCTCAGTTTTTTAGTTAATGTAATGAAATAGAAGATGCTTATACTTTGGCGTTAGTATATTTTTGTATCAAATGATAATCACTACATGAAATATACAATATTATTATTATTATTATTATTATTATTATTTGTCTGTTAACATCCCTTAGGGCAACGGTATTCTAAATTTCTTTATACATTATTATATAATTAATTTCTTTATATATTATTAATTTCAATTCTAGATACACAGGATTTTCAAGCGACCACGAATGGCTACTAGAGCTGAAGAGCTTCATTACATTGCTCGCTATAAAAGTGGAACATTCGTAACAGCTATTATTTTGAAGAGATTTAGAATAAGTCATTTCCCAGCTATGTAGGTGCATGAGTATGACATGGAATGACAAATGGAAATAAATGAAGTTATAAGCATTCATCATTCCGAAAACTGAATACTTTCGTTCCATCAATTATGAGATCCATCTGTTGAAATTCGACATCATATAAATTGTCTATGCTTCTGTGAGAACTTTTCATTGGGCATCATAATCTCTAGTAACACAAAAATCGAATAATATTTAAAATACCGTGTCGTCAGGGGAAAAATAGTTATTCATATTTTAAATTACAATTCATTTGAGTGTCAAAATTGGAGCACGTTAAAAAATTAAAAAAGTCAATTACGTACGTAAAAATCTTACGGCCCTACAAATTCATGTGTGGTCTTAAACTAAGGATGATATTTAAAAATAAATTGGAGACAATTTAAATTCTCAGTACTTTTCTTGAGAATGAAATAATCAATTTTTGTTTAATTTACTAAAATGTAATGGAGAAAATTCCTGCATTTACATATTTTTACATCATATATCATACGTCATCATACGTCATTTAGAAAACGTTTTGGAATACTTACAGGTAATTATTAAGATAAAGAATTAATTATAAATGTTACTTTCTATTTTTGGGTACAACAATTTAAAAATACCGCTGGTAGAAAGAGACAACTATTTATAAACTCCTTTTCTAATACTTCAGTATTAAATGATACGTAAGGGTGCACTTCTGAAATTCGAGAAGAGACTTATTTTCCATCACCCCTGTCCAGTAACGTAGAAGACGGGGACCCCTTGCCGCGATGGCGGTTATGGCAATCACAATGGGCGATTCCGCACTGGAGCTCGTTCTTAAATCCCACGCGTGCCTGTTACGCGAGTCCTTGGCCGCGACGATGGGCCTTTGTTGAACTGGCTGTATTACTTTCCTTCTCGTCTGCGACACCGCGTTCGGGAAAGACAATACTTTTTACTCTGACGATTAACATGACCATGTATGGAATTGAAGGACTCTTTGCGGTATAATATTTTATTTTACTTTCCGCTTAAGTTAATAAATTGCATGAAACGCAAGGTTATTAGTGACCTCAATCAACAGCACTTAATACAAACAATGCACGTTTCTACGTGCAAAAAGAATGATCACAATACAAATAGGTTTTTACAATTTGTTATTATTTGAAAACCCAACATTGCAATTTATTACAATTGGTTTCAAAGTTTGTTACAGTTTATTAGGAAAAAGCAAACAACAGCAATAGAATACAAGCAAAATATAAATAAGTCCTTGCATTATTTTGTTACCATTTCACAGTTAACGTTTCCTGCGATAGGTTACTTAATTTATTACTGTTTATTGATGAAATTGTGAACTGTATAATTGTAAAAGAAATGGAGAAATATGAAATTATATATATATATATATATATATATATATATATATATATATATATATATATTATATATAATAAAAATATCTTGATTAAATAAATATAAAAAAGAGAAAAAATGTGAAGAAACACACTTTTCTCCACGTCGCATAACCGCTAGTTAATTTAGGAGTACGCGTACTTTATGGAGTTGAATTTCAAATTAATTTTTTTGGGGTGAAAATTTAAATTATCATAAGAAGCAGTGTATTAATGGAATTTCATTTATTTCTTTGGAGCATATTTTTGATTGTGAAACAACCACGTTGTACTCTTTCCACTTTTTTCTAATGTCCAGAGACAAAATGGTGGAATCTTTCTTAAGTTCAAGCGAAATTCGTTGAAAAGTGTCTGGATGGGCTGGGTCGAGCGAGTGGACCGAGTGTGAATGAATAAGATTCGACCCTTCCCAAACATTCCTAAAATAGCTCAAAGTGAGGCGCGAAGGACCACCCAGACACCTGTAATAAACAACAACAGGTTATAATCACCATCTGGGACTGCAAGGATGGAAAATTGAGCAGGTACTTGTTACCATGAGACAATGAAAATAGAACATGTAAATAGCCGTTAGCAGGGCTCTCACGACGCAGCACTGAAGGTGTGCGGCACGAACACTTGCACACACGCAAACGAGTAGTGTGCCGCTGGCCAAACTCTTGCCGGGACGTGGCACAGAAGGCGTGCGGCCGGAACATTCACACACACGTGAACGGCGAGGCACCGTTGGTGAAGAGGCGTCTGCAAAACATGCGTGCGACACCGCTGCGCCGCATGCAAAACACTAAAGCAGTGTAACAATGTTACCATCACATGTGGCACTATTGCTTGCCATAGCACACAAAATCAGTCATGTGCGGCAGTAGTGCACGAGCATACTGTCGGGCCGAAGGCCATGTAGAGGAGAGCAGCGCGCAACACGTCTGTTCAGCTTGAGACCCACGCAGAGAAGAAAGTCTGTAGCCTAGCACTCACGGAGCGTCGGTTGCAGTTGGCCAGGCATGAGTTAACGAACATCTGCTACGTCACAGAGACGCTTTTAGAAGCTTCTAGAAGCTCACACAAAGGAGGAGAGAGCCGGCACAGAGGGCGCTGGTGGCAGGTACTAGGCGAGGCCACGTCATCCCTCAGGGAGCGGCGCGGCGGTCTGGGCAGGCGAGTACCTTGCGTAAGCCTGCGACCTCTGTTGGGGGCTAGACGAAGCATTAGCACGAAGTAATAGAGCGACGCGGCGGTCGCTAGGAACCTGTGTAGGCCTGCCCCCCACCGCGGCAGCTGGGCGAAACATTTGGAGGATGGATTTTGCATTCGCTCGCGTACGAGAACCTGATTAAGTTGTGCACCTTTGCGAAGTAAATATAGATGATACAATGTATGGATTGGCTTTGCTTGCTCTAACAGTGTCCCATAATTTGGGATTGGCTGTTTCCTTTGAGGTGTGGGATTTTTCGTTTACTGCTCTTCGGGCAATGCCCCGTATCTGTTTCTAGCTGAAGTGAAGCAGTGGGCTGTATTCAAAAGTCTACACGATGTAATCGCCTTGGTTAACGGTATCACTCTGTGCGCATTTTCTAGTGCGCGGGTACAGTGGAGAATGTAGTTATTTAAATTATCGATCTGTTCTTTCTCGCGGCAGTAAGTCGATTCCTTCACTAAGGTCACGATGTGACCTTGGTGACACGATAGACAAAATCTGTCTCTGGTTTACATTTGCAAATAGTTTTTGTACTGTTTCTTGCGATAACAGAAGTTGTATTACTCGGAAGCAAATATTTTATCAATTGTTACCCAAAACGCTCGTTTCCATCAGTATTCTGAGTTCAACTTATATATGGATGAGGGTAGGGACCCCAGAATTTTAAAAAAGGGCATTCTCAGTCTCTTGATGTCACCTAATTGAGAATTTACGGTGTGAATGGAAATGTAGAATCAGGAGATTGCCAATTAAGTTCAAATACTATTAACAACTGAGAATAATGGAAGAATGGACACATATTTTACACAATTATTACCCAAGATTATTGATTGATTGTCAAGTCTATTAAAAGCAGTTATTGACAGACATCATTCTGCTACAAAGCTTATATTTAGTTCCCTTTTTTAAAATTTATATTTTCTTATATTTTAGTTTGTGTCCGAAAATTAATGTTGCCGATGAAGAAGTACAATTTTATTTTCTTTCCTTGTTTTATTGAAAATAATTTATCCATTGGAAATATTTGTATTATATTGTTTTCTATTAATAAAGAAACAAGAGAATTTCTAATTTTTTGCTTGTATTTCGTTCCTACAACCATTGAAATATCAGAGAACCAAAGGTTCCTTCAACATATTTGCTTGTTTGAAAATTTTTGTGAAGCACTGCACCTTTCTGGCCAATATTTAAGTAACTATTGTCGGGGGTTGGTTGAGATTAGAGTTGTTTTCACTTTGTGGATTAGTAGACGCCGGACGGTAATAACCTCTTCTTCAGAAGCCATTTTCTCACGTAATCTTGTTAATAACTGAGGGAGATCTGGATCTTGAAAATTAACACTGGAATATACTAGTTACATGTATCACGACCCTGGCGGGCCAAGTGCCGTGGGCCTCAGCTATGGTTAACATTAACAGACATGGTTTATGTATAACGTATATTATAAGGCTATGCACTAGAAATATTACAATTACAGAATTGGAACAACACACTAGGTCTGGTAACGAACACACTCTGCGAGAGGTTTGGGAAACATTAACCCAAAATACTCGCGACGAGATCTACGGGGAGGTCCGTACATCGTCACAGTCCATGAACCACTAGTCTAATTTTTGTGCATGGCCAAAAACATTTCATAGAAAAACACACATTTTAGGATGTTAAAATAATTTCATATTTGCCTTTAAAATGTTATGATTAATTTCGGAAAATTGAACGATTACTGTCATAGAATTCAAAATATTTGAGAAGGTTTTCCAATGAAATGTTTTCTATGGTTATTTTACGTAGTACTTGCAATATTTTTGATATTTATTTTAACGCACAGAAATATCCTGATTGTGTACTAATGAGATAATACGGCTGTAATAACGAAGTAAATTGGTATCAAGCAAAAATATATCTCCTCCTTCTAAAAATATATTAATATATACTCCTCCCAATCCACCTCGGTATATCAGTCAAATCATACTTCGCCCCATATAGCCAAACAAATGATATATTTTTATTAGGGTATGTTTCATAAATAACCTAGTCAAGTGAAGTACTCCCAATTTCCTAAGGAAAGGAGACTTCAACAATCGGAGAACATGGCCGTTTGGGAGTCAGGGTTTCGTAGGTGCTCACAATTATTCGATATGCTACGGTCTTCTGAAAACGAAATAGTCAACCTAATTCTCGTGATTTGATATTTCTTCTCTAGTTAACGTTCAACAAGTAAATGTCTATGACACATTCATGATATTATCACGGTCTCTTCTCCTACGAGTCTTGAGTTCTTACTCTCTTTTTTAGAGATAACCCTTATATTGAAAAAAAGAAAATGCCGGAATGAGTTTAATCGCGAGTTGATTCCCAACGTTTTCTATTCATACTGTGGCGTTATGGGATTATACAACCCCATAACACCACCGTTTCGTCTGCATGAACACCCACAGGTAGCGAGGAGAGCAGGCGTAAATCAGAGTATCTAAACGCGCAGCCTGGTATCCGTTGCCCGTACTAATCAAAGACGTACTAGCAAGCAACGTTTTTCCCTGTGAGGAGTTGAAAGAGGAGAAATACCCCCGCCGCGGAGAATTTCCCCAGGCATCGCGACAATAAATAGGCAGACGCGCAAGCGGAAGCTCTCTTTTCTTGCCACCACGCGTCGAGTAAGCAGCTCTTCTGATTGTCGCCGTTCGTCGGGTAAGCAGCATTTGCATCACCGCTCGTCAACGGCAGCTTAGATATTGTTTGCCGCCGCAACGACTGCTAGATAGGAGTTTTCGGCGTCGAACAGACGTGCTAGTTAGTCGTCCGCGAGATTTGAACATTTAGGAAAGTGTTTCCTCAATTAGCATCACGGGAAGTAAAGTTAACCGTTGTGCGAAAAACATTGAAAGTTATTATTTAACAAAGTAAAAGTAGCAACGAGCGAGGAACTTGCACTAGTATTCACGGAAGTGCAAGAGACATTTTTCCACAACGAGGGCGTAGTCAGAGGCGCCGGTAGCAGCCGAGGGAGAAGAAGAGGCCGATTAGGAAAAGCGAAAGGAGAAGAAGAAGCCGAGGGAGAAGAAGAGGCCGACCACAAGAACGGAAGAGGGCGCAAGAAGACGGCGTACGACGCAGACGCTGGAATCCAGCAACCTCGGTGCAGAAGCCAGCGTGTTACCTTCCAGGCAGGAAACGGCAGTTTTCGAGGTAACACTCAAATCCATCGAAAAGTAGGTCAAGTTCGCGTCGGCAGGGAAAAAGACTAGTATAGGAAAGTGCAGGAAACCGAGGACACGGGTGATAACGAATTGTAGCATTGCAGGAGGAGATTTTTGATGCATTATTCCCTGCCTTAAACATTCGATTTGGAGCATTTATTATTCTGCTGTTAGCAGTTACAGTTAAATTATAATTGAGAGTAATGCACTTGCCCACATTTTGTTCTTTGCATGTAATATTTTTTAAAAAAAGCAAGAGATTGTAAACTGAATTTGGTTTCATGTGCAAATGTAACTAGGATAGCTTAAATTTAGACATAATTAATTTTCAAAGGCAGTTCCCAGTGTAGGTTAGAGTAATTGTTTCAGAGAATTAGTTTTGAAGAAAATTATGTGTTCATTTATTTAATGTGCTGTAAAGGTTTCTATTTGTGTTTTTTGATTATTTTTGTAAAGTGTGATTCTATTCTTGATTTTTTTTCTTTGTCATTAACTTATGCCACAGAGTTTTGGGTAAATTATACGCTCGTTTATGTGCAATTTGTGTGATTTTTATTGTGTCAATGGTTCAAACCTTTCTCGTACCCTGAAGATCCTGCTCCCGAGATTTTAAGCTCGCTTCACGAGCATAATATCTTATCAGCCCCCTTCACGGTTCATGCTACTGCTGTTGTGTAGGTACCAGTTGTGGGCAAGGTGGGTGTGTTAGAATACCCATTCTGCTGAAACTGTGTCCATCAAGCTGCGACAGTTTACCTGAGAACTAATTCGCGAGCAAACAGTGGCTGCGTGTCGCCGTTGTCCGACTAATATCCTGCCTTTGTCCGGAGCTCTGCCTGCGCCCCGCTCGCCCCAACCAGTCCCGGCTATTCCTATCCCGTTGAGATCGCATCAGCTGCGCGAGGATTTTGCAAATTACGGCGCGACGCACCGGCCGCGCTGAGACGAAGGTGGCAACGCGTCAGGACCCGCGACTCTCTCACGGCGGCATCTACTCTGTTCGTAAATTCGTGTGAACGTACTCGGGGTGTTTCCTTTGCCTAAAGCAACGTCAGTTGCCCTTGAGAGGATACAGATGGATGGGATTGTTTTCACTGATGAACTTCATCGGAAAGTAAATGGGGATTCGTGTACGCTAGGGTAGTGAATAGGCTTGTTCACTTGTCTGCTCTTGTTTGGTATGCATAAGCAGCATAATGGCACAACTCGAGCGATCTTGTTGTGGACCAAGGGTCTGTTTCGCCCGTGCTCTGGTGAGGGTCTCTTCAAATTGAACAGAGGCTTGTAAGTGGAGGGAGCGTTTCACACTGTTATACTCTTGTCTACGATTGTTCTCTGAACAGTCATGCAAATGTGTCTAGCATGTCGTTGAACAGTACAAGCGCACTTGGTTCTAGCAATCCAAGTTCAGACTTCTTCGTGCGTCCTCTATGTTTAAGCGTTCATTAAAAAAAATACATTGTAAATGTATTTATTGCTGAGAGTATGCTGAATGTAGTCGAAATCGCATTTTGATGGATACATTCTGAATGAGACTCTCCTAGAATGAGCAATGTGTTGTAATGTATTGTCAATGTACGATATTTTTAAAATTTCTTGTGAGAATGAATCTTTATGGTAATTATTGATGATTTTTAGTTTTTGTTTTATAACTATTCAGATCCATCGTTAATTTATTTCTACCTGTATTTTACAAGAATAATTGCTTCCTGTATCGATTATCAAGTGTCTTAGAACAAGGACGAATTTCTACTCTGCTTCCTCATACATAAATTTACTTCATTAGAGATTACAGATTATTAAATACATTTCATGTATACTACCCTTAACATACATTATTTCATTGGAGATTATACTCCTCCCGCATACGAGACACAGAGGTTTGACAGTTTTCTATCGATTAGTAAATAAATAAATAAATAAATGTACATACAGTTCCATCTCGTCTACCGTTCTTTGGGGTGCTATTCCGAATAATCACCAACTGTGCATAATCGAAGATAATTGCGGCCATTGCGTTGTGTCTTCTCGAGCAACGGAACCTGTGCGGCTGGAACAAATTAGGCATTAAACGGGACAGTTACGGCGCAAGAAGCACGCGCACCGCGCTCTCTCCAGAGCCTTTTCGAGATAAAACACGGCTAGTTTTAGAAGTACGGGAGGGGACGTTGCCATCTGGGTCGTTATTAAAGTGGGTCGTGCCCCTTCTATTTGGCGTTAGGGAGCCCAAAAGTGTTTTATCTACTAATGAGGAGAAAATGCTGTTGTAAAAGTTCTTGTTTGGGGACGTTCAGGGTCATTCTTTTGCCGGTTAAGAAGTTTTCCCGGCTGTAATCTCCGTACCGCGCACTCTGCACTAACTGATGCTGCAAATACCGGCGCTCCACGTGCATCCAGCGGGAAGATACCAAACTGCCTCGTTTGCTTCGTTTATGTTTTGTCTACCGAATGATGAATGTAAATAAATTATAAGCTTGTGTCTTTCCAATCTCTTTGTAGTGTTGTATATTAAAGTGCGTGATTTAATCTGCTTTTTTTTTTTTTTTTTTTTTGAAAATGGCAAATGTAAGTTAAAATTTCACAACTACAAAATTGAAGATAGATTTTTGCGTGAAACAAAGTCTGTTATAAAAAATCAGCTCTTTAAAAAAGGCCAAGTTCAATTTTTTGAAAAAACGAGTAGATTTCGCGTGATTTGTGTCTGAAATTCATGCGTTTCTAAATAATTTATGATCTGAAACTTCGCACCAATTTTTTCATTAAATTTTGTCGTGTGTAACAACGGACGGTAAAACATACGGAACTTGTTCCTTTTTTGGCGAACTTAACGTATTTTCGAAAATTGCGAAAGTTGCGGGAATGCGTTGCAGTTATAAGGAAGGTACAATTCTGAATAGTTTGATGAAATGTACGTAATTGGTGTACATATTGTTTGGAATGATAATGTTGATTTTAGATGAATTAAATATTTGCTGTTGTTTGTATCAGAATGGTTGAATTCAGAATAAATGCTTGTGTTTATTGGAGCAAAGACTCTCTTTCGTTGACTCTACTTCACATGGCAACACTCAGAAAACCTTCGATTGAGCCGTTTTTTAAATCTGCGATGGGAATAATCCCTTTTAAAGTATATCCCTGGGAGTGAAGTCCGTGGGGGCACAGTCACATAATTAATGTAATGCAGAATATAATACTATACTTAATCTGTTTTCATAAGTTTTGTGATTTATGCAACATATACGGTTTCTGAAGTAATTTTAGGAAGTACGTTTAATTATATCGTAATGTTTTTTCAAAATTAATTTGATGGCTGTTATTATTGATCCTTATTCTTATTATAATAGTAAAATAATAGTAATAATAGTAATAATAGTAATAATAGTAATAATAATAATAATAATAATAATAATAGTGTAACATGTTGAGAAGAACAAATACCAAATTATAGGGTGACTTAATTCCGTTGCTTCACTTAGTCCGTCCATTCGAAGGTGAAAAAGTGTCATTCATTGCTGAGTTTGACGGTTGACTGCGACGCCCCCGCGCTTGTGAAAACGGTAGCCCAGGGACGGCTTCTTCGCACCCCCGCTCTGATACTGCGGGGAGCGCCGATGGCCGGCATGCCGCAAGCCACACGTGATGACGCCTTGTTTCCGCATTTACTTAGCGCGGGGATGACAAAGCCCGGCGGCGCGCACAGGCTTTCGGGCGGGCAGAAGGACGGACGGGCGGCGGCGCGGTGGCTCACTGGCAGCGCGGGAGGCAACGGACTGGAGCGAGAGGCGAGGGTGCGGTTCGGGGCGCGCGGGGAGCGTGGACGGCTCCGGCGTTAGTGCTCATGACTCATTCATCACAGGCTTTCAATGAGCGTCGGAGGCACTGGCGGATGGCGCGCGGGGCCGCGCCGACTCGTGCACCGGCCGTCTCGTTAACGTAGTCTCGCTGCTTCGCCTCGCCTCGCCTTGCCTCGCCGCCTCCCGTTCTCACCTGCGTGGCCCGCCCCGCCGGGTGGCGCCAACGCGTGCCCTGCCCCCGTCACGGCGACGGCGCACGCGCGACCTCACACCCTGCGGCCCCGCCGCGCTCGCCCGTTCGCGTTCGCCACGCTGGTGCGTCGTCCAACCCACGTCCCTACCACTTTCTCCGGCCCCATCCACCTCTTCGCGTTACGCTCCTCCCCCCGCGTACCTGCCGACACCTGATTGCGTTTTCCCGTTTATTTGCAAGCACCCTGGTTATTACAGGCACTCGTATATAAGAAAATATATGGTGCGTGGCATATCTACGCCGTAGAATGAAAATGAAATGGGATCGGCGCTCTCGCTTGCTCCCGTGATTTTATCTGATTACGCATGCGCGTGGCGTTGTTCTCATGTTCTCTCAATGGGGGAGAAGTTTTTCCTTCAGGACTCGTTAGTTACCAGATAAGTATACTATTATTCAATGTCATGAACGTAATGATGAGGCATACATTTCATGAAATGCTGAAACAACTGTAAAAATTATATCTAAAAGGATTTGAAAGTTATTTATTTACTTATCGTCAAAAAAAGGTAAAAACTGCGAGAAGTCCAAACATGTAAGTTTTCTTCAGCTCTGGAACCTCTCCTTAACTCTTCTACTATATTATGTTGAATTACGAATTAATGTAGAAAATAAAATCTATTAACAGAGGTAATTAAGCAATAGATTTTGAAAATTGTCTCTTATCTTGCGCTACGTAAAGAAATGGACTTTCTGCTGCTAGAAAATGGAAAACGATTATTTGAAAAGCTATATTCCCCACTGAGTTCAACAAAATGTGCGTAGATAATGAAGATACATTTACGTCCAAAAGCAAAACTAGGTCATGTCAGCATTGCTCAATATATCAAGGGAATCTCGACAGAAAACCTGATCGAGATCGGAGTTGAAGTACAATTCTTGTTGCAAACATACATATTCTTTTAGAATTATACAGTCTGTCGTTACTTGGCGCGAGAGCTCGTGAACGGGCCAGGGCTTACCAGCCATGGGTTAAGAGGGTACGTGTGGTTAGCACGAAGAATTCCTCACGCCGTCTTCTCAACCTCAGAAGTGAGTTTTCTCATCGTCACACAGCAACCTACCTGTATACTGGGACGTTGCAAGGAAAACGCACTCTATAATTTTGCGCGACCGGGAATCGAACCCGGGGGTCGTGTCATGTAAAGCGAGCACGCTGACCAACGAGCTAAACCGCGAGGACAGATTTATATAGTACATACAAATGCTAATTATTACATTAAATCAATATTTTTTCCCTTTTTGATGCTGACTATAGTCTCTGATTGTATTGAAAGAGTTATAGAACAAAAGAATTATTAAAATATATTAATATATATAATATTATAATATTCTAAGAACGTAATCTTGAATATCAATTTTAGTAGTTTAATTCCACCTGAAATGTATTGTAAAATAATATACATGTATCTGGTTTTTGTAGTTAACTGTCGATACTCACACTTGATGAATATGATTTCTACGTCGTGTGTTATAATTATAAACGTGTATATTGTATGACAGTATGTTTTCACTCTTGAGTAATCTGTTTTGACATAAACCACTGCTTCGTAAATCAAGGGGGAATGCAATGATAGAATTCATAGTTTAATCAAAAGAAACTTCCAAGAATCATGTGGGTGGTATTTGCTTCTTATTTGTTCAATTATTTTTTTAATCTAATATTCTAAGAGCTATACAAATATTATGCCATATCTTAGGCGAGACTGAACATTCGTAAATTTACACAACGAACGCTATAAAAACTGACTGAATTTGAAAGAATTCTGAACGCGTAGGTTAATGAACATCATTTATTGTTGAATTCATATTAATGTACGTACCATTTAAGATGTGAGATACTGAGTGATCGTTTTAAGTGATTCGTGATTTTGAACGTCTGTTTTTTCGTATGTTTTTTATTTGTTCTTATGGTATTTGTATGTTCTAATTGGTTTCCTCTTTATCAATCACTGCATCTTCAGCATGTCGAAAAATTCATTTATGAGTTATAATCTGTTACTTCTCTATCCTATTCAAATTGTTTTTAATTATGCGTTCTTCTGACAAGTAAAGTCCATGGGTTTTTATGGGAGTCATAGTGCGTAAATAGTGGGGAGTTAACTATCACATTTTTACCTTGAGTATGAGCCGTATGAGCTTTGCCCTGTTTGTTTCTTAAATGTTAATGAAGTGTGTCACACCCAAGTTAATGAAATGTGTCACACCCAACGGGGTGACGCTGTGGCGCTACATAAGTGTCAGTTTGATATAAAAATAAAATCCTGATACTAATATGATACGTCACCAGATTCAGTTTTCTTGTGAATTTAGTATGTTTCCTTTTCCAGTTCGTTTTGTAGCACTTTTCCGCGCAGATATTGTGAAGCAGCGAATTCTAGGAAGAATCTGTCACATTTATTCGAAACTGCAGATATTTGTCATGAAAATTAAATTAAAAGACCTTTGTCCTTCAAAAAGGAAATTATTTTTCGTCAATGTCACTTTCCCTTTCCAGCGCAAAAAGTGTCATTGTTTCATGTGCACTCACATCACTCAGTCGTGTTTGAATAACAGAAGATTAAAGGAGGGTTCACATTAAATTAATTTTCACTTTCTGGTACGTACATCATTGAATTGTTATCATAGGATGCTAGAGGATGCAGTGATCTAAATTTGCGAGTCAATTAATTTTTTATCGTTTTTATATTTTGTTTTCACTTTGACTTTGACACTCCTCTTTAATACATCGCAGAGAGTAAAGAGTTGTAATTGGATGCGAACTTATTGCATCAAAAATAGAATTTAAACGACTGTACTACGCGATTCCATTTCTAACTTTACTCATAAGTAACATTGGTAAAATTATTTTAATTCGAACTTCAGAATAATGGCATTTGAGTTTCTTTGGCGATTTCGAATTAATAAAATAGGATTACGATAATTTCTATGGAATATGACGTGATATAGTCATAATGTGTGCAGAATTCGTACCCATAGGTCTGTAGCTTATGGTTGCTCTTCTGCTGCTTGCTGCCTCTGGATTTCGCTTACTGTTGTTGCAAAGGTCATGCTGGAAATCGAAAATTGAATTTTATCATGAGAAAAGATGAGTTTACGGTTTATATTAATTGAAGTGTATGTATATTTGTTCACTGAGGCAGACACCCTTATGAAATGAAATATTTTGTAGCTGCATAATTTGCAACATTTTACTGTATTATGCTTGTTGAACGTAGTTTAACTTTGTATTTCCAATTATTAATCCAAAATATTATTGTAATGAATAGGAAGGATTTATCAGTTTTTATCTGATGAAGAATATACAGCGCGTAAAAGACTTCCGCTAATCACTATGTCCTTCTGGTTTAAAGAACCGCAAGAATTGTGGATTATCTCAGTTTATTTCGAACCTGCGTCGCCGTCGGTACTGATGCTGCGTGGATAGACGTATTAACTGAATCGTGCCTGGATTTTCTATGGAAACAGTGCGTGTTACATTAAATTCTGAAAACAGCTTAGTAATGCTGAGAATTACGACCCCTGAATATGCGTCCTTTGATATCCCTAGCGAAGCTGTAAGAGAACCATGCAGTGCGAACCACATATATTTCGAGGGCGAATGAAATAATTCATTTTGCTGTCAGTTACAGTTACGTTACGACACTGTCACGGCTATATTTTATG
Source organism: Gryllus longicercus (assembly GCA_038098605.1). NCBI lineage: Eukaryota > Metazoa > Arthropoda > Insecta > Orthoptera > Gryllidae > Gryllus > Gryllus longicercus. Next base: position 5,048,399 of record JAZDUA010000058.1, on the reverse strand, counting down.
TGCTTTTCCATGATTTTATGAGCTTCTACTGATTTATTTTTGTCGTCAGGTGTTACATTTTCGCAAAATTGTTGTGTATTAAATTTCCTATATTTCTTAATAAATGTACTCCCGTAGAATGCCTGACCTCTTAAAATTAATTGGTAAACAACCACTGTAATTTCTAAAACACATATTTATAATTTTACGAAAATTAAATGACTACGATTTTGAGATTGCAAACACTATTTTATCTGGCAATATGGAATTTTTATTTTGATCCAAAATGAATTATCAGATAACATCATTTGATTTTTGTTCAAATTTCTTGTACATTTTTTTATAAATAGTGTATCTACTGAAGTATCTTTAGTATTATATTGCAACTCTGATTAGAAAACATGGCACATTTGAGTCAGGCAATAGCTGAAAGTGTTAAAATTTCAGATATTCTTATTTTTGCTGCTTTCTTTAGACCATTTTGATCATATTTAGTGGATCACTGAACATGGATTGTTTAATTCTAAAGGACTTACCAGTATATCTATAAAAGGTATTGTACCTCAGCTTCTGGGTCAGTGACCACCATCTCGAGCAGGTTTTCCGTCCAGTTTCCTCCATCCTTTGAGTGAATGCTGGCACTGCCCCTCGTTTTGCTTTTGGACATTAATGTAACTTCAGGCATATTTGTAACTAACATTAATGAATCTATCTGGGCATATTTTCTAGAGGTCAGTGGCGAATACACCTAATCAAATTAACGTTCTCTGTATTTTCACGACAGTAAGACTATTTCTTGATGATGAGAGATAATAGTTAAAATCTGTAGCTGATTTGCCTTTGAAATATTTTTTATTATACGAACTGAACTGTCTTATTAATACTTCCAAAAACGGTCGTTTCCACTTATATTAATAATTCAACTTGTGTACGGTTTAACGTAGAGATTCCAGAATTTAAAAAAGCGTGCACAGAAATCACTTCTCCCTAATGTACGTCACAGTTTTTACCGTTTTTTGCACGTTAAACAAATAAATAAATAAATACATGAATAAATAAATAAATACATGAATAAATAAATAAATACATGAATAAATAAATAAATACATGAATAAATAAATAAATAAATAAATAAATAAATAAATAAATAAATAAATAAATAAATAAATAAATAATAAACACTGCATACTCTATTTCAAGTTTGTTTTGTAGAATCGTTTGGTCCAGTAATCTGCTTATCGTAGTATACTCCCACTCTCAGATATATTTCACTGTAGAATATATAGACTAGAGGTCCTACAACAGCACTTAGATTATCCAATTATTGGCAACGTATACATAATATTAGAATTCTGCGAATACTTTCCTTCTTCTCTCATCTGGTGAGACATTCTCTTCTGCAAAAGATGCTCGCGAGATTCAAATACGATATTTTCGAAGATGCAACTTTCGAAAATTCATAGGTTGGAATGAAAATCAGACTAATACCATATTTATTATCGTATTTTACTCGATAAAAGAAAAAATATGTTCTCCGGGAATGATGGGAATCGAATCACCAGTTTCTGGGGTGAAAGACGAAAGCTGTAGCCTCTACGCTACGGAAGCAGACTGTAGGAAACGGCTGTTCATTGGAAGTTGAGAATATCAAAATCATGACTTCACTGAAAATACACCAAAACTACTTTTTTTTGAAAATGCAATAAGCTCATGCAAAATTATTACTTATGGTTTACTCTCCTTAAAGCATTGTTAATTCCTTGAAAACTTATGTTTCGTATTGATACACGTATAGTGTTTGTTTCCTGAGCGTCACCAATACGTGACGGCAGTGGCAGTGAGTGTAACTGATATGTTAAAAATATTGTGGAACTATGTCAAATAAAGCAACATTGTCTGGAGTTCAGAATATCAATTATTTCTTGAACATTACCAATGTAATATACGTTCACAAAAACCAGGTTCATAAAGCAAATCGTTTCTTGAAACTGCTGGATATATACTAGTTCGGGGAAGCAAAGAGGTTGGGATTAGTTTTAAGAGGAACGGTAGGAAACAATTCTGCTTCTAAAGTGCGCAGTGCATTGTATACTTCGAAGAGGAAAATCGCTGCATCGAGGTAACTTTAATATTCATGTCACGAATCAATAGGTACATTTGACAACAAAAAAGAATACGTGACGTTATTCCACATTCCGTATGCGCCTCCCGTTTCCACCTCCGTTCTCAAATTTTACTTCCAAACACGGTGTGGCATTGAGCTGTATTATGGTTTTATTTCATTTTCGAACTTTATTTGCCGGCTGCGATGGCTCAGGAGCGGTATTGTCATTACCTCAGCAGAATCGCTGACCAGGAGGTTCTAGGATTCGAGTCCTGATGGTGTCCGATTTCCTACACTAGATACACTTTTAGGTCGAATTTATTCACTGTCTAGAGGAGAATTATATTGCCTGGCTGCTCTAATCGGTAGTTTCCTGTGGTTTCACCGACCAATACCAGGCGAATGCGGAAGTCGTACCTTAAAAAACAGGCCACTGATTACCGCGATCTTCGCTTCCTCATCCTTGTTTTCTCGTCTCTTCTTACGCACTGACAGTTAAATGTACATTAGAAATCGGGACACCCGTCTGGAGCTTAAAACTTAACTGCGAAGCGACTGAATAATATTATCATCTGCGACAATCACGATTGCCTGACTTCTCAACCTAGACGAGTTATCACCCAGATTTATTACAGCCTGTGTTCATCGCAGCGGAATCTTTGATCCAATCAGCATTACAAAATTCCCAATAATATAGATGAAGATAATTGAGTACTTATTATGTAAATATAAGCGTTACTATTTTTTGGTATGGAATAGTTTCCTACGTTTTTGTCAGAGCCTATTATTGAATGCGTGAATAGGTACGAGATAACTTCACCGTTTCCCTCTACCGTCTTCACTTTTTCACTTCTATTAATCATTATAACAAAAATTTAGGGGAGGTACTGAAAATAAAATCACTTTCTTTAATGCCCTTCCCTCGCCAAATAACGTGCCTGAGACATCCATGATATTTTTCCATTGCGAGATTTAGTTGGCAGCGTTCTTGGGAGCAGCACTGGTCTCCGAGGGAATTGGCCGATCTGGTGTGTGTGAGTGTCTGAGAGCGAGAGTGAGGGAGGAGGGGAGGGGGAGGTTGCGCGCCGCGCTTGGAGCCCCATCTACATGAGCGATTGTTTGCTTTCGGTGGCGGCGCACGGAGCTCCCGAGTTGACGCCTGGGAGGTGCGCTGTGATACTGGAATCTGCCACCATCCCTTCGCGGTTGACGCGGCGCCTAAGTATCCCTCCCTGCGAAAAGAAACTTTAGCGCATTTAAATACAGATAAAAAGAAAGAGATGATAATATAATACATTATAATTTTTGTTGGTGTCATAAAGAAGTTCTTAAATATAATAGCTTCATTTCCTGTATGAAGAGAATCCAAAATATCATATGAAATCGTTAATGAGACGTAGAAATTACTATCACAGTATAAAGTATTTGATAGATGGAACCCCTCTGACAAAAATAACGTCATAGCACAGGTTTGTTAATATGATCATGAGAAAGTATGATCTTGCAACTATAATATCCTTATGAGAGTGGATGGCGTCAACACTGTCGCATTTGTGGAAGAGCGCACGACGATTCGTCACTTTCTGAGGGCGGTCTTTTTGTTTAAACAGAGCTGAACAACTGCATTAGCAGTTGAGCTACGGGGAAACGCGGGACAGTCCGGCGAGGGGCGGGGCGTGATGGGGAGCGCTCAACGCGCTGTGGCGCCGGGCGCGGAAGCGGAGCACTCGTCCGTGGGCGCCGTTCTAATTGCCCACATCCTGCGCCCGCCCGCGCCCCGCCCTTCCCCACACGCCCCGCCCTGCCTACACCCGTCCGCGCCGGCCCCTCTCCTCCCCTGCATTCCCGCCCCTGCCCAGCTCAGGCCCTTTCCTTCCTGTTCCCGCCCCGCCCCGCCCCGCCTCTCTCCACCCCTCTCCGCCCCCGCTCTGCCCTGTCCTGCCCTGCCCTGCCCTGCCCTGCCCTGCCCTGCCCTGCCCTCCCGCGCCCGGCGGCTCCTGACGCGCCGGGCCGCCCCGCCTCGCCCGCCATTACCCGCTTCCGCGTACCCGCGCGGGCGCGCCGCGTCGTTCCAGCGCGGCGAGTGGGCCGTCGCCCGACGCACTGTTTCCCGCCGATTGATTAGTCCTAATTTGTAGAGCAGCCATTTTATTTTCCGCCATTGTAAAACGGCGGTGGCGGCGGCAGCGGCGGCGGCGTCACACGGGTGCGCGAACTGCGCCCATCGAGTCGCGGCGCGCTCGGGATGGGTTTTTTTATGGGGCGCGCTGGCGGGACGCCGGCCGAAAATAGAGCGTGCGGATTCCGGTTCATGAGGTTGGAATTGTAAACACCTCGAGATTTGCAGATTACGTGTGTTTCGAACTTTTTCGGGGTGTTTGCGCAACCGCCAGCGGTAGAAGTTGATACTGGGAAGTACGCAAGGGACGCTTCGTAAATCGAGAGATAGAAACTTGCTTCGAATGAGAGTATGGGGTGCTTATAAGGTAGTGAAATGAAGTCACTTGAAAGATGATTTTAAAGACGATATTAAGAGGTCGATGCTGGTAATATTCCCCCGGTCTACTATGCGAGTGCTGAAGAGATATTGCACTCCAACTCCTCCACCCGCACCCAGATCTCCTCGTGTTTTCAATTTCTTACCTTTATCCGGCCAAAGGACTCTACTCGAACCTCCACTAATGGACATTCTTCTCGGAAATTATTGCTTTTTTCATAAGGCATGTGTAAATATCCCTCTCTTAAACGGCCACCTGGAGCTACATTCAGCGTCCAGACCCATTTCGTAGACTTGTATTAGTCGGTCACAACTTCTAACGAATTAGCGATTTGAATCGTTACACTGTGGGAAGCAGGAGAGTAACTGGAGGAACTGACATTACTTAGTATTTTCCTGCGTTGGGACGCATTGGCAGATTATATACGACAGCGAAATGAAGCATTGCGTATTTCCCAACTGAAATACTTTTTCAGATAAGAATAGATGATCAACGAATGGAAAGAAACAGTGGTCAGAAAGAGTGCGAGAAGGGGAACTTCAATGATTTTGAATACGTTGTACCTGATTATTAGGGGGCGGATTTTTAATGAAATGTAATTTTTTTCTATTCACATTAGAACTTTTAGTATTTTTTATGTTTAGACATAAAGTCTTTTAGTATAGACATAGTTAAACCTTTTAGTATAGATATTAATTTTTTGTTATGAAAAAAGGAAATTACTCATTTTTATAAGACCTTTTTTTGTATTTTTCGTCGATTTCGACTAATAAGTCAATTTTAAATTTTTCCGTCATATTTAAAGCATTTTTTGTAGATTTCATCCATTTTAATATCTTTTTAATGACACTTGCTCTACAAAATATTTACGAGATGCAACAAATGTTCCCCACATAATTCTTGACTAGCCTATTCCATTTCATTGCTTAGAAATTGTAATGTCAGCCGTTGTATGTAATTATGGTTCCTGTGTCGGCTATTAGCGCCATTGTCAGTCCGGCCGATTCTGGATTATTAAAAACAGATTTCCTGGTAAAGAACCAAACAGTCCAAACCAAACGTCTGGAAGCTGAGTTCACTTGAACGAAAGGAAGAAACCTTCATCATTTATATAATTCAACAGCTTGAATTCATCATGTGAACTGATTTTGAAAAAAAAAATTACGTCATTTTTCTTGGCTTTTAAGGCTTTTAAAAACATTTTAAAAGCATTTTATTGATCATTTTTGCGGTATTTTATGTCATCAAAATCCGCCCCCTAGTGATTATGTATACGATATATAATCTACGTAAATGCAAACGCGCAAAAAATCTTTCGATATATTGATATTCTGGAAACGAGTGTGTATCTAACGTCGATGCAAATAGCGAAATTTGGCTTGACTCCTTTTCCATAATTCCATTCTTATAACCTCAATTTGGGGCTAGTTCTTGCCAGATCCAGTGGTGACCATTTAAGGCAGGCGCTAGTGTATACTGCATTTAAATAATTCAAGATTCATAAAATACCGTGTTTTACTTGAGTAAACTTTTCATTTGCATGTATTTACGTATTATGACATGCACGTTGTTCAGTCAATTTATTCAATTTTTGTAACTCATTGATATAAAATGGTAGGTTATTCTGTACTATGCGCGGAATGTTAGAGTCTTTGGCTGAGAATTTTATTATATTTTTCAAATTTGTCATTAATTATGTGAATAAGAGTGAGAGAATATCTTAACCCTAAATGTATTAAGTAGCCATTGGCCTATGATAAAAATATTGTACAAGTAATGTATAATTTTACGCCTTCTCAACACTTCATCCCACAATTACTCCTATATACTGAACTGCTATTTCTCTCTCACACATTCATTTTCCTCCACTTCACAAAACAACACTTCACATAATTTATAATAGTCATACTTTATGAACATATACTGGAATTTGGAAAAACGAAGTTTGGAAAAGTCCAATTTGTAAGAATTCATCCGATCGGAGAGACACTAACGCCACGTGAATGATAAAAATCTTACAAAACACGTCTGAAAATATCAAAAACAAAATATTCTAGCGCTGACACATTTTCACTTCCGATATCCCGAGTGTCCAGCATCGCGAACAAATACATTTATCGATACGAAATTTATAAAATTGAGAAATTTTGCCGCGTTTACAACGTTCATAAGTCGAATTTACGTTCGTATTTACTCACCGTTACTTAAATGGCGGCGCAATGTGCGCGGTGGCATTCGTTGGAATGAACAGATATATTCCCTTTAATGTTGCGCAGAGCGAGAGCGTGCGAAGCGGCGGCTGCGCGCGCCGCCCCGCCGCCCCCTGGCCCCTGCCGCCACTATCCCTCTCCGATCCCACCCCCCGAGCCCCGCTGCCCTCACATTCACCGCCGTCTCCGCCACCTCCGCCTCCTTCACCAACATCGCCCCCTGCCCCCAACCGCCCTTATCCCGCTGGTCCCACTCCCGCAGCCCCGCCGCCATCACCGTCACACTCGTCCCTGCCACCTCCGCTGCTGCTGTGACTAGCTCCATCGCCACCACTGGCACTTCCACCACCACTACCACCGCAGCCACCAGTACCACCAGCACCATCACCACCACAACCGCCAGTATAACTGCGGCCGCCGCCGTCTCTTCCACTGCCTCCCCTGCTGCTAGCGGCCGACACCACGAAGCCTCAGCAGGGAAGCCCCACTTCGATTTCGTTGCGAGCGATTTCGATTGGTCTATCGAACACTAAGCGAATTACCGACCGAAATAAATTTACAGGCTTTTCGTTGTATAAAAGATAAAATCTTGAGAAATTTGGTTATTCCACCGGAAGCCAAATTGAAAGCAGCCTAGAATTTTAATTCATGTATTTCAAATTTTTATGCTTCGTATAAGTTACTGTAAAAGATGATTAAAGTATTCGAATGCATCATTAGCTTAATTTGACTTTATTTTCAGTTTATTTTTCTTTTCTCCATTAAGGAACATTTTCCTATATTTTCAGAATTAATTCATTTCATTCATGATACATTTCCTTTCTTTTTAGGGGACTGTTTGTTATAGACTATCATTAATTTTTGCTGTTGCGTATAGAATTCTTTCGCCGTACCTGACAATGCCCGTTTTTTATTGTCCCAGTAAAAAATATAACATTGTAATTCCTCTTTAACATTGTTAACAGAAGCAATTGTGAAAGGAAAATTTACAACGTAGACTAGAACGTACTCAAACGAAAGCCTAGAGAAGAAACTCAACTGGGTAGCCTGATTTCTCTCGTTGCATCGTTGCATCCGTTGCTCGCCAGTCGACTGTGTGGCAAGGGGAGGACTTGTTCTCTTATTGTACGTCGCACTCAGCGCATTTCGGAATTCCTCGATTCATTGGCAAGAGTTCCCTTTTTCTTTTCTTTGCTCGCGTTGCTTTGTCGCGAGCAGAAAGCTTTATTCATTGTTAAACAACTCTGTCGCACAAAGACGTATTTAGTGCGTTGACGGGAGAACTCTGGGACTCGGTTTGCGTGAAGGAGTGGAACAAGAACTCCCTCGAAAAGTGACGGCGGGAAGATGGAAGGAATAAGGTACGATGCAAAGCGGGCGAACTCTGTTCTTCTCCCTTTGACGAGTCGAAACACGTGCTGCTTCGGTTATAACAAGGGCACATGAATATGCATTAGGAAGTGCGCTACTGATATCAGGACAATATAGATCACGACATTTGAGCCCTTCGCGTGTAAATGTTGTACGTTGGCTACGCTGCTATAAATAGCGTTGTCTATCTGATTCTACGGGGAATGAACGTGGAATTCATAGGAGCAAATTAAGTCGTCCACCTGTGGTGTCATATGTTATGAATCCCAACTTTCACATAATCGCTGACAGACCTTGATCTCTGCCCATGTCCGCTTTCTCTATTTCTAACGCGGTGTTCCTTCATGTTTTACACCAATGCATTGATATTTATCTTGGGGCGAGTTCTCTGCATTGTAAAATTTCCTACCAGACGTTAGTGGGAGATGTTGACTAAATTTGGGAAACTTTAATAAATGAGATTATTCCAGTGCATCGTAGACTCCGAAAGAATTGAGAAAGACTGGTGTTGACGTTATAGGTTAGCAATACAAAAGCAATTTATGAAATGAAACTGAAATGTTAAGATTAAAAGCGGAATAGTTTTACTTTGTAGAGCGGCCAACCAGTACGAGCGACATAGAATCGAGTATTATCCATCTGGAATTTCGCGTTCGGGCAGCATTTTGGAAATATCATCTCCATCAGTACAAAACTTTCAACCTATCGCTGAGAAGTCCTAATACAGTACCTTTGAGACGGAAATGCGAATAGCACTCAATGACAGTACGGAACGTGACACTGGAAGTCAATGGCCACCTTCCGGAGTACTTCATCACGAAGTCGTCGAACATTTTTGTGATTATTGACGATCGTGAAGATAAAGGTCGCTGGAGGAGACGTGTTATAAGACAGCACATTGTTGTGTTTTAACCAGCTGAGATGACTCAGTGAATCAGACGTTACCACTGCAGCGTTTCTCTCCAGAAGGTCCTAGGATTCGAGTCCCGACAGTGGCAGGTTTTTGACACGCTAGAAAGCTAGGTAGAATTCAGCGTCTGTCTGGAGGAGCATTCTGGCATGCGGCTGCTCTGATTTATAGTTGCCTGAGGTTTCTCCGATCATTACCAGCAAAATGCTGGAGTAGTACCCTAAAAAATGGGTCATGGATCTCGCACTAATCTTTTCTTCTTCATCCTTTTGTTCCACTCCCGTTACACACTCACACAAACACACACTTACATGCACGACACTACCACACAAATCGAGAGATCACACGGGAAGAGATTTTCCTGGCTGGACCGGTGCTTCGTTGGGGGCATACGTGAAGAGGAAAAACACGCGAGTCGACTTGAAGTTCGGTACCGGACATGTTTCAACCGGGAAACAAACACCGTCACCTCCCGGGTGTATGCATTACACTCACGGGACTAATGACCAAAATAGATTACGCGTACGGAAACACCAAATTTTCACTCTATCGTTGTGTTTTAGATTCCTCAGATTCCTCAGATTCCAATCCGAGCTCTCAGTGGTCGCATGTAACGATGATTTAGAGCGGGCGACAACGGGTGCAAATATGACCGTCATGGTAGGATATTATTGTGAACATTTCTTGTGGACCTCCTGTGAACTGCGACACTGCTACGCTGGCACTGTAATTATTAAAATTTAATTATTAAACTAATGAGAGCCGCTCACCGATGCCTAACACTTCTGTGTGATTGAGATGTATTGAGTCATATGTCACGTGACATTCCCTCCATCTACTACGCTTAGAGTGTCGCACGGTACTTTGAAGAAATAGTAGAAATTACAAATCTGTTAGTTGTTCACATTAATTTTAAAAAAAGTTCGTGGAAACGAAAATTTTTATTTGTCTCCTTGGAGATATTCCAGATAACTGCTATTCATTCACATTCACAAACAGTTGACGAGGTGGAATTCGTAAGAGTAGTTAAAAAAAAGTTATCATATACAGATGTTTCCACGTACGTAAAGTACAATTTCAAAATCCCATTAGTTGCATGTGTTGTATCAAACAGCAGCCTATTAAAAAGTGTTCAGTAGGCAGCGACGGCGCTCAGATTTACTTATCGCCTTCCGCGAAGATTGCAGTTGCGTATGCATATTCAGATAAACGTTCGTATTTGGGTTAAAGGACATCATCTTAATTCATCACTTTTTCTTTTGTGGAATGTTTTTAGTTTAGTGACAGTGCCTAAGAAAGATTGTTCATTCATGAATATTCGCGGAAAGTTCGCTCAAATTGGAATGAACAAGTAATTATGTTGGTGCTAACATATTTGAATATTGTACGTGATTTTATACATGAATCAGTTAACGAAGTTACACATTTTAATTGAAGAAATCACATAAGTGTTTATAGTCTTTCATCACATATGTTTAAAAAATAGAGATGAAGTAATTTTTGTACTTCTATTTCAAAGGTGCCAGGATATTGGGTAATAATATGCAAAGTAAAATGTTTAGCGGTTTACCATTCTTGGCACGGTAGCCACGAATGCTTTGATTATACTCGCAATTAAAAATAAATGAGTGTTTTTTCACTGGTTAATTCTCCTTGTAAGCTGCTGGGCACTACTTTCTCCAGCACCCTGTAGAAAAGAGTCGTCGTTGTCAGCTTCCCTTCATCGGCGCTCGCACGTGCTGAAGGAGGACGGGCGGATCGGAGCGCGAGACGAGCAGGAGCCGACGAACCGTAGGCGATCCTCGTAATCGCCGCCGCCGCCGCCGCCGCCGCCACCGCCACCGCCGAACGACTTAATTTGCGAGACGCTGTGTAAGCGAGTGGCGGAGGCGCGCGAGTCCTAATGCCGAGTGGCGAAGTGGCGATGGGGACAGGACAACGCGGGACGGGGTGGGGCGGGGCGGGACGAGACGAGACGAGACGAGACGCGATGGAAAAGCCCTTGTGGGGCGGGGACGTGGCGGTCGTCTGGCGCAGTGGCCGATCGATCGTCCGGCGAGTGGCCGGGGGCTGATCGCGATCGGCGGCTGTCGCCACGCCGCGCTCAGCTCCGCCCCGCTCCCGCCCTCACCCCTGCCAATCCCCCCCCCCACACACACACACACCCCGCTCCTTTCCCGCCGCCGCCGCCGCCATACCGCCGCGGCCGCAAGCTATCGGAGGCGGAGATGCCGGCGGTGGCGGTGGCGGCGCAGCACTTACGGATTTAGTAGGGGACGATTTCCCTTTCTGAGAATTATATTTGCGCGTTTGATATACGAGTTTTCCTGAAAATAGTTCGTATCTATTTCAGTACCCAGGAATTGATATAGCATGGACACTAGATTTACTTTTGTATGACTGATCCTAGCCAGATGCTACAATTTTTATTTCAAGTTTTGCCCAAAGACTAATAATAAAAGATTATGGGTAAATATTGATGTGCGATATTTTCTTATTACGTTTTATTTTTTTTTTCTGTTGACTTATTTTTTCATACATTTAAGAATGTGCTTCGTCCTGTTTACCCATAGTTTTAAAAATATTGTTAGTTAATGTAAATATGATAACCAAACGTAGACATTAAATCCGATCAAATTATATGACATCAAATGTTTGTCATTTCGGAGAGTATTGCCGTAATGTAAAACATTTGTAACACGTTTAAGAGACCCCGTGTTTTTAAACGTTCTGCGTAGTATCATCGCTTATCTAGTTTGCAATGAAGAGTCTTATTTTCACACTCTAGATGAATTTTCTCATTAAAAGGCACAAAATGATTGCATAATACTTTGATAGTATTTATCTTCGAAATGGAATTAGTATTTTCGGTTTTAGTAACGTTCTAATCTCGTAACCTCATGACACTTTCTGCAATAGCCAACTCTGATTTTTTGCCTCTTTCTCGCTCGTTACTTCTTGAATTAAAAGTCCATTTCAACGAAAATATGTATTGTTTTGCCTTTAATTGTGCGTATTTTTAATGTTAGACATTGAATTTCAGTTTTTCTTTTGTTTCATACTTTCTGTACAATGCTCGATTTTCGCTGGTCAATTGCTTGTACGCGTCCTAATACTCGTCATAGAAACAATCCCTGTCCCTACTTTGAGATAAACGTCGTGCCGCATGGTCTTAAAAGATGAACAGTCAACGAGTTCTTGAATAATCTTAAGGTGACTCTTGTACAAAGAAGGAGAGAATGCTGTCTCAACATTTCTTTTCTCAGTATCGGAATTCTGGGAACAAGGAATCCGGGCTGACGGTTGCCATCGGGTATTGTGAAACGTTGGAAAATAAATGTCTCTAAGTCGTCAGGATTTTTCACCTGTGTGAAAAAGAAACATCAACGAATTTGTTTTGTTCACTATATAACTATATTTTCTGAAATTAATTTCATGTTTCATATTAGAAAGTATTTTCGTTACTGCGCTCAAATATATTGTAAAGGCAGAAATTGCAATAGAAATTCGAAGAAATAAAATTTTAATATTGTCACAACACCCGTGCACGTGAAAATTACGGATAAGGAATTTGAAGCTTAATGCATTATTACTCCGTGTGGTTAATGATAATATTTAGTTATTGAGTAGTATTACGGATGAGTGATTTTTATAAAAGCGATTCGTTTAGCGATAATTGCGGAGAATATATTTTCTTTTTGGTTTTTTGAAGATATTACACTTTACTTTGTAATCGATTTGTAAACGATCATTAGAAATCGCCTATTAGGAAATTTTCGTTTGTTCTCCTAAAGTGTGGTTTTTCTATTCGTGTTCGGAAAATTTTTCACAGTGTTGAATGTACCCCAGGGGTATAAAAAGCTATTCATCCAGTTATAAAATACTAATATATTCATTTCGAAATATAAAGATTTGAAGTGGCGTCATTAATATCGCCTGTTTCGATAGTCCGTTACATCTTCTCTGCGTGTGAAGGAAGAATTGTTAGCTTCGGGCGGCGATCGCCTTCCTCGCCCCGCGCCTCTTCCCGTCGCGCCACCCGCGCCCCTCGTGGGGGGCGATCGGCGGCGTCGCAGCCGAACCGAACCCTAAGGCGGCGGCGGCGGCGGCGAAAAACCGGACATGCACGCCCATAACTTAGAGGGGATAACATCCCCGAAAAGCCGGTGTAAGCTCGCTACGCCGCGCGGATAGTAAACAACCTGGCGATGCTCGTGAAGGTAGAGATGCCGTAAAGATGCGCCCGCGGCCAGGTTCAGCGTAAGCTGCTTTGTAGCGCGATGTCATACACGATAGAGCGCGCGCGCCATCGCGACGCCCCGGCGCCGCTCGGCGCTGCGACGCTCACTCGCGGAGGGGCCGGGGGCCGCGGCGCGGCGCGGGGCGACCACGAGGGGGAGCTACGCTTCCTTGCTAATCTCACCCAGTTTGAATTCGCGCCTGCGAACTCCACTCGAAGCCCCGAAACCCCAGCCCCTGTCCGTGAATTCTCCAGTACTGTGTCACGGTCGCACGCGAATGGTACGCTTGCCAATAAACTGAATCTTTGGAATAAAGAGGTAACACTATAGAAGGGACGAAACATGATATTGCTTTTTAGATTTTTGTCTATTTATTTACTTTTCTATTTAACCTCCCGAGTCTGTAAAAAAAAAAAAAAAAAAAAAGAGTTTTGGATGTGGGGGTTAACTCCAAACTGCTCGCAGCATGGATTTGATGTAATTTAATCAGTCAGATGAAATTTGCATCATTTGAAACATTTTATTTAAATACACTAGCCTAATTGCGCTGAACTCACGCTAAAATTTCGTGTTGATATACGAGTGCCTCAAGTACTGTAGGATGATGCGAGAGGAAAGGAAAGGTGTATTAGAGGTGTTTTAGGAAAAGGGTAACGTTGATGTCTTAAGTGTTAATTACCGTAGGTTTAATATAAAAAATTAATTACATATTATCAAGGACGGCTAATCCTAATAGAACTTAATGCCTCATGCACATTTTGTGTTGGTATATCTTTATAGTAAACTCTGTGGATTATTATAACCTGTTATTTCAATTGTCTATTCGTAAACAAGAGTCGCAATGGGTCCTCACGTCTCATCCGAAGTCCTAAACCAGGTCTTTCTAATCGCCGAAATTTACGGTGACTTACCAATAGTTGCTTGTGGGCTCAGTAATTCTCCAAGAAGCCGGGTATTTGCAGGTTGCAAAGGCGTCCGCTCCATTGTCAACATCTGTACACATCTGTGTATCCTGCGTGGCTACTCAGTCATCGGAACTCACGTTGGCGGGCACTCGGCAGCGAAAGTCAAAGTAGTTGCAGAACTCTTTAAGGTATCGTATTTTCCCTACAGCTCTTTTGTGGACAGGGTGTAACCTGCACGGCGAGACGATTTGTGACAGCGCTCAGCATAATCTGCGTAAGAACGTTCAGTATTGTAACGATCGTCTCATCAGACCTTGAAAAGTACCTTGAAAAATGTGTAACACTTAACTAACATTAATACCAGGAACATCTAAACAAGGAAGTTCATTGGAGGTTCTAATGTATTCTCTAGTAGCTTAGAACTGTGCGTGTTCATGTACTCCCTATCAAGTACAGTGATATCTTGAACTCGTTAGTATTGAGGTAGATGCAGGTAACTGATTTTCTAATGACGTCACTTCAAATATTGTATTTTGTTCGTATTTAATTGTCTTTGTCGTTCCAGTGCGATTTTAGAAAGAGCGTTTCACGTATTGTAATATTATTTTTATGAAAACAGAAAGAAATCAAATACAAATGTTCTCAAGTCTCGAGTCGTGACGTGACTTTTACGCGTTATTTAGTCCCCCATTCGCGATCATTCCAACCAGACCTGTTATATTTCTGACCTGACCTTTTCGTCTCTCGTACGTAGCTGAAATTGCCATCGAAATGTCAGAAAGAATGGGGCGACAGAAAGGCGGAATGTGTTGTCTCTTCCACAGCAGAATTTTCCATCTCTTCAACATTCCTCTCTCAATTTTGCGATAGTGTTCTGTTGTATCTCCTCGTCAAGTACATTGCGGTATCGAAGGCGCTGCGCGCACACACAATTTGGCATGTATCGTATATCGTGTATCTATACTAGTCCTGTCAAGCGATTGTGGAGAGGAAATTCCAATCCAGCTTTATAGCGACATATAGAGTACCTACTAAAACAGTACATTCTGTGTATGAAGGCCGTTGGAAAATCATCTGAGTTCCTACCGTTTTCATGCAGCCCTTTCAGATAACAAAATTCTTGAACACAAGTCCTGCCATATTATAGAATTTTCATTCAAAAAATTTAAATAAATGTAAATAGTAGATTAGATTTTACATTAAATGGACTGTTGTTGGTAGTATTCATTACTTCTCTACTAAGAAGTATGAAGGTCTTAAGTCAAAAATTATAATTTTTCAAGACAGCCGGATGAAACTTTGAGATTCGTAAAAAACCTGAATACTAATGTTCTCAGTCATTGTTTTATATGAATCAGTAAATATAACTTTTTAAGACAATAAAATGACAAATAACACATTTTTAACACATCACAACCTTTTTGAGGGGGTAATTCAGGTCTCAAGACTTTTAATATACCATTGGTTTGATTAATTTTTTTATTATACCTTCTGATCTATTTCATCCAGAGCAGTAGCAAATGAACATAATATAATTTAATCATATTAAAGGATTTTACATTTTCATTGACAAATAAGTAACTTGAAAATTAAACAGGTCAATTAAACTTGCAAATTAATTAAGGTAATAAGTAAATCAATTAATTAAATATAAATTATACTAATAAAATATTGAATGTAGTATAATGTTTTTATAATTTTTATATCAGTTAAACTAACATGGTCATTTCATTCGTAAAAAAGGGTTAAATCTATTTATTTCTTGAACTCTCTAAAACATTACAATTATTTTTATAATTTTCTTATAGAAAACAATGAATTTAAATTTACAATTACATTGAAATAACATGTTGAAGTTTGGTAGTTTTAATAACATTGGTAGTTTTAGGTATCCTAACAAACTGACCACGGGCCGCACGATGCTTGTGGATCTTTAATTATGAAATACGATTTATCAAAGCTGTACATGAATACACACTGCTTTGAAATAGTTTAATCGAGAAGAATTAATTATATTCTGTGCTTTTGCTCAATCATTCCCGATTTCACAGTCACACAATGCATTAATATACTGAGGGCCAGTATTGTTGCTGATTCTACAGAGACTGAAGGTGAGTTTTTAAGGTTCGAGACCCGACGCTGGCGGAATTTGCGACAATAGATTTAGCTGGGTCGTGTTCAACCGCGAGGGCATTTTAGCGGCCGGCTGCCCTGATTGGTAGGTTTAGGTATCCTAACAAACGGACCAAGGGCCGCACCACATCTTTCTTTTATCATCCTTTTTCTACCCTCTCCCCTTCACACACACACTATACTAACACACGTGTCGGGAGAGCAGTCTGGAGCGTAATGCTTGTCTCACTTGGAGCGGTATTCCGCTTGGAGCGGTATTCCGCTATACCTGAAGAGGGAACTACCCGTAAGCTGACTTGCAGGTCGGCACCGGATTTCGTGTTTCACCGGAGGAGAAACACCGCTGGGTAAAATATTCATTGCACTAACGGGGCTAATGACCATAGTCGTTGACGTGCTTAGAAAAAACAATCATACATCCACTTCTACCGCTGAACTCCCAAATAATCCCATTTCTTAAATTACTTTTGATGCAGTAATGTTTAGATATTGCAAAGACAGGCTCTAGAGGCCAGCCTCTCTTGCTATTTTGCTAGGGACGAGATTGTATCCCTGCAGGGGAGCAGCATTTCTCATCTGCCTCATGGCGGTGGAAGTTGCGGCGGTGCGGCGGCGGCGCGGCAGCGGCGGGGGTCTGCGGGGCGGCGGTTTCGTTTGCCTCCGCATCCTTCGTTCCCCGCTCCTACCCACGCCCCGGGCGCATTACGCGGGTCCTTGGCTGCGTCGATGGGCCTTTGTTAAAACACTCGGCAGTTGCGAGGATCCGGCCACGCTTTCACTTTCGCCTGCGGAGTGCGCGGTCGGGCGCTCGCGACAGCGTTTGTGCTCCTAGCGAGGCCGGTTCTGTCATTAAGGCAGAATGCGTGCCGCGCTCTAGCTGGTTCTGACGTACAAAGTGCTCTCCAACCAGGGCGGAATTAGACCCCTCCCCTTCCCTCGTGTCCTTTGGTGTTCTTTGGTTATATCATGAGCGATGATCAATCATTCGATCTAGCTTTTGTCGGCGTCACGTTTTTGAAATAGACTGTGAGGTGCTTTTCTGTTTTACTTTCTCGTATATGTAGAACCTACTGTATAAAAAGTCTCGAAATTTTCATGGAAACACAGAATCCCCTTTCGGGGGCCTCTGATACCAAAAAAATGTTTGTTGTTTAAACGATTGCCCGTCAATCCGTCCGACTACGCATGAACAAAACTAGCGTCTAAAAATAATTTTCTAAAAAATGGATATTCCTTGATAGATCATGCTTATCTAACGATACTGTGAGTTTCAACAGATCTTTCAATTTTGGGAAGTACTTTACATGAAGCTCGTAGGACATTTTCAATTTTTTTTAAAAACATCCATTTTCTTCTATAAATTGTTTGCTTCAATGGTGCATAGTTTGCTTAATATTTTTTCAATATTTTGTGTTCTTGTCGATGCAACGCGTCTCTAAATCCTTGGTGGGCATGGAGCTGGAGCCTGGAGCTCTGTTAAGTTTTTTTTTCAAGTGTCGTCACGTCGCAGTCAGTCAGTGACTTTTATGCCTGAGGCCGAGGTTCCCAAACGGTCACCCGCCTAGGAATCCGCTGTGTCTCAAATTGATTAACTTCCATGATGTCATGGAGCATAGTTAAGCAATTCGGCTAACGACGCCGATGAATTTTCAATGAAACCTCTGGATTTTCGAAAACTGGAAAAGTCCAAAATATGTTACACGCCTCTATACATCTATATTATTGAAGAAACATATTTGTTTCTTAATACGACATACTCCTCAATAATAGATATTGTGTCGTGCACACATTTGTTTCAAAATATCATGTATGTTTGCGTTATTTTGTCTTACACGATGACAAAGTATTCAGTTTTTGGAAACCTTTGAATACTCAAGCTTGATTTTTTTTAACTTAAAAACAGTTAAAAACACAGAAAGAGGAGAAGAGTAATATATAATCTATGCTCTATTCCTGAGCGATTTCTTTCTTAATGCAATATATTTCTTAGTATTAAATCTTTAAATAATTGCGCACATATTTTACTTTCCCGTTTACATACGTATATACGAAGTAATATACGTAGTATAGGGAAAGTTATGTAATGCTGCGCAAAATCGATTTCGAGATTTTCCAGAAATACACTTTTTGGAGTCCCCTGATACCGAAAAGTGTTTTTTTTTTCTTTTTTCAAAACGTCCGCCCGTCTGTCTGTGAACACTACTAGCGCTTAAACAAAACGTAGTTTTTCGAAATTGAAGAAACCGGTGTCGATCTGTCTCGAGTAGAATCTTTGAGATTTAGAAAAAAAGTCTTTAAAATTTGGGGGAACTTTAATGGAGCCACACGGACATTTTCAAAATTTTCTCAACCACGGCACCAAATTTTTTCTTTAAATTTCTTGTACGAATAGAGTAAAATACACGTAAAAATGTGGCATATGTCCTATTTTCAGATTTAACTCTAAACTTTCGAAAACTTGAAAATATCAAAATTTTTCGGGCATCTTCTTACAACTACAAAATTGAAGGTAGAGTTTTTTTCCTTCAAATAAATATTCGTTCTCCATAGTACGTTCTTTCATTAATGTCATGTACACTTTTTTGAAAATAGTAGTCGTTTACGCTCAATATTGCGAGCAATAAATGCAATTTTAAAACATTACAAAAACAAGATTTTCTCAAAAACGGCTCCAATTTTTTTCTTTAAACTTTTGGTTGGGATAGTGCTAAATATACTGTATATATTATATTTATGAGTTCATGTACTTTAAATAATATCAAATAAAGTTTGTCGAAAACTCAACCGTTTCCCGTGAAAACTAGCCCAAAATTCCGTAGTTTTGGAAATGCTCAAACGCCAATTTCTCAACAGCTTCAAATTTTTTGTTCAAAATTTTCGAATGGATAGTACTAATTGCACTCTTTAATAGGACGTAATATTCATTTCAGGGTATTTTTTTGTTTTTTAGAAATTACACAAACGTAATTTATTTGAAAGATCTCTCACACTTTTAATAAGCACATATCCAGCGATTTGTAAACACTATTGTATTTGTGAGTTAATGTGCTTGAAGTGACTGCGAATTGAGTTTTCCGAAAACTCAAAACATTTGTGTGAAAAAGAGCCTCGTATTTCGAATTTACAGTAGCGCTTAAGCGCCAGTTTTTTTAAAAAGGCTGCAAATTTTTCAAAGAAAATTGCCATTTAGGACGAGGTTTTTCTATTCTTTAATTTTTTTAAAATAACATTTCCGTTTCACAATTAGGAAACCGAAAAATTAAGAAAACTTCAAAAAAATGTACTTTTGACGGCAATAAATGGCAGCTGGCAAGAGTATGTGGCAAGTACAAATAGCTTGCCGAGACCAAAGGAAATAGAAAACTAACACGAGAAAGTATGCATCACTAGTTTTCTTATTAGCGTAGCACCGCGTTGTTTTTAGATCACCCTTCAATGTTTTAGTACATTTTTAAGTATTTATAGTGAACTTACAGTAATTATCGATTGGTATTACCAAAAATCAACAAGCTCAGAGTTGAAAGTTTTCATCTTTTTATGCTTGTTTCTACCCAAATCATAAGTGGCTAAGGATTAATACTGTTTTTTGTTTATATTTTAAATAAACATGTTTGTAGAAAAATAAAAAAATGTTTCAACTTACTAGTAACAATGAAAATGTCTCAAAAACTTCATTTTTGTAACTTTAAAAAAAAAATGGGATTTACTGGGAAACTGTTCTGTTAAAATAGAAGGCTGAATGTTTGTGTACCCTCTGCGAGGACAAAAATGCATGAGAAAACCCCCGAGATTATTTTCATAACTTTAAATATTAATGTTGTAATGTGTGCTTTTATACACCCGAGACATTGTACGAAATCTCAATATTGTGTATCTGAATTATTCATGTCAATTCACATGAAATCACGGACGCAAGTATTACGTGCTGTCGAATCGACCTTGAAAAACGGTAACAGGCTTCCCATACAAATGTAAGCGAAACGGAACGCAGCGACGAAAGATTTTTCCCATTTCATGGTATGAAAATGGCTACTAAGGGGTTTTTGTAATTGTGTTCAAGCGTAGTTCTAATTCTAATTGTTAAATGTATTTAGCGGGAGACATTCCATTGTGGAAAGTAACTAATACTACCAATTATTATTACTCTTCGAAATTTCATTGATCTGGAGGGTAAGAGAAAAGTGCTGGATAATCTCTGCGTAAAAATGATGAGAAAGTCGTACGATAAATTAATATACTTGATACAGCATATATTAGTGCATATTTTTGAAGTTTTGACTGCATAAATGAATACATATTTCATAGATGATATAAATTCCTTCCCTAGTTATGTAACAGGCAAAGGTAGGTTATAGGAGTTTTCGACTGTTTTTGTTAAAATATTTAATTTATCACTTTTTATGCGATAATATTTTATTTGTTAATCTTGCGCAGTGTACGTAGTACTTATTGGAAAACCATTTTGTGCGTTTTGTTTTCCTGCAGCATTTTTGCTGCTGCAGACCACTAGTAAGAACTAATTGCCAGTGACCGCACAGGTACAGCGTACGCTGACGCTGGTGCAAGAGGACGCGCCAGCCGCCTATGCAACAGGTCGCGTCACCTTCCAACGCGACTCAGCGCGAGTTATCCAGGCGGTCCGAAAGGGCTTTGCAACGTCCGATCAAAGCCCCGCAGCCCCTGCCTGAGGAATGTAATCCCACCCAGCGGTTGACCACGGCGGCGAGCAGCGCGCTCCGTGGATCAGGAGGTCGACGGACGTATGAGCGGCGAGGCCAAGAGCCCCTTCCCAGCTCTACCGGCACAGGGCATGGGAGGTAATGCACGAGGACGTTTTACGAGTATGTGTGAAGGTAATATCGCTATGACAATTCATGCCCGTTTACTCAATGGGGAGAAATGTGAAGCTGGTTTTTGATTCGCGCGGTATACATTAATTTTACTTCGACATGTAACGATCTATCTTTACCTCCGTGGTCACACGGAACAACCCGATGCTACGAAGATGCGCGAAACTTATCTGAAGACAAAGAAGAGATCGCGACAGACTTCGATCTCAATGAATTTATTAACTGGGAGACCTAGTATTGATTGAAGGTACCAAGATAAGCTACCGATCGGAGCAGATGGCCGCTGGAATTCTCTTTTAGGCAGATATTGAATTCGACCTACCGATGTAGCTAGTTTAAAACTCCCGCTATCGTTAAGACTCGAACACTAGGACCTCTCTGCTTACAATAAGTCTCGTGAGTGTCGCAGCCGATGGAGCAAATTGTGGGTCCTTATGATGGCTCCTCTTTGTTTACATCCTTCAGTCGTTAAATATTTTTAGCGCTAATTGGCTCTGTATTGTCATTTCTGAACCTTCTGAGTCTTCAGAATAATGCCAACTGTTTTCGTCTAAGAAGGAGAGATAACATTTTAGGCCATTGAGCAAACCCCAATCTTTTTACATTTGGGAATGAAACAGACATTATCGCGTAATTTAATTTGAACGGGGTTCATATAAACAACATAAACCCTAAACAACAAGGAAGATAATTTTTCTACGGTTTTATTGACATACATCCTTAGACTACCTCATAATATATCAATCATGTTATGAGCTGTACATTTTCACGACAAAACAATTCCAAAGAATAACTAGGTGACAGGAAATATAGTCACGATTAGAAGCGGCAAGGGAACCATTTCAAGGTTAGGATTGTTTCTGAAAATGTTGATAAAGAAGGAAATAGCGAATCGGGAATATTTTCGCGTTTCGTTTCCTATAAAAAATACACTGTGTGCTGTAGTGCCACTAACTCTTTTCTACAGATTCTCCCATTCAGATGATTCACAGATGAAGGGAGTGCAATCTGTGATCGAAATAATAAATATTTATTTCAGTCGAATACTGACTTTTTATTATTCATTCAGTATCAAGAGTATTATTTCATTTGGTGAATTATTAACTTTTACAAAAGTGAACACTCGCTTGGTTTAATACCGTCACACAATCCCACACATTTCCATTTTATCTCATGACCCTTTATTCAAATTTCATTCATTAATCATGTTCTGTTCCCACTACTAATTACGACTTTTGGTCGTAATTTCTCTACCAATATTTCCCACATTATTGCAAACACTTATTTCTGCACAAAATCCGTTTTCCGTTCCATTCTACTTCGACACGCACTGTGTGTTCGTCTGGAAGCCGCCAGAAACGACAAGCTGGAAGTCCAACATCACAGCCTCCGAAGCTGCTCGCCCCAACCCATGCTTCTCTCCAACTCCATTTCACCCCCGCTGCAGGCGCGTCGTTATTTGCAAAATCCTCGCGCAGTGATGCGGACTAAACGGGATATGAATAGCCGGGACTGGTTGGGGTGGGCGGGGTGCAGGCAGAGCTCCGGACAAAGGCAGGATATTAGTCGGACAACGGCGACACGCAGCCACTGTTTGCTCGCGAATTGCGAATTAGTTCTTAGGTAAACCGCCGCAGCTTGATGGACGCACATTCAGTAGCACGGAACTCAATGCTTTGCTGCGACGTGAATTCAGAAATATTATGCTCTGTTAATTTCTTCGCTGCGTCTTAATAGTTTAAAACAACGTAGTAAATGTAATCATACATTCCTGATAAATATCACATTCTTAGAAAATTGTATTGTTAAAATATTTTCAAAATTTGTTTTACAATTAACTAGAAGCCTCTATTTTATATGAAAATTCGAATTGGTGCGTAGGATATTTCCCAATTATTATTATTATTATTATTATTATTATTATTATTATTATTATTATTATTATTATTATTATCATCATCATCATCATCACGAATCTTACACAAGGATATAGTTTCATGGCCACAGCTCAATTTGACTGAGTTTATTTCAATTAGACGGAAAAGAGAAGGCCTAATGCGGTAAATTATACATACATACTGCGAGAGATTTGATGAATCGTCATTTGAACAGTCAGAAATAAAATGCACTAATAACATTAACCAATAAAAAAATAACGCACTGCACACATTATTCAAAAAAAAGTACGAATCTAAAATGAAATTGAAGTATAAATGAAAGTACAGAACGTAAATTACAATTTTAAAAAGTACTCGTACAATGAAACCATTGCCATCGCTCCGTGACGCCATAAATAACAGAACTAGCGGTGACTACGCTGACAAATGGTGAGACTTAGTGAGGAAACGTCATCTTCAACATTGGATGTTATGCAAAGGCAAAACAAGCCAAGGGCGCTGTCTGCAAACGATGTTTGCCAAAATTTGGCGAGTCACCAACAGTATACAACGGCGTCTTTTGTGGATGAAAGGTTTATTTCGAAAGAGTATAAGAGCCATAAGTTTTGCAAATGTATCCCAGTTGTTACTCCAAATAATAATGATAGATTCTACGTCATTGTCTAACACATTTTTGAGAGTAACTAGTTGTGCTGAACAGCACATACTTCCTCGCATTATTTTTAACTATTGCATCTCTGCGAGTTCAGCGAAAATAAAACTTGCGCCACTTTTTAAGATTCGATTATTCTATCCCAGTAAAAAGATTAAAAAAACATTTGAAGTGGTTTTTGTGATTTTTTTAAAGGAAGGAAAATTAGCGTGAGGGAAAAAAATACTCGAAAAATCCTATTATTAAAGAAAACAACGTAACCTTATTTTAAGATATAATTTTTAGAAAACATTTCATTGAGGAAAAAACCTCTATAATATATATTGTATTTTTACAATGTTAACTTTTGCAGTTTCCAAAAATGCAGAGTTCACCGAAAGTTGGACTTGCGCCATTTAAGTTATAAAACTACGTGTTTACCTGTTAACAATAGTAGCAACTATTCAAATGTTTCCTTTAACTGGCGCACGCACCATTCCTCCATTTACTTTTTGGAATGTTATTTTTCTTCGATGTGAATCATTGTGGTTCATCGTAAATACGTATTCATTAATGTATAATTTGCATACTTTTAACACATTCAGAACATTATTGTGATTTGAATGGGATATCGTTGAATACCGGTATTTTTTACATTTTTCGTTCAGTTATATTATATAGATCCATAATGAACCTCATTGTAGGAGTATAGAATTCTCTGCTGAAGACCAATAGTCTACTATTCAATAGATTTTTTTAAAATAACCTTAATGATGAATTACGTCCATCGGTGAGAACAAAGCCGTTTAGATGATTTTGTGAGGGCCTGAAACGAAGAAACAATTCCGCACACAAATCACTTATCAAGTCTCCCAAACGAAGTGTCGTGGAAGATTGCAGTGAATAGTTCCTTTGGTCTCGAAAATTCTATAGCCTGCAGGCATGATTACTTCGAAAATGCCAGAACACTTCAATACTTCGGTGGTCTTCTCGCTGGGGATTATTGAAGAAGGCAAACCTTGCGGACTGGAAACAAAATTCTCGAAATCTGCTTCCTGCGTGCGCCCATTACCCTCCAATTCACATCGGTGCCGGCGGGCCGTCTTGCCTTTGATAGGTGATGTTGAAACTACTTCAAAAGGAGAATTAATAACTCAGGAACTGGATCTCATTAAAAAGTCTGCCTCGTTTCATCTTCCGGCATCTAGCGCGGACGCAACAGAAGTCGCTGGAAGCGATGGAGTGGTGGCGGCGGCGGTGGTAGCGAGTGGGGTGGCGGTGTTGGTAGTGGTGGGCATGGGAAGGACGGCAAAAGTACAGGAGGAGGCGGCCTGCCTGTTATTTGTTGCGTGAAAGATGCGCACGGAGGTCTGTGGCTGCTTTCCCTGCTCAGTGATGGTTCTGAATAAACGAAACTGAATCAGGGGTTTGGGCTCATCAGCGGGGTTATTGATCATTTTTTACACTTCTTCATACGCATATTTTTTCTGTTTAAACGGTGTAATGAATTATAATTTTTTGCTTTCAGAAAAATTCCATATGTCATATTTGACTGAGAACTTGCAATTCAGAATAATGATGATATATTACAACTTTTTCCTTTTTATATTTCTCGCGAGTCAATGTCAATTTTGACAAGTACAGTCTGTCGATACCGCTCGAATCAATTTATTGGAGTACATTACCTGTGCATCTCTAATTTTTAAATCATATTTCAACTTTTGTGAGAATCGTCTATCAAACATAGACACGTACGATTCAAAATTCTGATAAATGGAAGAACTTATTTCCAAACTTACGTATCTCCATTTTTTTTTCTTTTTTCTTTTTTACTTTTCCTCCTTATACTATTGTATAGTGAAGAAAGTATTGCATTAAATTCAACTATACGATTTCGAATTTTCTACTGTAACATTTGTATTTAAGGTCTCTTTGACCTGTAACTTCGCACTACGCGTCAGGAGTTAGGTATATTAGAGCTTTTCCGAATATGGTTAAGATTGGTGCAGTTGGAGAGGAAATACACGGAATTTTGTACTTAAAAATCGAAACGTCTGAATGGATGAATGAAGAATGAATGAATGTCTGGATGTGTCATGCGCGACTGTCAGAATAGAAACTTCAGAGCTGAAAATAAGGTATAGATATGAGGAGTAAGATCTAGTTGTGCCGTTCCGGTGATCATTAAAATATTTGTGCGAAAACTTCATTAGAAGCATTTTATGGAAAATACCTGAAATTTGTTCCTTGAAATGTTTTGCTCGAAAATAATGAATTGCATTTATTGGTGTGAATATTGCCGATTTTAATTGAAATATCTCAAAATTAGAAAATTGCAAAAATCTCTAATTAAATCACTAAGAATTTTCGTTTAAATGTAAAGTTGTCGCTTTGAAATCAATCCAGTTTTCTGATTTTTGCTTTAAACGAAAATAGTGGGCTCAAGATGTTTCATTGATAAATATTTTTTACCAAACCGGTTTTATAGTATAAACATTAAACTTCAATAAAATCAATAGATATAGTAAAATTGAATCAAATTAATAGAATGAACGCTTCAGAAACATATTACTGTGTGTTCACTGTGAATAGTAATTGCATTGTTCCAGAATTTGTAAATCACCATGTTCGTAATTTTTGAGAGTTCACACAGAACAACATGAAACAATGTTTTGTTTTGTTTTTATTTTCCACATAGTAAATACGTAGGACGTTTCCAACTTATTTACAGACACATTCCACACATGTCTAACTTTCAGCGTTCTTTCTTGCTGCTCTTATGCCCTAAATTGTTGAATAATAACATTAAGAGGAGGGAAAGTTTCGAATTGCCGCGCATTCCCACTAGCTTTTCTAGTTTTACAAACCGTACTTTCTTAAGACGCTTCTTCACCAAATATTGTATTCGAAAATTGCGTTTCCCCTACGTTACACTGCATCCGAAGACCGTTGAACTATTAGGCTGAACTGACTCTGAAAAATTGTGTTTCTTAGACATTCTTCACTTTGCAATGAAGCTTGTCAATTCTTGGTAAAATCTCGCATTCTAATATAAGATTTATATTCCTTTATTTTGTACGAGTATCACATCTTTAAGACGTATTTTTTCTTTCTCACCTTACTTTGTTAGAAGATAAAGTTTGGTAACCGTTTACAGGAAATAGGCGTTTTTTGGCCGAACAACTGTTATTGGTGCAGAAAAAGGGGATGAATCTTGTTCCTATACGTCGTAAATTTCTTCCTCTAAGACGTATAGTCAGAATCCATCTTTTGTAGGTCGTTGATACCGAAAAATCGATTGACAGTAAAGTTCTGTCAACGGTACTGCCTAAACCAATCAGACGAATTTCTCCAAAATTGATATTCCTCACTCGATCTGAACCTTCCAATTTTGAAACGTACATTTTTATTTTTGGGCGTACTTTACCTCTTACTTTCTCGCGTTACGCCGTACGCCGGAAAACGGCAAATGTTTTTATTTAACTTTGCTCTCGAATAGCGTGAAGAACGCTTAAAAAATGGCATGGGTCTCATTTTCATTGAAATCCCTGATTTTTGGACAATTGAAAAAGTTCAAAAGTTTTGGGTGCCTTCCTACAAAAACAATATTTTATCATTAATATAATCCGTTGTTCAAAGGCAGCACTTAAAATAATTCCATGTGCAATATTTCGCAAATATGGGTAGTTTTCGCGTACTTTTGTGTGAAATATATTCAATTCTTAAACAGTTATTTTCTCAAATGTGGCTCTAAATTGTTTTCTGTAAATTTTCTCTGGTATTTATGAAGTAACGGTAAATAATAGTGCTGATCCCATTTCTGGACATTGTATTTTCGCAAAATGCAAAATGTTAACATTACAAAAGTAGAACATTGAAAGTAGAGATTTTGGTCTTAAGTGAAATTGTTCTAAACAATCCGCTTTAAAAAACGTTATGTACAAATATTCAAAAAACGAGTAGTTTTCTCTTAATGTCTGCTTGATTTTAATGAAATTAATGCAAAGAGCGCTGAAACAATGCCGCAGGTTACATATTCGTTGAAGTTTCTGTTCGATTGTTCGAAAATTGCAAAATATATAATTTGAAATAATGCCGTAAAATACGTGCTGTTGAAGCTCTACTAGTTAATATGTTAAAGATGTCCACTAATTACTTTTTGAAACCTCATGACACTGTGAAGCTGTGCTTTAATGAGCGTGGGAAAACGAGGAGTCCTGGGGAGACAACGATTGCATATACTGGATATGAGCGCGCAAGTGTTAGTTCCGAAGGAGTTTAGTGAACAGGGTTGGGGGTGGCATTCGAAGGCGCCTTCCACGGCGAGTGGCTATGCCCCGCCGCGCCTCTCCGCGCCGTCGGCTGCCTTCCGCTCTGCGACGGAGAATACCGCGGCGTCGATATCCGCGCGCGCCTTTGACGGTAATACGCTCCCAGGAAACAGCTTGCGGGGCGCGGCTGCTCGATATTTCTTTCGCCTTCCGCCGCTCGTTGTTCGCTCGACGGGGCCCCCAACCCCGAACCCCGCCCTGCCCCCGTGGCCGTCCCTTCCCGTCCTCTCCTCTCCTCACCTCTCCTCTCCCCGGCCGCCCCACGCACCCTCGACACCCCCTTGACTGCCACCCCCCCCCTGCTGAGGCCTCTCATCACTTTACCCTCACTCCCACCCCACCCTCGCCCGCGCTCACCCTCCTCCCTCGCTCTCGCCCACCGGCGCCGTCCCTGTTCCCGGCATCACCCCGTTTTCCGTTCGCCCCCACGCCAACCGCCGTTCGACGGCCCGAAACGAAGCGCGCTCCCCCGCACTCTTCCTAGAGTCCGACGCCTCGTTCGCTGGCTCGCGCTCACCCCCTCCCCCGCCCCTTCCCCTACCTTCCAGCAGCTCCCTTCGCCTTCCCGCGCCCGCCCCCCACGTCGGTGTCCCGCTTTGAGCCTCGCGCTCGCCCTCCTTTCCTAGCTTCTCTCGGTTTAGTTGCCTGATCTCTCACCCGCATGAGCTTGCCCTTGCCATTTCCATTCCACACTCACTTGTAGCTGTTATGTGTTACGTTCCTCTGCTGTTCTCTTCTCCGGTGCACGGCGTTCCTTGCCTCTCCACACTCGCTTTAACCGCTCACATTCTTCTCAACTGTAATAGTAGCTCCTTTTATATCGGAGGAATATGTTGTGAAAATGAGTTGGAAAATTTAAAAATTGAATGTTGTTGAAAAAAAAGGAAATTTTTTTACAGAAATATTTCTACTTACTATTTTCTTGAATTTTCCATTATGAATTTGTTGCCTTATAATAAAAAATGTCTGGAATAAAAAAATGATTTCTTCGAATTTCTTAGTTCTAGAAGAGGTGGGCTTACTCCATTGGATTGCAAGTTGAAGCTGCGGACCTCTCATCTTAGGACAGTAGAAATTTAAACGATGGCATCTCCTTTAAGGTTTCATAACAACTGCGTGAGCCATCCTTTTTGTGATGTTATTGCCCTCTATCACGCCGATAACCAATCACTTCTCTCTTCTTTCTTCCAATTCGTTCTTTAGTACATTTACCCAATTCTGCCTGTCGATTCAAACTCTCTCTGCCTCTTACAGTAGCATTCATCTCCCGTCACAGACGTCGGTTCTCGCCCTAGACGTTCCCCTGGTATCATTCTGATCAACTTTCGAGTGTTTATAACTCCAACATAGCTCTAGTTGATCATTTAACTCATTTCATATTGTAATTGATTTGCGTGTAGCTCTGAAAATGGTGAGACATTTACTTGCGTAATAACGTTTTGCATTATGTATTCTTTTGTGCTGCTATCTTTTGTGGTTCCATATTTTCTGTACTCAGAAACAAATAATAAATACATCAGCAATGCATGCTTCTATTATCTAAATGAAAGTATTCCTCTTGAAATACGTTCGTAGAATATCCTTGCTACACGTGCTATTCTTTCTGCGTCCACGCATATGTCTTGGTGGCAATTACTTGGGGGAAGTGCGCCATTCTTCCGGGCCTTGGCCGCTGTTCTTCTGCGGAAGACATACAGGGCAACATCTCTGTGCTCCGGTGCACGTCTCTCGCGTTCGCCGCCTCTCCGCCAGCCCGTCTCGTCACGCAGCGCGCTCCCGCCGCCCTCGCCGCCCACCCCTTGCGAGGAGGCTCTTTCTTGCCGCGCCCCTCGCCCCCGCCCTCGCCGCAGCCCACGCTCACACCCCGCTCCGCCCGAGCCCGTCGGCCTGGCCGTGCCTGGCGGCGCACGCTCCCCCCTGCCTCACCTCCGCCTTCGCACCCCGCCCCCCTCGGCGCTCCGGCAGGGCGCATCCGGCCCCCCCACTGCGCCGCACCCATGCGCTTAGCCCGCGCTTCTTCCACCCCTACCCTCGCCCCCGCCCCCGCGCCCCCACCCGCCCGCACCCTGGGAAGCTAAGTAAATGAACCAATAAAGGCCAGAGCTGGCTTTGAAGTATGAGCTAACAAGTTTAGTCCGGGCAACTGGCCAGTGGAGGCTATTTGCTTGTTTTCTTGGGCTGATTGCTGTAGCTTTTTGTGCGCCTCCAACGCGCGCGCTCCCAATTCTCCTTTCCTTCGCTGGCCCGTTCATCCCGCGGTTTTGCGGGTCGTCGCCGCCGCGGCCGCCCCTGCCGCCCCTGCCGCCCCTGCTGCGGCCCCCGCCGCCGCTGCCGCCGCCGGCGCCGTTGCCTACTCCTTCCGCGCCTCCGCCTGCTGCCTCTTGTTGCGCGGATGGAGTGGCTGGTGTGTGTAATTGTACGGTTCGTTTACTTCGCTGCTACCATGGATTGTAATTTGTTTTGTGAAATTGCGGGTAATTAACTATGTCAGGCCGGGGGTCTGGCCTGCTCGCGTCGCCGAGAGAGTTTCGCATACGTCCCGCGGAAATCGTTGCCGCGCTTTGCGTCCCGACGGCGGCCGGCGGGTGGCGGTTGGCGTCGCGCGCGCCGCGCGGCTGGTGCGGCCGGCGTGAGTGGCTGGCACGCGCGCGAGCACCCAAGAGTCCGGCGTTGGACGTGTGCTTGCGTGTTTCCCTCACTTTCGCAACACCGCCTCAATTGACCGACCTTGCAGATGATGCACTTCATCTTGGATTCGTTCTCGCTTACATTTACATGTGTCATTGTTAGTTTTTTCTAATTTTGTTGGTACTTGTTTTATAATTTCCTGATTTCTTTCTAAGTTCACTGTTATTTTAATTTTTGCGAATCCTCTATGTTTACTTGTGTGTTTTTTCTTCTTATCACTACAGCGCTTGCGACATCGCTTCTGTCTACCTGGGCCGAATTAGTCAGGTCTGCCGTATCTCTCCAAAAAAATTCAGATCATACAGGCTTTTTTTGAACCACCTACTCGCAGTTACATCATATGCAGCTATATGCATTTGTTTCTGACTCCTTTTGCTCTTCGCTTGAAATTACGATGCCTTTGCTTGAAATTACGATACCTTACGTCAGTTTCCCAGTGTGCCTTGTGTTTTTCCTGTGATCTTGTTTCTCGACCTTATATTTTTTTTTCTTCCGTTTCTTAGTGGTTTGCCAGTCGTTTTCTCAACTCTCATACACAAAGTAACTGACAATAATGTAACTCCATTATTTACTTCAATTTCGTTTGAAGCGAATTCTTAATCTATTTTAAACTTTCTTTACGTACGCCACTGTAATGTACACTGAATCGAAGAATATTAAATTAATTTAAATTATGAAAAAATTAATTATCACACAAAGGAAGGTAAAAGCTATGATATGACGACTTCAGTAAACATTATAATATATCAGGTAATGATTTTGTTATGTTAGTTTTGATCAGTTGCTCGTCATTTTTTCCTCGTCTTTATTCATAATTACCGTCTGCCAATATTATCGTCATTGAATCATTTTATATCCACCTCTTTAAAATATCTTATTTGCCCTTTGGGCCTAGTTTCTCTGCGCCTTGCTCCCCTTCCTCTCACCCGAAGTCTTCGCTCCCGTGTGCGCGCTTCTGCGGCGCTCTCGGAGACCCTCGCACAGCAGCCGGTGCGGGGCCCCGTGCGCAGCATCATTTCTGGCTGCCCCGAGGTGCCTCGTAGCTTTTCCGCTCCCCGTTCTTCTCGCTTACGCCGGCCGCCAGCTTGCCCGCTCGTACTCAAGCTGCAGGCGCCCGCCCCCTTGACACCCCACACCCGCTTCCACCCATTCACTCAATCCCCCACCCAACTCTTTTTGCTTCTGCCTGCCATAGTTCCCCTTTTCATCCTCATCTTTTTACTTGCATCCACTCACGCCTCATCCACCTTCTCTCCATCCTCCCACGCCTCATCTTCCCACGGCACATTCCTCCCACACCTTATAATCCCACGACTATTTCTCCCACGCCCAGTCTTCGTACGTCCCGTCCTCATGGCTCATATTCTCACGCTACATTCTCACACAACCCACCCTCGCTTGTTCCTTCCTCGCCCCCTTCCTCCCAAGCCCAAACCTAGCACGCCCCATTCTTGCACTGCTCGTTCTCCAAGGTCCCATTTTCGCATGCCCCGTCCTCGCAAGCCACATTCTTGCTCGCCCCATCCTCCCACATCTCATCCTCCTATGCCCATCCATCCCATCTACTAACCTCCCACGCCCATTTCTCCTACATCCCGTCCATACGTCTCATATTCTCATGTCACATTTTCACACGCCCAATCTTCTCTTGTCCTTTTCTCGGCTAATCTTCTCACGCCCCATCATCCCACGCCCCAACTTCGTACGCCCAACCCTAGCACGCCCCATCCTTGCACTCCCCATCCTCCAACGTCCCATCCTCCTGTGTCATATCCTCGCACGCTCCAACCTTACGCACCCCATCCTTGCTCGCCCCATCCTCGCACACCCCATCCTAGCTCACCTCATCCTCACACGACCGATCCTCGCGCACCTCAT
This sequence comes from Gryllus longicercus, assembly GCA_038098605.1. Taxonomy (NCBI): domain Eukaryota; kingdom Metazoa; phylum Arthropoda; class Insecta; order Orthoptera; family Gryllidae; genus Gryllus; species Gryllus longicercus. The sequence continues at coordinate 5,015,772 of JAZDUA010000058.1, read as the reverse complement.
CCTTGCTCGCCTCATCCTCACACACCCTATCCTCGCATGTTACTTCCTCCCATGCCCCATCCTCGCACCCCCCCCCCCCCCCATCTCCGCACGATCCATCCTCGATGTTCCCATCGGTGCATGCCCGTTTCTCCTACGTCCCTTTCTTGCACGCCGCATCCTCGCATGCCCTCGGCGGCCCTCTCTCTCTATAACCCACTGTTATCCCCCCGCCCGCCCTCCCACGCCCACGTTTGCCGTCGTCTACCCTCGTTTGTCCTCGCCTGCTTCTTCGCGTCCTCGCTGCCCTCGCCGTAATTACGTTTTATGTATGAGGATGTGCGGTTACTGCGGCCCTCCAGCACAGAGACCGTCTTTTTTTAAAAATTTATTTATTTGATTGTTTTGTACATAGTTCAGTTTTTAATAACTCTACATATGTATTGATGACTTATAACTTAACTTATCCTATACTTATCCTAACTTAATACTACTACAGAGGTTGAGGAAACCATATTGGCACCTCATAAGAACTATTCCAGATCTGAGAACAATTTACAAAATATGTGGAATGGGTATTTATTTTTTATGCGAGTGGGAAGGATGGGGTTTTTGCAAAGTTTGAATGAAGATAAGGTTTGGATATGGTGTATATTTGAGAAGAAATTGTGGGATAGGTAGGTGATGTGGTGCATGATGGGATCGAGGTTGAATTCATTATGCAATTGATGATTAGATATGAACCAGGGTGCATTAGTGATTGTACGGAGGAATTGGTTCGGAACTATTTGAATTTTGTTGATGTTTGTTTTTGCAGCATTGATCCATACTGGGCAGGCGTAGAGAAGAGTAGGTCTGATTATTGTTTTGAATAAGGTTATTGCTGTTTTGTATGGGAGGTAATTATTTCTGTTTATTAGTTTTTAATTGATGCAATTTGTTTTTGGTTTGTATTATTTTGATGACTATGTGCTGTTTCCAGTTCATTTTGGTGTCCATGTGCAGTCCAAGATATTTTATGGGTTTATTTGGAGGATACCATGGGATGGGCTCATTATTTAATGTGAGTGGGGTTGGTGAAGTGTATGGTCTTAAAGAGAATATTTTAGCTGCAGTTTTGTTTGGGTTTAATTTTATTTTTAATTTGGATGACCAACTGTCTATTTGGTTTAGATACAATTGTATGTGATTTTTAATATTGATTACAGAGTGGCTGGAGGAGAAGATAAGTGTGTCACCTGCAAACTGTGCTGTTTTTACTGTTTCATCAATGGGGATGTCTGCTACATAGAGATTAAACAGTGTAGGTGATAGGGGGGAACCTTGTGGTAATCCTGCTTTGATTAACCTGGGGTTTGATTGATAGTTGTTGATTGTTTCTGCAAAGGTTCTGTTGCATAAATAGTTTTGAATTACTGAGGTGATGTAATGAGGAGTACCTATTTTCTTTAATTTATAAATTAGTGCCTGGTGCCAGACTCTATCAAATGCCTGTGTTATGTCGAGTGATATGAGTATTATGTGATGTTTTTTCTGAAATGCTGTGTTGAGATGTTCTGTGATTCTGAGGAGTTGATGTTGTGTGGGTATATGCTCTGTGAATCCAAACTGCTCTCTTGGGATAGCTTTTGTTATTTGTAGGTGCTTTTTAAGACGTTGGAGTATTACTTTTTCGAAAATTTTAGACAGAGATGGTAGAAAACTTATCGGGCGATAACTGTCGGTGTTGGCTGAATTTTTATTTGGCTTTGGAACAGGAAGAATGATGGCATGCTTCCATGTGGATAGAAAATGATTTGTTCTGAAGCATGAATTGTATATATTTGTTAAGTATGCAATTGCGGAGGCTGGTAAATGTTTTAGTATTGAATTATTGATATTATCATGACCTGGTGCTTTTTTTATCGGGAGAGAGTTAATGATTTGTTTTATTTCTTTAGGATTTGTGTAATGAATTTTGTGATATGGGCCGTAGTTTGGGAGGTTTATGGACTGTATTATTGTGTTGTGATCCGGGTGCGGTTGAGATTGGTTGTGTGTGAAAGTCGACTCAAAGTAATTGGCAATTTCCTCTGCCTTGTCAGTTGGGGTGAATAACTTGCCTTTCAGTGAGTTGATGGGTGGTATTATTGTTTTCTTTTTTAGTATTTGTTTGGTGAATTTCCAAATAGAGTTATTTTGTGCTGTTAAAGAATTTATCTTGTTCTGGAATTTGAGATTCATATGATTTTTTATTGATTTCTTAACTATATTAGTTAATATATTTAGTTCTGCTTTTATTTGTGGGTTTTTGGTTTGGTACCATAGTCTTCTGGTCCTGTTTTTGACGCATATTGTTTTTGATTTCTACAGGTAGGGAAGAATGATTAATTTTGTTATGTGTTTGAGTATTTGTGGGCTGTGTTTTTGATATTGCTGTATGTATTATGGTGTTTAGTAATATTACGGCGTTGTCTATTTCTATAGAATTATTTAAAATTTTAATTTTTGATATTAAATTACTGGGTTTATTTTGGAATTTAATCCAGTTTAATTTAAGTGTGTTTATTTTGGGGATTGGGGACCGCGGGGGTGGGATTTGTCGAGTAAGTATATTTATCGGAAGATGGTCAGAGTCGAGTTCGTGATACAGAGTTGAGTAAAAATTTATATTGCTGTCAGTCAGTCCGATGTCAAGGATGTCTGGTTGCTTAGTTACGTCTCTTGGGTAGTATGTTGGTTCCGGAGGCGATAGTATATTGATAGTGGTATTGTTTATAATTTGTGATAGTATTTTTCCTGCTTGATTGCAAGTACGACATCCCCAGTTTGTGTGTTTAGCGTTTAGATCACCTTAATGTTTTTTTGTTTGGGGTGAATAGATTGAGAATATTTTGGGGTTGTATTTTTATTGATGGAGGTTTATAGGCAGTTATTATATTCCATGATTCATTGTTCATTGTTAGGGTTATTGCCACTGTTTCAATTCCTGCGATGTATGGTATATTAATTTCTTGATGGATTATATTATTCCTGACTGCTATTAGTACACCACCTCCTTTTTGTTCGGTCCTGTCGTTTCTATAAATTTTGTATTATGGAATGTAAAATTTATTACTATTGTTTAGGTGTGTTTCTGTTATGCATGCGATGTCTATGTTATATGTGTGCAAATATTGAGTAAGTTCTATTTTTTTGGATGTGATCCCATTTGCATTCCAATTTGTTAATGATATATTTCTATGGGCTTGTATTGACATTATTGTTACTGAAAAATGCTGTTACTGTATTTTGAATTGTATTGATTATTGATGGTATGAGGGAGTTTATGAAGTTAATAATACAGGACGATATAGAATTAATTATTGTATTTAAGAGGGGATTATTATTATTACCTTGTTGGTTTTGTTGGGTACGGTTTCGCTATGATCTCATATTGTTTTCGAATCCTGATTGGTTTACAGGGTGATTGTTTCTAGTGAAGTTACGTATTGGCTGGGTAGGGGGTAGTGATGGAAATTGTTCTTGTTGGTTGTTAAAGGATGATGGTGGTGTTCTTTGGTATGGATTTCTTGTGTTATAGGAAGGGGTGGTTTTCTTTTCAACAATTTCCTTATAGTATAAACAGTTCTCATTTCTTACATCTGCACGGTGATTGCCTTTGCAGAGAATACTGGTGGGGTTTGCTTTACTTTCGGGACAAGTTCCAGTATAGTGATTACCGGAACATATTGCACAGTTAATTTTGTGATTGCAATTGTTTCTAGAGTGTCCAAAGTCCAAACATCTATAGAACTGTAGTGGACCTTTTGGTCTTTTTCTTTTTTCGGTGGTGACTTTGAGGTTGCAGATTTGATTAATGTTGAGTATTGTTTCCAGTGGTTCATTGCCGTTGAACTCGGCTGCTATTACAGGAATGGGATGGCTATCCTTCTGAAGACGGGTGATTTTAACAATGGATGGGTGTCTTTGTTTTAAATCTTGCATAATTTCACTGTCAGTTATGGTGGACATTTTTAAATACTACCGAAAAGTTTTTGTTTGCAGGGTCTTTGTAGGAGTGGAATCTTCTATTTGTATTGATTAAGTATTTAATGATTTTACGGAAATCTTCAGCTGAGCCGGGATTTATTTTCACTTTGTTGTTATTTTGTTCAGCCACGAAGTTTTTTGATACGTTAACTTTAATTTCATTAACGAATGAGTTGATGTTAGTTATCTGGGCTATAAAAATTGGGGGTATTTTGTTGGTTGTAGTAGGCTGTGAAGATTGATCATACTTAAGATAGTTGAAGCGGTTATCTGGGGGAAGACAATTGGTTTCCTTGGAGGCTAGTTCCGTGAATCTGTTACCTACTGGGACATTGTATGAAGATTGCAAGTCTATATTATCATTTCTGAAGTTAAAGTTTTGTACTACGGAGCCTATTGAAACATCGTAACCGTCTGTGGGTGGTGCACTGGCTAAATCTGATGTAGAACCTTTAACATAGTCACTGTCACTTGCACTTGCACTGTGTTTTTTGTTATCGCTGTTGGAAGCGTCCTCGCCTACTGACCTTTTTCTTTGGTTGACGCTGGCTTCTACCTCACGTCGGCTGCCTAAGGTTACGAGCGTTGTACCTTGCGATGGGTCTTGATAACATGAAGTTTCTGATGTTGAAGATTCCATGGCTGTATCCTCGTTCGTGTCATTTTCACTGTGTGTGGTAGGTAAATTGATGAAGCTGCTTTGCGGAATACCGCTGGAGTTGTGTAGCACGTAAAGAGCATTGCTGACTACGTTGCCTGTTGAATGATTCACATCGAATGCCATTGGTGAAAGTTATTCGATGCACTGGATTAATACTATATTTCACTTTTTGCACTTATTACAAGAAGCACTTGAAATATAAACTGGTTTGTCGGTATCGGGCGGGCCCGTACCGGCGCTAGCGTTCCCACTTTTACGAGCGCTCTGCGATGACAGAGAGCGTCTCCGCGTCGCTGGCTTCTCCTAGATGAAAAGAACTTGACGTGGAGCGGCTCAGAATATGCTTCTTTTCAAGGGCAACTCATTACTTTGTCTGAAATTGAATGCTTTGTAGTTCAGGTGACGCACAATTTAAAGATTAGACTCCTTTCCTTGTGCGAATAATGCGGAAAAGTGCAAATTAACACTTCCGGATGACCTTTACCTGGCATTTGGGCTATTTATAATAGTACTCGTTTGTCTGTACTTAAAAAATATGCCTTCTTACTGGATGTTACGTTGTTGGATGTGCTATAAACTTTATACATTGTGTATTAGCTTGTCACTTTTGCGTGTTGTTTCCAGTAATCTGAGGTTGAGTAATCTATCTCAAGGAGTGAAGAGTAAATGCGCTTTGATATTTCACCCTTCTATCAAGTACTTTTCAGAATTTACTTATCATTCTCGCGAAACGTAATAGTGCAAAATGTAATTTATCAGTTTCATTAATAATGATGATTATCAAAATTAAGGTTGATCTGCGTTGGATCTGCCCGTTTTTCATTTCCTATTCATCCCATGATTATTCACTTCGTAAAGAAGAATACTTTTCAGACATTAAAAAAACGATTCTCTTTCAAATTATTATATACGTGAGATATTCCAGTTACATTAAGTTCCATTTCGTTAATTCATATGAAAGTTCTTCTGCATTTTAATTGTCCGCATTTATAACTGGGCGAGTGTATGGCAGGAAAGGATAAGTGAAAGTATAAGTGTATAAGTGAAATTCGGCATCTGTGTTATTTACCTGCCTCGATTATTGATAAGAAGAAACATTTGATAACGACTTTTTTTTTAGATTCCAGTTATCCAATTATGTTATCAAATATACTTCGTATACTCTGCAAGTTCAAACATTTCATTATTTAATTGAATGAAAGTTCGTTTTATGTATACATTTCATTTCTGGTTACACATTTACAATTGCTTTTCACGCCTTTCTTGTGTTGATGCATTTTATAATGTGTCCGAGTAAACTACTAAACAATGTCTTCGACATGTAGTAGCTATCACGTGTATGGGAAAGAAATGTTTGTAAACGCTCCGCAGCTTGCAACGCCCAGATGAAGTTCACCAGTTCCAAGATGCTCATTCGCGTCTATGTTGCGTAAACGAAATGACCTTCGAATTCAGCCGTTTATTTTCATCTTAATTTTCTGTTCAGAGATTGGGAAAAGAGTTACAAAAGTAGTTCAACTCGAAAGGAGTTCCTTGAAATTAGATTTTTAATTTCTAAAGTGGCCAGAGATAATTTTCATGCATTAGCAATAAAAATATACTTAATAATCACACGCATCATCTGAATTCACAAATTGCTATTCTGAACAAAATTCTTCATATAATACTTTGGAGTTTAAATGAAAGTTAATTAAATTTATTTATGGGTGTGCGTTGCCACATGTCTTAAAATGTGGATGTTGCGTATTACCTCCGGAGTAGGTAATAATTTGAATACGCCTTTTACCAAAGTTCTCTCCATTCTCATATGCCTGCCATAAATTACGCACCCTCGGTTATGAGTTGCTGAGCTATTACAATTGCAGATTTGTTTCGAAGCGTTGGGAGGGAACAGCATATATGCATTCTGAGGGTGGTTGCTTCCTCACAAGCCAATAATATCACATGCCGTATTTTCACTTAAGCTCATTTTTGCAGTTTTTATTTCCCAAAAAGACCGTTTGCAAGTTTCATTGCTTGGGTTGTTTACGAAAATTGCCGGTAGTTCTCTCAGCTACTTTTCCGCATAATCATTACGCACTTCGGAATACTATTTGTGTTTTGAATAGAAGTAGCCCCGTATCGACACACGATTTAACTCTTGGTTTTGAGAAAGTTAACACAACAGTTGTGATGAAATGGTGTAATGAATACTGTCTTCGTATTTTAAATAACTTCTCTATGACCACAAGATATGCGTGAGGAAAGGAAAAAGTTCGTATAACTATTCCAATATTGAAGAAAATGTGAATTTATATTCACAAATTAGGTATGAAATTAGTTATTTCGGATGTTGGGCATCTATATTAACCTCAGTTACCTCTCATTGGGTGCGTCAGAAAATGGATATGTAAGTACTGAATTAGAAGTGAAGTGTAAGCACTGAGCTGGAAGTGATGTGTGGGACAGCATACTAAAGAGACAAGCGAAAAGGAAGGGTGACGACATGAAGCGAAATGAAAACAAACCACACGTGCCTCGTTGGGGAATTTCCTTACCGAACTCTTGCTAGTTGACTAGTTAACGTACTGGGAAAGCAAGTGCATTTCTTAATACATGTTAAAGCTAATATATAACTTTGTGGTGTAATGCTTTATATAGTCACGGACGTTGATGGGAAACTTGCTCTGGAGACGGAAGCAACAGCAAAATCAATTGGTCCGGCCGCCTCGAGAAATCATCATCAGATATTTTACGTTTACTTAACTTGCTATCAGCCTACGTTCTCTGTACTCAGTGTAATTAATCCATTGTCTCCTGCCGCTTGTGGTTCGTAAGCCCAAGACGGCGCTGCGTTTGAACCTTCTAACAGTAGCGAGGTTTGGCGGCTAGCTGGCGCACACTTAGCGGTCCACAGGGCAATGGTGAAGCTTATTCTTCCTGGGACGTAGGCAGCTACTCATTCCACACACTCACACACATACACACAGTTTCGGGCAAGGAGAGGGCCGCGGAGGAATGGGGGTTGCGGAAGATGTTACATGGTGGTTGGGATGGTCCCACTATACCAAAATACCAAAGCAAACATCTATGCCCAAGGCGGGATTCAAACCTACAGACCCCCCCCCCAACTCGTGTCTGTCGCCGTAACCACCACGTGAGGGGGCGCATCGCCTCGAGAACGCATTGTCCCGGACGCTGGTCCGCCGACACCGTCCCTTTCCGCCCTGCGCCGCCTCGCGCGCCCCGCCCCCGTCTCCCTCGCCGGGGACCGGTCTGCTGCGCGTTTCGACGCAGACTGTCGAAACGAATGGAGGCATTTGCATGAACTAATCCGGCTTTACCCACGTGCGGCTTAACACCTTCGATAAGCGACGCGTCGTCTCTTGTGTTTTTTTCCTTTCTTTCTTTTTTTGCGCGGAGGTCCGTCTTGAGACTCGAGCCGGAGAGGAAGGCGGAGGAGGAGGACGAGGGTGAAGGGAGGTTTTGCCGCTAACGTTATCTGGGTCTGTTATGAAATATGGGCCGTCATAAACCCCCGTAGCACGCATATAACGCGCGGGAGCCGTTGTGTGGGTGACCCCGCCCCAGCGAGAGGGGCCCGGCTGCGGCGTGGGTGGGTCGCGGCCGCGTGGTTGGGGACCGCGGAGCAGATCGGGGGAGCCGGAGGACCGGAGGAACGGGGGCGGGCGGGACTCCGTTGGCGTTGCAGCCGTCGCTGTTGGTTCTGGTGCTTCTGGCCGCCTCCTCGCCGCTCCGCGCTTCCCCGACGCCGGCGCCGGCGCCGCGTTATATTAAGTAGGCCCCTTATGTGCCTAGCTTATATCGGGGTATTGGGGCCGGCCGGGGCTCGCGCCGTCGGCGATGTGGGGCCGCGACACACAGGCTATTGATCTGCGGCCAACCGCGCTCGCTCGCCCGCCCTCCCCAACACCGCCGCCGCCGTCGCCTCCTCGTGCACTATCCTTGCCTCTGAGGGCTTTCTTTATCACCCTTGCCTCCCTCCGCCTCTTCTGTCTCTTCTGCCTCCTCCGTGCACGGTTTCTCGCTTCTCCGCGCCGCTGCTGTTACCACTGACCGCTGTCTTACCAGGAGCCCGGCCATCTACGCCCACCGTCGTTTCTTCCTCTTCCCGCGTCGCCTTCGCCATTACGACGGTCGTATTAAGTCGAGAGCCTCCATTTATTTCTGGAGAGATATGTCATGATACTACTCCAGCATGTTCTTTCGAGCGACATATTTCTTGTTATTGCCGCGCCATTCGTGTTGAGACAGTAGTTAAACATTTCGGAAGGCGATATACTTCTTGTTACGAGTATGTGTAGTTTTATCTGAACGCTCGCGACACTCAACTCGCGGGTCACTGTCTTGAAACGGAGTACTTTGCTATCTGCCTTTCTTCTCAACTTCGTTTCCCGTAGGCAAATTTGGCGTTTTACTTATAACCCCGAAATTGGCTGACGTATTTCATGTTACTGAATATGTTCCAGCATAGCAGCTTTTGATGCAAGCTGGAAAAGAAACAAGTGGCAGAGCATGGTTTAATCTTTCATGCAACGCTTTTTGATGCTTGGTGGGAAGCTCCATTTATGTGGAGATGTGTTTTAATGGGCATGCGAAATGTATAGTTGTTTTTTCAAGCATAACGTGTTTTAGAATGATATCTACTATAAAATTACAAATAATGCCATATTTCCTTCACAGTTTTGTCAGTTTCGAGATTTAACTTATCTTGAAATATGATGGAACTCATTACTGCCAAAAAAAATTAACTACCGTATTGCTACCATCGTTATTGATCACAAAACAAGGTTCGACATAATGATATATTTCAGTCATTATGAACATTGAAATGAGATCGTAAGCTTCCGCGGCCGGAGGAGATGCATTGAATATTTAGAATGCGTATATTCCTTTTCTTGTTATCCATCTATTCGTGTATCTATTTCTGGGATACATTTATCAAAATAAAAAACAACGTTTGAGTGAATATTTTTCATGGACATTGTAGAAAGTACGTTATTTATGAAATGTAGAATCTTGATATTTTTTAAATATATTGGTATCAATTAACATACCTGTGCGCTTAATAATTAATCTCTTTTGTTTCAGGTGAGTGTCAGCAGATTCCACCTCGCATTTGTGAAGTAAACGTAAGTCAGAAATCAATTATCGTCCTTCGTCCAACTACATTGATTGAAACATCAGTGACTTTTAACAACCGTTTATGAATTTGGAACGTTTCTTCTTTGTTTAAGTCGAACAAACACGAGTGTCTTTGCCTGTTCAGATGTAGATAAATAAACGTATAGTGTCCGCATCTGGGCACAATGATTTTTTCTGTGTACATGCAGATAGTTTAACAGTGAAGAGATATATTATTCGTTCTATTTCTGTTCCGTTCTTTAAATTTGCAAATTGGTGGAAAAATAAGTGGGGTTCTGGAAAGATTACCCGGTGCTATCACTCCGGGGAAAGTGATTGGGGTTCAATGAGAGGAACAAGGTAAACGCCTTCGCCATCTCGATTTATCAGCGTCGCATTCGCCATTTGGATCACCATGAATGTAATTCAAAATATTGTATATATATATATATATATATATATATATATATATATATATATATATATATATATAGGAAGATATTCGTTAAACCAACATAATGAACATGTGGGATTCGTGTATGATTCAAACGACATAACAAAAAATAAACAATTCTGAGTTAATCCTTGAAATCTAAACGTGTCTCGTAAATGCACAGCACACAATACAAAAATACAATAACACAGGAAACCAGTTAGTTTTATTCAGGGACTTAATTACGTTTCGGTTTATACTACCTAAATCGGTCAATTGAGATTATTGTGTACATATATTTTAGATTAAATAAAATATACATTATTACAGTACTTCATTTCAGTGCTGAACTTTGGAATATTCTTGCACCTGTATGCTGTATAATACAAATAATGTTTAGGGTACATGGCAATTGACTATATGGAAATTGATACTCTAAAACGTCACTACCTAAATTTTGTAGGTAATAAATAGAGGTCGGCTGTTAAGCAACCTCCTGTTACCTTCCTGTACCCAGCACTCCAGTACCTTCCTGTTAGAGGTACCAGAAATGTCTTAAAATACGTTAATATCAAGATTTTAGTGATATATACACAAATCATAATTTTGTATATTTCTGCCTATTATCTTGAGTAATGCCTTTTTAATTGATTAGCTGTGCTTGACACTAGTTTCCGTTACATGGTGACTCGTGTGAGCTTCTCTCAGATTTTCATTCCTTTTAATTTATAGGAATGAAATATAGCCATTATTTATGAAATATTTATTTTGATATGCTTAGGTAAATTTTCAGAGGAAAACTAATATTGCGCTGTTACTATTAATTATTGATTGTAATAGAATTAATAAAAAGTAATTTATTCATTTCTTGAAGTTACGAGGTTCATTAAAGCTTTATCTGAATATGTTATTAAATAATTTTAACAAATTGATTTAAATAAAATAGTAAAAAGTCGCTTGACGAATACTTCATTCTCTTATTTTACAATAACGCTGCTTTTTTTCATAGCGTTGATAAGAATACATTGGATGCTGTGAGAATAGACTCGGTTTTATTGCTAACAAACCAGACTTTCAGCTGTTAAAAGAACATTCGGATGGTTCGTAAGGCCCAAAACAGTGTATAGCGGATACTGATAAAAAATTCAATTATTGGATCACTGTTGCGTGCGTCTAAATAATGTCCGTTGAAGTGTGGATATCATTTTCAGCTTTTGATGCACGTCTTGTCTTCTTTAAGATGATTAAAAAAGAGATTAAAAAAATTAAAACGGAGACTTTGAATGCGTGTCTGATTGTTATTTGCAATCTACTATTGTTTATTGGCTGCCGAGATTGTCTACAGGGAGTGATGTAATGATATTTTTATAACGTAAAGTATTAGTACAAACACAATGTGTCATTTGGATGTACTTCTTTTATGTAAAATACCGAAAGCTTGTTCTCGAAAATGTATTTGAGTATTGCTCTAATTAAATGAAGTCTCATTTAAAGATTATTTTATTTTGTAGAATGTTGCTTGTAAAATTATGTAATTTTGTTGTGTGTTACATCACATTTAAACATATTGCGTCCAGTGTGTGCTGTGTAAAGACAGTATTTAATTAAAAATTATGATACTACTTTTTTAAAGTGCCTATTGGATAGTCAATTTTTAATATTTAAGGTGTCTTTTTGCCTGCCTATTTTGAATTTTTAAGTGCCTAATATCCATTCCCTAGTAATAAATAACACAACGTGCTAATACACAATTCTGTTTCACAGTGGAAATTTAATATTAGCGTTCATTGCAGATGATTCGTGCACGGTATGTCGTGGAAATGAAGTATATTTGGAGCACCCTCGCGCATTACCACAACGTACATGATGGATCGCTGAACATAGCGTGATCAATGACTGCGAAGCATGGAGTGTTATTAGAGAATTATGACAGCAGTCTAAATGTTAACTTGTCCATTTGTTAAGCAATGCTGATATTCACGATAATATTACAATGAATGTAGGATGAAGATGACGCGTTGGTAATGCGGCATATGAAACTAACGTACTTATCTGAAGCATTTCATTTCAGTGGAGAAGAAGGAAAGTCTTCTGACCTCTTTGACTCACGACCGCGTTATAATTCCGCCATCATGCAACGCCCATTCCGCCGATTTACGTTGCTTTGAGAGCCAATTAATATCAATATCGCCACCACTATCTTCCTCGTGGTGATTACCGCCTAGTGATGCGACATCGATAACAAAACATCGATGTTAGCAATTCAATGTTCAAAATTAAAACATCGATATATTTAGACTAGAGTAGTAACCTTTAACATTAAATTCATCTGCATTAAAATTTAATTTCACAGTGCTCCTTTTTATCTATATGCCGAATAAAGGTACGAGAAGAAGGGGCAAACCCTACGCCCACAGTGTTTGTTACCCTTATTCATTGTGCGAAATGAATATGAAGAAAGAGGAAATAAAAGAACATGGAGCTGGGGCGAGAAAGTTTGGTCGACGAAGGAAGTGCAAACACCGTTCCCTTGGTTCCAACCCACGAATAACAGTGTTACTATCAGCTATTATTTCATACTTCATTTTCATTCATTAACTTCATATTATTTCAACTTTTATAGTATTGTGATCATGAGAATTTTTGATTCCGAAACAAAACATCGATCGCAAACCATCAGTGTTAATATATCGATGTTTCTACAAAAACATCGATGTTTTGAAAACATCGACATCGATGTCGCATCCCTGCCACCGCCATTTGCGCCACGGTCGCCGTCGCCGTCGCCGTCGCCGTCGCCGTCCCCGTCCCCGTCCCCGTCCCCGTCCCCGTCCCCGTCCCCGCCCCCGTCCCCGCCCCCGCCCCCGCCCCCGCCCCCGTCCCCGTCCCCGTCCCCGTCCCCGTCCCCGTCCCCGTCCCCGCCCCCGTCCCCGCCGCCGCCGCCGCCGCGCCGCGCCGCGCCGCGCCGCGCCGCGCCGCGCCGCCGCGCCGTGCGAAGCGCCCAGTAGTGCAGGGGGAGCCGCCTCGAGCTAGAACCTCGGCGCCGCTGGACGTTTGCTTTGCTGTATATCAAGGGCCAGTTCATTGTGTTCGCAGGGGCAGGCGGGATGGCGGGCCGGGCGGGGTGGGAGAGCGAGCGCTGGAGCGGAGCGGTGAGGGGGTGTGGAGGGGCGGGGCGGGGCGGGGATTGGCGGGCGGAAGACGCTGCGGCGAGGCGAGGCACGGCGGCCTCGTGGGGGCGCGAGGGCCAACTGTGATATTTCACACGGCAATGGTTTACGCGGCCTAAACGGCCCGCCGGCAGAGGCCGCGCGGCGGCGGTGGCGGCGCAGGAAGCCACGGCCAGGCCGCCTTTGGGAGGCGGAGGGTTGCAGGGCAGGAGGAGGCGATATTTGTTGCGGCACTTGTAGCTCTCCTTCCGCCAGCAAGGCGCCTGCGCGGGTGGGAAGCCTAGGCACCTCGCGGCGCCAATCGCTGCCTCAGCCGTCGATAACCCCTTTGTTCTGTCTCTCTCTCGAGCCGTGCTTCTATTACTTCCAGGACTTCTGCCTCTCCGTCCTCATCCACTAGTCTACTGCAATATTGTCACGCCATTGTCGATGTCGATAGTGTGAAGGCACCGCCTCTTGGTCCATTGAGTCGTCAAACAGGCGTACTGCCTCTACTGTCTCCGGGCGCTGCTATCGTATTATAATGTCGGGCCTTGCTAATGCCTTTTGTATTTGACGAAACCAGAGTTTGATGTGCAATTAACGCACGAAGTAATTTAAACGAAATGCAGGTAACATTTCTCGACCGTGCATCCCGAAATTTTGAATATTTTTGAAGTGGGATAACGAGTACGTTTAGGATAGGGTAACCAGCCGTGCACGAGTATACGAGTGCAATTGCAATCTTGTCATAACTAATGCCTGAAGTGGTTCTCAGTTAGCCGATAAATTCACGATCCGCGTCGCGTTGAGAGAATTTATCCTAATAATACACAAACTCGAGTGGATTTATGAAGACCATTATCCGAGCAAAGTGAATATTCTCCTTCTCCTTGTTCTTCCTCGTCTTTTCCTCCTTTTCTTCTCCGTATTCTTATGGATAGACTCCGTTATGATGCGCATCGTAATTGCTGCTGCTGTTCAACAATGAGGTAGTGATAAGACAAAAGCTGTCATGTTTAAGGAGAAAAGCTGCCGAATTGACTCATAAGATACGAATTCTTGGACCTCGTCGGTGAAAATCACACGAATGAAATTGCTATTTTTAAAAGAAATAATAGCTTGAGTGTGAAGTTATTAAAAGCACACATTTGTTACTCCACGTTTCCACTAGTCGATGGATACGTCTTGATACACGGATGGACTTGGAAAATAAACTGTTTCCTTAAGAAAATGTACTGTTTATTGGAAGCAAGGTAGCGCACATGAGCAATCATTACCAGCAAATACCTTAGAGGTAGTCTCCACAAAATCGTACTTCTTGGCCAGTGTGTGACCACCATAAATCTTCCGTTTTATAGCGAAGAAGTATTTTTTTGGTTTATTGCTGAATACATTTCATGAATTAACACCTTCGTGTTCCCTTGGATCCTTCTGCTTATAAATAAATATCAAAACAGTGATATCTAATACGTTGCTTGCTACCCGCACAACCGCCATTACCCGTCCTCACAACTTCCTCTGGCACTTCCACTACGAATTTCACTTCTTACATATTCTCTCTGCAGTTTGTTTCCTTTCACCTTTCTTTACGTACTTCATGCATTAGGGATTACACAAATCTGAATTTTGCGAGTAAGCTCTGGCAGATACTTCTTTCGGGAGGACTATTCCTTATTCTCTTCAGCCCTTCGTCTTCCAGTTTTTACCAACAGCACATTCTTTACGTCGGTACGTTTTTCGGTCCTTTTTGTGAGCACTAAGCCTCGTCTTCATATCGTATTCAGCCGCTAACTAATATATTCGTGTCCATCACGGTTACGGCCCCTGTCATCGCCACGCCGCCGCCACCTGCGAGGATACGACATCGCCATCAAAATAACGATGCTTCAAGAAATCGATGTTCAAGATTAAAACATCAATGGCAATTAAACACGGAACAAAAGTTGTGAATGTATTTAAAGATCGGTATTGTGAAAACCGGTTAGGTGTCATTTATCATTAATGTTGTCCTAAGGGGTAACCACTTAGTCTGACTGTGGTCGTATTTATTAATTTATAATTAGTATTTACAAAACTAACTCCAAAAGTTGTTTACGAAATCTCAAGTAATTTAGCTTTTCAACCTTGGTGACTTGGGTGTAAAAGAATGTGCAGTTTGCTGAAATGTGAAAATTAATAGTTTTTTGTTGAAATAATACTTTTTTCATTCGTAAATATAACATTGAGCATAAAACAACGATGTTAAAATATCGTCACGTTAATAAATTGATGTTTAAAACCTTATATTTTTACAAAAACATCGAGAAGACATCGGCGTGAATGTCGCATCGCCACCGCCTGCCTGATGGTGCCGCGTCTCGTTTCCTCGGTGCGCCCCGGGCCCCGGCAGACCGCTTGCGTGCCTGCGAACGGAAGCTTCACCCCGAGCCCCGGAGCCCCCGAGTCTCCGGCGCGTTTGATCGGCTTAGCAGCCCGAATTCGGGTCGCCCGTCACCCTGCCACCTGCCCCCCCCCCCCCCCGCCTTCCACCCGCCGCCCCCGCTCCAGCCCCGAGGCCTCCCGGGGCATCGGAATGCAGATGGAAGTCGGAAGCGCGCGGGACAGGAGGCCGGCGGGCGGCTCCCTGCTCGAATTTCGCTTCCACTTGGAGCGCCACGTTGCCACCATGCCCCAGTGCGCCCGGTATCTGTGTTACAAGGTTTTGCTGTTTTGCGGGTGCCGTCACTAAGTATCTCAAGCACCCGTCACTGGTTACAAACATACGCGTCATTCTGCTGCTTACGTTAGAGTTTTCGCTCTCTCTCCCTCCGGGTGTGTGTGAGTGCGGAGTGCCGAACACTTTCGTTTGAAGCCGCCTTTGGAAGCAACCGGTATGCGCTGGGTGGGATGACTCGTTGTTTGGTCTGCGGAGAAGGCACACAAGACTTGCGGATGCGTCATTTGCTTGCGCCTGCGCCTCCTCTACTTCGTCTTAATCAACCTTTTCTCCCTTGTATGTTTCCCTTCTTTTCCCTTCCGATTGGCGATGCGCCACTTTCTTTCCATAGTGCTTTCAGATCGTCCCTTTTCTTCCTCCCTTAATCGCTACACTTGTGGCATGTATATTCTTGCTTATTTCTTATTTTCTTTCATATTTCACATTTTTTGTGTCTTATACTTTCCATTCTTTCACTGCTTCCTTCATTCTCTCATCGTACTGCTCATCTCCGTTACAGCTCTTGTCTAACGTTACCACTATTTGCTCTATCTCCTTAAACAAGTGTAGCTCGCGTCCGCCCCACCCCGGCCCGGTCCCTCGCCTGCGCCATGCTTGCTCGCCGTGCTTTTGCCATGCACCCGGCCGCAGCATGGCCTAGTGGCTGTGAAGTTGGAAGCGGGTAGTGAGCTGGCGCACTGACCGCCGATGGGCGTGAAAGGGAATACGGCAAACGAGCAACAAAGGCTTGTGGCCGCACACACGCGTGCAACTACGCCGTGCTATGGTTGCGAGTACTCTCTAATGCGGTTTGTGCACGTAGGAGTGACTGCATAGTTGGCGCCGGAGTGGGCAACCGAGATTCAGAGTAATTCGATTCTCTTCAGTTCGATGCTAGCCGGGTATGTTGGAAGTTGGAGAGAAGGGAAACGAGTTGAAATTTAATTTTCAATATGTATCTCAATATATATTGTGTTGTTGAAAGGTATTACAAAAAGAGTGAATTCGCTTGTTGAAATCAAGGGTTGTCTTGTTATGCGTTCTACAATTCCTGCATGTCATTTCATGTAGAGAACTATTACCATAAGAAAAATCGCCATTCTCGCGTGTTCGGAATATTAGTCAAAAATTAATGAGAGACTGGTAAGAAGAACTGGAATAAATGTTTCCGAGCCACACATAATGCATGCAATACCATACCTTTAAATCAATTATCTTCTCATACAAAATTCATGAAGGTGTGGCCAAGTTTTCCGGTTAATCTGATCTGCGGGCTTGATTATTACCTAGGAGAGATCGCAATGAAGGATTTGCTCAGCAGCATTCATTACATGGAATGAATTTTCGTTCCTTAGTATGGTGTATCCTTGTCATATTCAATCTCTTTCCCCCTAACGATTTCATGAAAATTCAGCTATCCCCATTGTTTCAGGATATCTACAGCGTTGCAAACATTTATTTAAAACAGAATGTAGCCCTTACCCGCTGTAAGTGTTTTAATATTTTTACCGATAAATACTTGGAAAAGTATTTACTTTTTACAATCACGATATGATAAATGTTGCTTCTCATTCGAAAACGGAGACTCCAAGGCCCTCGGGTGTACTCACATAAGGTGAGCTATAAAACAGTGGGAATTTGAAGTTGTTTCTCGACCTCTTCATGAATATGATGCAATTGCTCTTGACTGTGGGTCAATAAAATTCAGACACCTTTTTTAGATGTCAGCATAGTGTAAGCGTAGTTTTCCATCCATCAGAAAGATAGAAAAATAACGAAACGTTATAATGTTATTCAAAATAATGTTCATCGACAATATTTGTGTTATATTGTAGGTATTTTGTGTTCAGGGTTTGCTGTAAATTGTAAGAGCACATCAGAAGTTCGCGGCAAAAAATTTCGCAGATTGTTTACTTATTGCCGGTGTAGACATTATGTAATGTTTTATTCTTTTGTCTTATCTATGTACTGATAAAGCCTCAAATAAGATTTTATTTTTAATTTTACGGAATATGTTTCATATACTTAATACTTTATATTATGACAATTTTAGAAAGGAATACATATTATTATAATAAAGAATAAACGAAATAATTATTTCAAGATTTTAATTATGAAAATAAAATTGTAATAAATATTCAATGTCAACTCGACTCGACGACGAGCCGCATGCCGCCCTCAGAGGTCTATTGCCCAGCGTTGCACTAAACACAAACTCCTCGAATCTGTCATTTGTTAATCGCCAGGCCCTACGCGACCCAACGTTTATAACAACAAAGGACAAACATGTACGTTTAGAACGGGATGTTGACCTGCGACTATTCGGACCAACGTATTGAGTCGGTACGCGCTCTAACCATCTTGGCTCTCTAGGCAGGAAAATAGCAAATTGTCACTATAAATCGCCGGGGTGACAAGAGGTGACTAGCGAGTAATTTTAGAAAGTATATTTTTGCATAGAATTTAGATAAGAAAGGTTCTAGTAATCGAAAAACTCGAAGAAGATACGAAGGTTATGGAGCAAAATCCGCGCCGTGCGAAGGTCCTCTAAAAACGGCGGGATCGCGAGGAACAGCGGGAAGATGGGATGATCCGGAAGGAGTCGAGATGATTTGCTGGGCCCCTAGCGCAGGCCGGACAGGGCTGAAGGGCCGGACAGCCGGGGAATCGGCAGAAGCCCCCAATGAAATTTCAGTGCTTCGGCAGCCTCGTTGAGCGCGTTTTAGGACGGCAAATGCCGAAAGGAGCAGAAAATAGCCGATGAAGGTCACAGAGGTCAGATAAAGCCGAAGAAGGCGGCCCGACTGGCAGAGAAGAGGCCGGAAAGGGCGGCGTAGTAAAGGATGGCGGTAAATTGAGGAGCGAGATGACGGTGGGAGGGGTGGCCGGCACGTGCCTGGAACGGGGAGAGGAAGTAGCCGAAGACGAGACGAGGAGGAGCAGGCGAGGGTTGGGCTGTGGGAGGAGCCGGTCGCGGGAGACGGGGAGGGGGCGGGGGCGGTGGACGGGTTGGGGAGGACCGCCCGGGCGAGAAGGGTGGCGCCAAGACGGCCAGGGCGCCGGGCCGCGGCGGCAAGAAGAGGGCGGAAGGGGCGGCCACGGCGACCCATTGCTCCTGCTACGCGGTCAGCATTCGTTACTTTTTGTTTGTCGCCCGGTTAATCATTACGGGACCACCAATTTATTTACTCGCACAATAGGCCGATGGTATCCCGACGGCATCATCATTTCATAGTCAGCTGTCGCGTGGAGCGGGTTTACATCGCGTAATTACCGGACGCGGTGCCTGGAAACATTCCATTATTCTGCCCATCCCCGCGCCGGTAAAAACATTTTCTCGCCCGCTCAGTTATCACACAACAAGCCTCGTCCGCACCCAGTCGAAATGACGGAAATATTGCTCGTGGGAAATTAACGTTGCGAAGTTGAATTCGAAAGAACTGTACAATAGAGTTCATTTCATGTCAATCGTTCGTCGTATATGCATACTTTCCAGTGGTTTGATCTAGCGCCCATAGTTACAATTGACAGGTCTTCAGGTTGTTTGTAATTAATTACGATGTTTTCATTTCACACATTGCGCGTGTACGTTCATTGACAATATGTTGTGTTTGCATACTCATCTGTTCTGTGTTATAATGAAACACTGGCCGTCTTTAATCAATGCTAGTGCATTGTAAATCTGAATTTCTTTCCTAGTCAATATGGTTCATCTTGAAAGTCTTTATAAGCTTCCGACAGATTGTTTGCGTCACTTTCTTATATTGTTGGCTCATGTGGAAATCTGTTAAGATTCTTTACCTTATTCGTTAAGATGCACTTATCATCTAAAACGTAAACAATCCAATTTTAAATAATAGTGTAATAAAGGAGTTTTTGTACTTGCATTATATTATTCTCGTATTAGATGGCTGCAGCTCGTTGCGTAAAGATAAGTCATTATGATGCAGCTTCATTATTGTACAGGTTTTTGAGCAATCACAGACGTTTATAGTTGAGAAGTAATCATTGGTCGTTGTTCTATTAAATGACAGTGCGGAGACAATCCGTTCGGTGTGACGGCACATGCACTCCCCTCATTCTGAAACTCAGAAGAATACCCCTGTGAGGACTGTATCAGTTATTAAGCTAATAAGAAACAAATATATTGAACTCTTATGGCATGTCTTTAATAATTTGAATTGTAACCTGATCCGCGCATTGCTCGTTTGAAGTCGTCCAACATGTATTAGATGTTCAGGTTCGTGTGCTCCTGATGTTAAAGTCTAATTGTATCATGGAATATTTTGGAGTTTTTTTTTTTTTGTTCCTTTATTATTTTGTAAATGAATAGACGAACTCCGACTTGTGCTGTTAAGAGCGCTTCTAGAACAGTTCACCTTCTCCACGAGGGGAAGGGGGTGTCTCTAAAGCCGCTCGCCATGGAACCGGTGAGCGAGATCGTAGAGCGGTTTCTGGAGCCCCCCTCCCTGCCGTCGCTGCGCAGAGGAGACTGGAGCGGTCACTGGAGAACGAAGGGAAAAGGAGGGAGACGTAAAGAAACAGAAAGACTCCATTTTTGAAGTCTCGTGGTTACCGCAAAAAAGAAAATATTTCGAAATGTACAAGAAGCAATACAATACTAAATGATGCTTACTTTCAAAAACTGAAAATTTCAAATTAAGCAATGTACATATAAATTGTGTAACGTAATCATTCATTCTCGTTGTACTTCTTGTCTTCAAATACAAGTATGATTTGCACTTATTTTTGGTTAATTTTTCAATGTATGGTGTTATCCCTTGCATACAAATCAAAAGTAGCACATTCTTCAGATTTTGATCCGACATGTTTCTAAAGTAAAATGTGAGTATATTTATTTTCGAGAAGTTTTACATTCTCGAATGCGAGGAGCCAAACATTGATATTCTTGTGCAAACACAAAAAGTAACACCAGAGAAAGTTGGCAAAACATCTAATAAACTGCTCTTTCTATTGTATTTGTGCTTGAGTCATGTTTTGATTTTATTAACTTAAACCGAACGTCATGTGAAGTATTAGCATTAAAAGAGAAAGGAATGGTAAATAAATTGTGTCTCGTCTGTAAACAATATCGTGACATCCTGATTCATATTCTAGAATCGTGAGCATAATCTTTGGGAACTCACTTAAATCTAAGACATTTCCTTCCTATTGCAGACGTGCTAATTAACGGAAACGAGCCACATTCTTCACAAAACGTGCAAATAACTTCGCACGTACAACGTAAGTAGAAAAGTAATATTAGGGCGCACGCGTTTCGTGAATCGCAAATCCGCGCCGGCGCCTCAATCGGTGCCTCTCCACGTGGCCTGCCCTCATCCAGGCCCCGAGCGGCTGAGGGGAATCGAAGGCGCGCTCACGAGCGCACTTCCGCATTTTGCGGCCGGTTCTAGGTTGAGCATCTCGGCTTCACACCCTTCATAAAATACTGTTGACGTTTCAAGCACGCCACTATATCACGTGAGAAGGAAACGGTGAACAAAATGGAAAAACTGAAGAACAGTTTGTGTAAGTCGATGTTTCTGACCAAAAAATCAAGGCGTTGTGTGAACTTTTGCTAGTTCTAGTATGAAAAGAACCAAATATGTTTTACTGGAGTATCTTGCTGAAATTAAGAAGAAGGAAATATTATTAGTTTTCGCGTATTTGTGCGTGGCAATCCTTAAACAGTTAGTTTCTCAAAAACTGACTCAAAATTTTTTCTTTAAATATTCTCGTCCTATGTATTAAAGGAGAATAAAAAACTAATGTACGTCCCATTTTAAGCAAACTCCCTTTATTTTCGAAAAATTCAAAATTTAGGAATAATGCGAGAAAGTATGCTCTGTGTTAGCACTAGCACGTCAGTTTCCGCATAACATCAGCATTGATAATTGCAAAGAAACGGTAATTGCAGTACTAATAGTATTGCCGACACTGCCACCTCCATTACCACAACTTCACCTCCCCGCCCTCCCCCAACACAATCACCATCACCACCACCACCACCACCACGACCACAACCACCACCACCACCACCACACCACTACCACCATGACCACCATCACTACTACCACGATCACTACTACCACCACCACCACCACCACCACTATTACTACTACTTCTAGTATTACTTCAACCACTACTACTATTACTCCGACTTCCACCACTACCACTACCACTGCTATTATTACTACCACTGACTACTATTATTATTACTACCACGACATCTATTAGTACTATTATTACTTGTACTAATACTGCTACCTCTGCTAATATTACTGCTAATACTGGATCTATTAGTGCTACTACTGGTACTGCTATTGCTGCATCAACAACCACACCGCGCACCAGCGTATGTCGCAGGCCATATTGTTTACTGCCGATAAACAAGGCCTTTGAGCGTTGCGACAGCCTGCGCCCCGTGAGGAGGCCCGTGCGGAGGCCCGTGCGGAGGCCCGTGGGGCGGCGTTCGGTGAGTGCGGGTGGAGCGCGTGTGAACGTCGAGAGCAAAGAGGTGCGGCCATTGGAGCGTGCGAAGTACGCCTCCTCGTCGGGGAGTCGCCTCCGCTGGGAAGGACAAACATTGTAGACCGGAGATTTCTCCAACCTCCTGCTGGAGCGTCGTCCCGCCCGCCCCACGCCCGTTCCCCCACCCGCCCGCCCTTACCCGCCACAGCTCGCCCCGCCCACCCCCGTCCACTTACGCCCATTCCCGCCCATCCCCTCCCGTCCCTTCCCGTCCCCTGCCGCTCACGCCCGCCCACGCTAGCCGCCACCGCACATCCCGCCCACTCCCGTCCCTCCTCGCCCTCCCCACTCTCCCCACCCCTCCGCCGCCCGCCACCGCCACCGCTTGCGCGTTCGCTCCGTCTGCGCAGTCGGAGATGGACGGCAGCGTCAATACACCGCTCGCGTTGTGGCAAAGACAAGTTTCCTTCCTTTCCTCCTGTCATTCCAGCGATTATGTTCGAAGCGGTGACCCCTTGCGTGCGTTAGTATGTCACAGTAGAGTTCGCCAACACGGTAGGATTGCTCCCCGAAGCATTCGTCACGAAAATCGAAAGAGGGTGGGGATCGTCAAATAAATTGGAAATAAAGCTTCGAGACCGAGCCATTGATCACAGTAAGCGGGTGCTCCGGCCGGGGCCACGGCGGCGGGGAAGGCGGCAATGGTGGTGGTGGGACGGGAATGAGGGGCGGTCGCCGCGCACCCCCCCCCCCCAGTGACGTCACGGCAAGAGGCGGATGGGAAATATGGACATTCAATCCCACGGGGTGGATGAGGAGAGCGCCACCGAATCCCGAGCGGGTGGAAGGGCGAGCGCGGGAGGCGTGGCGACCAGAAGCGTCCACGGGGGCTGGGGAAGGGTTTAGGAGTATAGGAGTACACGGACGAGTGGTAACCGAATTATTTGCTGGAAAAGGGATCGTTGTCAAAACGGAAGTGATAAACATGTGCGATAAGAAATGTAATTGAGCCCAATGAGAGTATGTCAGAAAAATATAAAGGTAATCAGGACATCAGTAATAGTCTACAGCAATTGTACTAATATTCTTCGTTCACGTGCAACGTTAACCTTCGTAAATGCGATTTACCTTCGATCTGAAAAGAAATTTGATTTGTCTTATTTCCATCGAAAATCAAACGAACAAAAAACAGTAAAACCAGTGATGAATTGGAGAAAGTACTAATCTGCGCACATTTTCGTGAGCTCCCGAACGCCTTCCCCACCCCTTTACTATACATACAAGAATGGTGAATTAAAGTATCAACAATGTGAAATTAGCAAGCAGTTGACAGACAACAGTGGAAAACTAGCAATTTTCGCTCTCAGGTAGTAAGTAAAGTTGAAGTAAATTTCAGTTGTATAATGCAATATATTTCGTGTAATTTTATAATTTTTATTACAGCATATTATAAAAAGATGTATTGCTCCAAATAGGAGTATGCTCGGTGGCATTTAGCAGAAAAATTGATAAATATAAATAAAAATATGAACATTAAAAAATAAAAATACAAATACAAATATAAAAAACAAGCAAATGGAATTCAATTTTTAACTATTATTTTGATTGTATAAGTTAATAAAAGAAGTTGACATTAATTATGTCTTAATGACAATGAATGCATGGTATCAGTTTCTGGGTATGATTATTTTGACGCAACTAAGAGATCATTCCCCGAGGCTGAAGCAAGTGGAAGATGGTGGTTGTGACACCGAAGGGCGTCCGCGGCGCCACATCGTCTACCCGGATGGCGGCCGTCGCGCTTTCCCCGCTAGAGAAAGGTCTCGCGCCTCTACAACGCACTGGGGACTAGTACGTAGGGAGATTCCTGGCCGCCTATCGATCGGGCGGGGCGGAGGAGCGGAGAGGGCGGGCGGCGCGACGGCCGACGGCTCCGCGGGGTGCTGTTAAGCTTTCAAATACCTTGTAACGCCCGCCGGCGATTACTTGCGTCCGTAAGCGGCTGCTATCTGCGCGCCGCTCCGGCCCCATCGCCGCGACGCGTCGGCTGCCCCCGTCAGGCGCCGCTCGCTCGAGCTAGCTCGCCCCCCGCCCCCACCCTCGCGCACGCGCCTGATTTGCCTTCCGCCCGTTCGCTCTCTCGCCGCACGTTCTCGCCCGCACTCGCCCGCTCTCGCCCGCTCTCGCCCGTGTTTGATTGCCCTTTCTCGTGTGTCAGCATCCATTCTCCTCCGATCACGCGTACAACGCCTCCATAGCTCGCTTTACCCTTCGGATTGAAACGCGTGCTCGTCTTTCATCGCACGTACTTTGTAACTGCTCATACTGTATTTCGCGTTTCGGCGTCATAAGGTATTTTCTCCTACTCTGAGTCGTTTTCTCTCGTTGTCCTACTCCTTCAGTACGATTTCTTTCTCATCGCGGCTTTCTTACATTTGTCACTCTTTTACATTTTCTTATATTTTATTGGAACAGTATTATCTTTAAATCTCATTATTTCATGCTTTTCGTTTTCGATCATATTCATGTCCGTTTCGTTGCTCCCTCGCATTTCTCCCATCCACCACCATTTCTCTTCGTGATGGCTCGTCTGTCGCTGTTATATGGCCCAATGGAACGTTGCCTCCGTCGATGGACGTATTCGGCGACTGACCTCAGCGAGACGATAATGTATTCAAGAATTCAGTGCCTGTTCGAGGGAAAAGAACACGACGATATTCGCGAATGAGAACCATTGAAACGGAGGGACGATTCCATATAAAAACGTTGGAAGCGGATTTATTGTAAAATTTTAATTGCCTGGCTTATTTGTTCACCGATGCATAATTTGTACCACTGGGTAATTTTTAACATGTGATTTCTGTTTGCTGCGGGAATTGAAAAAAAGGCAATATATTAGGGTAACGATACAGCTACGATATAGAGGTTGGAGAATATTTTCTAAATAGCGCTGGATATTTTGTAAAATATTAAAATAATGAAAATAATGCAATTTTTTCTCTTGAAAAACATTATTTGAACTTGCAAAGCATATTAAGCTTATTTTTTGAAGAGAATTGCCTTTTTATGGGTATGAAATTACTTTCCAGTATTTTAATGTTTGTGGTAGCAAGAAAGAAATAATGTATTTTCTTTATTTTTCTTTTCCATTGCTCTAACGAACCTAGAATAGCAAAAGGTAAATATCAACAATAC
This sequence comes from Gryllus longicercus, assembly GCA_038098605.1. Classification (NCBI taxonomy): domain Eukaryota; kingdom Metazoa; phylum Arthropoda; class Insecta; order Orthoptera; family Gryllidae; genus Gryllus; species Gryllus longicercus. The sequence continues at coordinate 4,990,051 of JAZDUA010000058.1, read as the reverse complement.
AAATGCACTAGAAAAACGTTAATGACGGAAAACAATCTGGATCTGAAATGAATTGGATTGGGGTGCTTTAATAGGATATGAAAACAAGCGTTTGTCTGAAGAAAGTTGTGCAGTGTCGCCTCGCCATGCTCGTTGGAAGCAAAGAGAGAAATGTCATTTTGTACTTTACACAGATCTATACTTTTGTGTGTGTGTTGTGTAAATCATACAAGCAATTTTGCCCATAGTTAATTATTATTTACGAAACAAATACTTCAAATTATTTAAAAAACACTTCATATGGAATATGTATTATTAATTTTCAATCCTCGGAAATGTAACGATGTATAGTAGTATGTACAAAATGCACGGCAATTTATTTTACTGTCATTTGGCCAGTGTCAGGATGGTCAACTAGGGTTGTTTCACCCATATCGATTCAGTGAACGTAAGTGAAAAAGTCATACTTTGAGATGTTCCTGCATTTAAGATTTTATAATTTTTAACAAAATGTCTTCTGACTATAGTTGTAAGATTCTAAACGTGTGGTTTCCAAGGATTGTGAGAATTCATTCACATGAGAATAGCCTTCTTTAATTTTAGCTTAAATGTTAAAATTTCAGATGTTCAGGTGATCTTTTAGGCGCAACCTTTTGAAATTAATGTTTGTATCGTAAAACTGATTTTTTTGTTTATAGTTAGTAGAGATTTATTTCCCTCAAACTTTTTCCCCCGTCATTGCATAAAATCGTGATTTCATCTATGTTGAGGAAGCCAGTCGTCCTGCCGGCAATCGTAAATTTCAGCATGCGTTGAGTTTCTCTTATCTTTCTGCTCCGTTATTGTCGTTTCAGAAACGTATATTCCGATGTTGATATTTACCCTAGATATTTATTTTGAGATATTCGGATCAAACGTGAGAAACCTGATGAGTGTCTTAAACGTCGTCAGATAGTCTGCAGAATGTCCACAAAACTGAATCAGACATGAGCAGCTTGCTGATCACAGAGACCACGAGGGACAGGTTCGCTTATCGCTTTCACGGCGATTGCAAGCACGTCCTCGATTCCTTACATGCGTCGGCTTTTTGCTGCTTCGGACATCAAATAATGATTAGATCGAAACACAACAAGTTCTCGACCTGCCCGAATCGAGATTATTGCTGTCATCTGGACCTGCTGTGCTACCAAGAAGGAATTTGTGAATCATCAAATAGGCGATTGAATGTTTGGAGTGATTTTGAAAGTTCAGAAAATAAGATCTGAAAATGGGGAAATGTATTCGCTTTTGTAATGCACGTGAAGAAAATTGTTGAAAATTTGAAAGAACGTTCAACGCGCACATTTGTGTGACTGTTATAAAATAGACAATACTTGAAAGAATTTTAAGGGGGCAATCGAGTCAGCTTCCTATAGTAGCTCGATTCGGGGCCGAGCAAACTAAACACCTTTGTGTATTCAGCGCCAGGATCCGAGATCGGGCTAGAGAGTCTCTCCTGTCTGTGGCGAAAGGACTCGGAGTCAGGTTCGCCTACTCAGGTCCTCCGAGTCGGGCTTGCGAGGTGGATTTGGAGGAGCCTACATAAATGAAACAATGGCCTTCAATAAGTGAAGCCCAGATACGAGGCATCTGGGGATAATTTTTAAAAGTTACTTTAAAAAAGTAAGTGCTGGGCGTTACCCAGTTTTTAACTGTTTTGAAGTTAAATAAACTGTGAGTGGGTGATAATTATTCTAGACGCGACAACTGCTTTGTTCATTAGTCCCGTAATGTGAGGTGCATATTATATCCCCGTATGTGGTGGTGAGCCTTCCCCGTTGGAAAGTGGTACCGATCCGGCGTCGACCTGCACATCGACTTGCTGGGTTTTCTGTTATTAGGTATCTCCTTCAGCGAGATGCCACCCCAGTCGGGACAAGCTCTAATCCCTCAACTTAAGTCCCGACACTTATGGTAGTGTTGTCCATGTAAGTATAAGTATATGTGTATGCGTAATGGGAGATATTGGACAAGGATGTGGAAGGAAAGATTGCGTGCGGTCCGTGCCCCACGTAAGTAGCTAGTAACGAAAGTCCGCCACCGTCGAAACCTTAGGACCTCACGGAAAACGATGGTACTGAGGCAATGGGATTGCCAGTGAACTTTCGCAGCCGCTACTTTATTAGAGATTCTTCTGTGCATTAGTTGCCATAATCAAAAGCCTGTGTCAATTGATGGAAGAAAATGATAAGAGGAAAAAAAGAGGAAGGTACAGAGCGAAAGAGCGACGTCGTTTTGTGTTTAAGAATGTGCTGAATACCAGGAAACTAGATAGCATAAATAGTATGTCGTTAGAAAAGTGGGAAAATGTCTAAAGATGTGACGGAAGAAGCCTGAGAACTAGTGAAGGGGAAAAATGAATGCAGAAAGCGAAACGAGGCCACGACGTGGAATCTTCATCTCGCGTCGCCCGCGAGAACCGTGCGACGCGCTTCTACGTTTCGTCTGCTGATTTGCCGACCTTAGTGCTTGCGAATGAAAACTAAAAAAAAAAAAAAAAAATGCGAAACCCAAAACAACCACCTAATAGCATCTCAAATAGTGATCTACTTATAATTTTACTTAACACAGAATATGTGAAATTCACTCCAAAACACACTCAAGTGCTGCTTGTCCTGGATGCATTCTGTATGTATCTCGGAATTCAGGGATATATTTTCGTGGTGCATATTCATTAATTAAAATTCAATAATTAAACTATATTCCTAATGTAACTGCATTTACTATTTTTGTCGCGATAACAAAATTATTTTGTTCCTGAAAAGGCCTCTTAATTCTTTTTTTGTATTAGCAGCCTGATTCTTAACTGAGCTACGACTATTCATGTGCTCTTTCATACTATTGTGTGCATTATTGCCATTACCTTTCACTGTAACGGTCTTCGGCCTTTTCTTCAATATCTAGTAGTTTCAATGTCTTGTTTAGCACTCGTGTCTCACGATTTTCTTATACTATTATGTTCCTCTGCCCCCCCCCCCCCCACCACCACCACCACACACATCCATTTCTTTTTTTGAATTAGATTCAGCTATCTCGTCCTTAACCTTCGCCGTCCACGTCGCCGTCTCGATTCCGCCGCCTCATCCCGTCGGCGACTAATCTTCCGTTTTTCATTTTGTTCAGCTTCGTGCGGTTTTAGTCTGTATCGTATTCTCCGTTCTATTGCTCTCTATTCTATTTCATCGTCTCCCATTGCCTTGCGATCCTTAGTGTGCTTACTTCTGCAGCCGGTCAGTACTTCTAAATCGATGGCCAAATTTTCTCAACACATATATCATAATTTGACAATTATGCGATAGTGATAACCGAAAGATAAGATCACCTGCCGAATTCTAAAGACACGTATCACAGAGGTTAACTGGAAATTTGTTAAAATTATGGACATCTCATATTTTTATTAGCATGATTAAATTTTTATTAGCTTGTAATGGAAACCTTGAGTTTTTTCTCTCTCTCCTGAAAAGTTGCAATTTTTTAGATGAATGTTAAATTTAGGCATCGCTGTAACCGTGTCAATCCACCTGTGAGCTTCGATCCGTTTCTCAATTTTCTTTTTTCCCCAGTCTCTTTGACACTACCAACTCGCCGTGCATTCTCACGCTTTGTACACCTTTCTTTTTTCAGCTTATTGAAGCCGCCTTTTTAATTCCCCTTTCAATTCGCGTTCTTTCTGTTTCCTACATTGTCACCCTGAGTGTGCCTTTGTTTTTACTGCATCTTCGATAGCTCTCCTGTCTGGTATTTTTTTCTCCTCGCATACCTTTTCCCTTCTTAAATGGCGTTTTGTTTTGTCGGACTCATCCCTTTGTCCCGTGCCGCGCGCCGCCGACCCACTCCCCTGCACCGCCACACATCGCTTTATGCTCGACGCGTGCACGCAACGCCAAACACGGGAAAGTCACGATGCTCGGGGGATCTTTACGAGCCCGAACGGACTGTAAGTTGTGAGAACAGAAAATTGACTAGATATGACGGAATGTCTCGTATGTTTGGCTTCTAAACGTGTTAGTAATAGGGCAAGAAGAGACTCGCAAACAGAGAGCGTCTCACAGTCATTGCTTTGAGAAACCACGGTTCACCTGCAAAAAATGTCCAACTTTCGATTTCATTTGTAAATATTGAGCTGATTTACTTTACAAGCGAGTATCCGGTTGCGAAGTCGGAATGCATTTTGTTGCCATTAAGATAGTTTTAATACGTTTTTATAAAATCTAATAAAGATAATACGCGCAACATTTTTTGTAGTTAGCATAATAACACCTGATAAAAAAATAATACTTGTGAGACAGTGAATTATTTCGATGAAAGTCATTACTAATATCGGTCAGATGTTCTAAAAAAGTATGCTCTCTTTGTCGGAAGGTCGCTTAAGCGTTTGGTCAACATATTATTCTATCTGAATGAATTTATATAGTCATAGTTTCGTTGATTTTCAGACGGAAATCTTAAATATAGAATTTTTTCTTTACACTCCTCAAAGAATGTTTCCTACGAAAACAAACTTGGGGAAGGCTTTCGTTTTGAAACTGCAATTAATTTTCTTGACATACCTAACATGCAGTGTAGTTCTAGTTCAGCGTTGTACTTGAATCTATTAACATTTATGTGAATGATTCATTGTGGAGTGTTTTGTTGTATTCGTCTAATCGTTCAATCAACAAAAACGTGGATGTCTGTGTTCTAGATCTGGTCTGAACGTGATAATGTAAATATCGTTCTTACTGTTCTTGCAGATATCCATAACTAGAAACACTCGCTTCAGATGTGACAGCAGCTCTGATATAGTATTATACGCTATTATTTGATTTGAGTGGATTTTGATGAATACCTATTTTCCGATCTAATTTTTAATCGCTACTTGTTAGTGGATGTTGTTTTCTATCCGAAGCGATTGCGTTCTAAAATGTCAGCATGATCTTGTACATGTGCGCGGCGTACTAGGTACTAGAATAATGCGTTTGTTTATGGTGGGGAGGCCACAATTGCGTAACGTGTTGCCAATGATGGATCGTTAGTGTTGCACTGTGACGGTTTTATAGCCGTGTTATCGGTTATTCAATTCATAGGATCATCATTCAGTTTTTTTTTTCCAACGTGAGCCGCTGTGACATGTGGTGACAGCGTAGAAGTAGCTGACAAACTGTTGGGATTATGACGATGCAATTTTCCTCCTAGGGACTCTACAACTTCTGTTGGTTAACTTCAGAACAAGGCGTAGCTTTGTCCGTCTTGGATGATAATTTATACTGTCACAAGCAAAGTGATTTTTCCCTTGTATTGTAATCATTGAATCGTATATTTAAATTCCGGTAATGGAATAAAATTGTGAGAAAATCCTAAAACCTGTACGTATACAAAATAGTGATGTGAGTCTACGCGTGAAGTTACATAGTCTACGTCTACATGTAAGGAATGTGTAGACAACGTACAGTGTGTAATTTATTTAGACAAAAGTAATCTATACTTTTTGCGGAGGAATTTGTTGAGTTGTGGTCAGGGGCATCAGCAATATTGTCCGAATAGTTGTTTTATTTTACAGAATACAGAGCTCAAGCGTTTACAAGTCTCTGAATGTTGAAACTACTTATTAGTCGATGAACGTAAATTAACGGTGTGCATGGTTTCTCTGCATGTAGTTTTCAAACATAATTATTAAAGCTTTGCAAATTGTTTCTATTACACGGGAGCTAATATTTCCTTGCCAATTATTGCCAAAAACGCTCGTTTCTACCTGTATTCATAGTTCAATGTAAAATGTATGTGAGTTAAGGCAGAGATCCCAGAGCTCAAGAAAACGTGTACAAATTGCACTTCTCCCCATTGTACGTAACACAGCTTTTAACTGCTTTTGACGTTACATAAATAAATAGGCCACGAATCATACTTTCATTTCAAATTATAACATTTCCTCTCCTCCTGCAGAGTGACGTATAGAGAGGACAAATCTGTGTCCGAAGACGAACAGGGGGAGGAGATTGTGTATTTTCAGATGACAACACGCCACGCCACCAATTGACAATCCCATTTACTTGTGGAGTTTGTGGGTTGTGGTGCCTCTGAACTTGGCCCAGTAAAGAAGGCAATTTCGCTTTCCCGACGTACGTTCTCACATCTCCATTGTCTGAATATTGGGAGAGGCCATAACTTCCTAACGCTAGGGGGAAAGCTTGTCTCGTAGGAAATCCGGGGAGGCGTTTCTAATGGGTCAACTATCACATTGCTACGAATAGTTGGCACAGTTGTTGAGGTAAACCTCGCGTTCACTTCGGAGTACTATTCCAACCTTTGGAATTGATCCAGGCAAAACCGCATATGTCGTCCAGACTACTGTACCTCAGCCACTTCTGACACCTCTAATTACAGATACATTACAGTATTACACAGAAGATCATGGAAATGAATGAAACGTTAATGAAAAAAGGAGGAAACAAAAATTTAAAATAGTTGTTCACGCGTGGAAGGCGTGCGTGGCGCATACAAAACTATAAAATAATACTTTAAAGTACACGATAATTACTAATAAAATACAAACATAAAATTAACCGTAAGTAGTTCACACTGCTCATAAAACCTTTTCTTCCAGATTCGGTGGTACATCTGAAGAAACTCTTCTCCCTTCCTTTCGTCAACGTATTTCTATTGCGGAGTAAAACATTTCAACTTATCCTTTGTCACTTTCATGGGCTGACATTTCCTGATCTCTTAGATTACAGGTTAAAATCAAGTACCTCGGATAACATTATTAAAACAGCATGTCACTACGAGTCTTGGGTACAGTAAGGATCTATGGAAACGTCATCGAGTTAGAATCAAGTACACGTCTGTTCATTTTGTGCTGCCAATGATAGAAGGGTCTTCAGCACACAGCCCCCATTTATTGAAGTACAAAAATAGCTGTTGAAATAGTTTTATTTAATAGCCAAATTCTTAATTTGTAAGTAACAAACTACGCCAGCGCATTCTCGAGTCGTTCGCAGAAACTATGAATTTGTTTTCTTAGTATATTCGTACATGCCGATTGAATGATCCCATTGAATAGACTCTTATGTCACTTCAGAGTCGGACGACCTCCTTCCTATTGACCTTTGGATACTTCCTTGTTTACAGATCATCCCTTTATCTGGTACTGTGAATTCGCCGATGCACACACCGTATCCAATGTTAGCGGGGGGAAGATATCAAAAAAACAATTCTCGTAATTGAATGAAGTGCCGAGATTAAGCAGTGTCTCTAGGATTTAGGTAAATTATTTTAGTGTTTTGCTTATGTGAGTAAGCATTGCTTAATATTATTTAACTCTATTAGATGAATGCCGGAAAGAGACGTAGCCGACCACGTTCCAGTTGTCATCATTCATCGTTCCTACAGCATTTCCTTTACTGCTAGGACCCAAACTGCTGACTTCATGTTGGAGGCCACTCTTGCACTCGACGTCACCGGCAGTTCTGCTTACACCAAAAACACCGAAGCATAATTGCGTCTCAGAAGCTCAGAAGTGTCCAGAAAGAAAAAGAAATATGGAAATGTTTTCCTCGTAAAAACTCAATTACAGATGCGGTCGGCGGACCATCGGTTGTCCGTGACGATGATGGTTGACCAGACGTTTCCCTACGATTCTTAAATGTACAAATTACAACATCAATTTCGTAATGTTTGCTTTCCAAGAACCTGCTACATTAAGAAAACGTCAGATACTACTGTTCTCTCAAAGTTACTGAGAGAGTGAATAACAATGAAATTAAACGAGAAACAAATGCTTCATTTATTATGTGGAATTGAAATACAGTATGTACCATTTTGTTCGTACTCTTGATATTTTTTAATACATATTAATTTTTATTCTTTGGAATTGTATTTTTTTAAATTAAGTGTGCAACCTGAATGTATAAGATAGGCAATGTGTGCTCTAAACTTCTATTATTTTTTGCTGTATCACGCATAGAAAATGTGCAAATAAGTAGATCGCTAAATTGATGCACCATTTGTGTTCGTACGATTGAGTTACGTAGAATAAACCTCAGTATAAAAGGGCACTTTTCAAACTAATAGTTTGAAACTAATAGTTCAAACAAATATTTTGACAGACAGTCAGTTTATGTCGTTTTATTCCCAAAATATTCAAGTACGATTAAAACTGGTACATACTGTTTTATTTTATCTTGGAGTAATTTGATCATTAAATCTAAACAGATAATTGCCTTGTTCATATTCATTCAAAGGTAATAAATATTTATTTAATAATATGTATGTACTCACATTAGTATTGAGAAAATCAGAAGTTAGAAAACATGCAAGCCGATATTTACAACTTAAGCTCGGAGTGGCCCTTGGATTGAGGCACGCTGGTGTACGGAGCATGCTTGTCCTGTTAACGCAGCGCTGTTCGCGCGAGGGGCTCACGTAACTGGCAGTTGGGGTCGCGCAGCTGGACGCCCCGACGCGACGCGAAGCGACGCGCCGATGCCACGCCGTGCCTGCCGCGCCCGCCGCGCCGTTCAGCCTTGGCCTTCCCGCGCTGCCGGGTTCAATGCCGGACAGCGGCAGCGCGAGCCGCGAATGTAGGCCTCACTGCCTTTCTCGACGGAGCCAGGCCGCGCCGCGTCGCGCCCCGCCCCGCCCAGTCCTGCGCCGTCCGTCCCCGTCACACCCCCTCCCCGCCCTACCCATCCCATCCCATCCCATCCCATCCCCGCCCTGCCCCGCCCAAACCGCCTCACCCCGCCGCACAGTTCAACGTCGTCTCGCGACGGCGCGCGCGCGCCCGCACGCTCGACTGACCGGCGGAACGCTGCGCGGCCACCGGCCCCGCTCCGGAAAGCGATCCGCTCTCGGTCAGGAGGGCGGCGCGGCGTGGAGATGCGGAGCCAGGTGCTGCACACGACAGGACAGGTCAGGCAGGGCGAGGCGGAGCGAGGCACAGCGGGGCGCACCTAGGCGATGCCGTGCGTGGCGTGGCGTATTAAGGCGGGGCGGAGAGGAGCGGAGCAAAGCGGGACCTACGATGCGGGGCATAGTTAGGCACAGGAAAGAGTCATGATGGCCCGGAGTGTGAGGGGCCACGACGGGTCAGGGTGGGAAGGAAAAGAACGGCGTGGGAGTGGCGCGGGCATCCATGCGGGGTGGCGCCCACGAGATGGCGGTTCGTGTCGTCTTCCACGCAAACTTTTGAATTTTCAAAAATTGAAGATATATTTTTCTGCTGGACGCGTCTGAAACTCTGGCCTTTTTCCCCCGTGGTATAGGGGTTGGCACGTTGAACTAGTAAGCTAACCCTCTCGAGTTCAAATTCCAGCCAGGGCAAAAACTTCTGGTGGTTGGAAACACTCCCAGCGGCATATGCTGGATCAATGAGGCGATCCTCAAGTGTAGTTTCCCATCGCTGGCCGCGAAATATATGCAGTCGAGTCCGCAGTTCTCGCGCGGTTTACAGCTAGTATTATAATATTACCTAACCGTTACAAATAATTTGAGAAAGTATTAGTTGTTGTAGCACCACTAGTTTCCGCTTCAGCTTGGGCTTGAGATTGAATGTTTTTTGTTCACTTTGAAAAATATGGTATCATGGCTTCGAATTATCCGAATCCAACTTTTGAATATTGTAATTTAAACTTTTAACATGGTTTGAATAGGGAATAGAAAGGAACTTTTGAACTTGTCTTCGCCAACAGTCTCGACGACAAAAAAAAAAATGTAACTAATTTTATTTCAGATGTTTATTTAACCTTAATTAAATCCACAGAATTAATTTAAATGAAAAAAATGATGTTATTCATTTCAATGAGGTTTTTTTAGGGAGAGCCGATTACGAAGAAAAACTGAAGACATCAGTTCTTTCCCAATCTTTGGTTAAAATTGTATTAAATCAACACTTGAAAAGCGAGGCGATCTTTTATATTGTGGGGTTTTATCATGATCAGATGTTTGCATGACGTAAATGTTAAATGGTTAGTGATGCAGTTGGTAAAAGTGATGATAAAATCTTGTTCCCACGCCTCTGTATGTTGTTGGTTCGTTGGGGAACGCGCTCCGTTCCCATTCCTTCCATCCTATTCTCTTCATCTTTTACAAAAACGTGTTTAGGTAAATTGTTACGAAAGTTGAGGAGTAATTACAACTTTCATGTCAAAGTTATAAACTGTACGAGTTTGAAGCTGCAATATCTTGCTGAGAAAGCTGAAACACTAAACGAATATATTTAGAATTCCTCTTTTATAAAGCTGTTATTGCAATCAAATAACTCACAGAGCAAAAAATGGAGGTAATAAGAAATAATTAGCTCTTTCTTAGAAAAGCGTACAGCAAGTCCAATAGGAAGATTATATGCGTAAAGAAGACTGAAGTAAGAAAGACTGACTGTAATACATACCGCCTACACCGTATATTTTTAATAATAATAATAATAATAATAATAATAACAATATTTAATTTACTTTTATCATCTTAAGTCGTGATTTTCAGAGATTTTCATATATTTTGGTATTTTTCTTCCTAATTGCAACATACTGTATTCATGGCGTTTGGAATCTACTAATTCATTATTGTTTGTTTTTAAATTTATATAACGGAATGACTGAGTACATACATTTAAAAATTAAGTGGTTTACCTCGAATCAAATGAACGTGTAATCTCACTAGTTGCAACAAATGAATATGGAAACATTGGTAATTCGAAAATGTAATTCACTGATAAATGTAATATTTCTTACGTTTACTTGTGAGATCTTCACCTGTTCGTATTCTACGAACCCAATTACCCTTATCATTTACACCCCAAATCGCACTTGTTTCTTTGAGTCGCTGTTTAAAAAGTCACTGGTATGTCAATAGTAGTTTTGCATGTCTTCCTCTCACAAGGCAGTGTGAAGGGAATATGAGATCGGCGTAGAGTGCCGTCCTCTTATCAAGAAATGTTTACCACCAATTACAAATTTGCTAAGAAGAGTAGGAAGTTTGTTATTTCCCAGAAGCTTTTACGACAATGACACTGAATAGTGCTTTTATAATAAATGAAGGGTTTTTGATAAAAGAACATTAACCACCTGGAATTTCACTGAACTAAATCCTGAAACTTGATGGTGACAAGTAATTACCATCTGCACTTTCTGACTCGCGTTGAATTTAGTTCTTGACACGAGAATTTGGTTCTAGACGTTACTCCAAGTGATGAGACTTTTGTGAGTTTAAATGAAATGTAAGAATAGAAGTATTTTCAATTTTGTTGTATTTTATTTGTTTTAGTCAATCAGATCATGAAACTCGCGTAACATTTTGTTCATAATGTACCAGAGAAGTTGCGCCACACAATGTTCTTGTTTTTTATTTTTATATTTACTTAAACAGATACAGCACCTCATGAGGCGTACGCATTAGTTTGCGAAACGTTCTGTGATCTCTTCCGGCACATTATCTATAATTTTTTACTGGATTTTCATGTTTTGATTGTCTAACATTTCAAGGATACTGCAATATTGAATATATAATGGGTGGTATGAATAAAAATGAGCAGGTGCAAAATGAATACGTGCAGTTGTGAGCGGTTGTGAGGTCGTTTTGTTTCTTGGATATCCTTTATATTTCTAACTCGAAATGAGTAGCAGCAGTGACGAGGAGCAGAAGGCGCCGGAGTCGCAACTAATTTTTGCTGAGATGCTCAGCGAAAATCGAGTAGTATTTAAGAAGAGCCAGCTTCCGGAGGTTCGCAGACGCGAAAAGAAGTTCTTCAAAATTTAAAAACTCAACACTCCGAAAAATTTGGAGTTCTTATAAGTGAGGAACAATTAACCAAAAAAATATGTAAAATAAAATCCCGTTTAAAAGCAAAAACTGATAAAAATCGTACTGTCAACAAGAAAATTAAATTAATGGCTTGTGAAAAAATAGTTTATGAATTAATGAACGGGGACAGTAACCCAACAGTGTGCCATATAAAAGGTAAGAAAACTATTGTATTCTTTTTATTTCATTATGTTAACTGAATATATTCACTATCTCGCCCTGTAAAAAAAGATTAGTGGATTTAGAAACTGAAGATAATAAACGTATGTCAAATGTTGAATTGACAAGACTGGTTCTATTACAAGTGCTACGATTAAGAAAGGAAAAAATCTGTGTGAAAAAAATATGAGGGAAAGCGATTGTGTTGTTTTCCAAAACGAATAAAGAAAATTATTCTTACAAATTAAAATATTTTATTCTTGACAGTTCATCCCTCCTACCCTCTCAATCTGTCAGCAGCTCTTCCTTCTTCTGGGGGTTGTAATTCTTTGTCAAGTTCTATGATGTCCGTTGCAAAATCCTCATCATGGTGTTTTGCTACATTGTGCAAAATAAAACAGCACAAAACAACAGATGATGTCTTTTCTTCCGCTAGTCTCAGTCTGCTTTGTAAAATTGGAAAGCTTTATTTAAGTTGCCCGAAAGATTGTTCAATGGTAACACGCTCCTTTTTCAAACATCTATTGAAGGAGAAATGCTCTGGCATTTCAGGGTTTTTATATGGCACCATGAGCCATGTAGCAATTCCATAGCCTGAATCTCCAAGTAACAACATGTCGCTTTGGCCTGATAATAATCTGTGTGGATGGGAATTCTTCCAAATGCGAGAATCGTGCACTGATCCAAGCCAAGACACGTCCATGCTAGTAAATTCTTCTTAATCATTGCATGTTGCTTAAATATATATAGAATGAAGGCCTTTCCTATTGATATACCCATCAGCATGAGTAAGTGGCTTCGTAATCAGAATATGTGTACAGTCAAGAGCACGAATTGCATTAGGGAAAGTGTATCTTTCCTGCCACAGATCTCCTGCATGCTGGAGATCTATTGCAGTTCTTGGGTACTGTATCCAATACTGGGATTTTCCTTTTATTTTCTCCATGACGAAACTTAAAGTCTTGCTCACTGTGGACTGATCCACGCCAACATCTTCTGCCACTTCTACCTGAAAACCAGGATCGGCTAAGTAGCGGAGAAAAATTTTAATTTTTCGCTTATTGGTTAGAGCTCTGCCTGTTGTTTCTTCACGAACGCCGAGAAAATGTTGTGTCAACCATACAACATTATCCTTTTTGAATCGGTTAAGATTCTTATAATTCATGTCACAAGAATCTCGCCGAATCTTGTAATTTTCTTTTACTCCGCTGCATCTGCATGTGAGCACGCGGTATATGCACGGCCATTTTAACTTTACTTTTCAAACGGGAGTCTGCTACAGAGGTCCCTCCGAAATTTTGAAGCAAGAGCTCAATCTACTGAGTAAACGCTAAACTTTATTCATACCATTTCTGAGCATTTTCCCGACAGTTGAGAGTACGCTCAGAGACGGAGCAAGTGCTCAGAGACTGAGCAATTGCTCACCCACTTTATTCATACGAAATTGAGAAGGATCTCCGAAACTTGGAGCAAAGAGTAATTGCTCATTTTTATTCATACCACCCATTATAGACAATCACTTAATTTCATTAATAATCCAAGAATTTGAAAAGAAACCTTTGTTGTTATCGTACTGCCCCTGAAATCTGTTTCTACAGCATCTCCTGTATCAGAAAAAAAAACGTTAAGACAGCGATGGAATGTTGAAGTGGCAGGAACCCCGTGTGCAGCGTGTGTACGAATTGAATGTGCAATTTAGTGAGAACACGAGCCGAGAAATTGGTTACCATACATGCAACTGAGGAAAGATGATCCCAACAACGTCGTGAGACTGGCGCCGCCTGGAGAGGGGAATGTCGGGTCCGGGCGCGGCGCGGGGCGGGGCGGCACGGGGCGGGGAGGGGCGGGGCGTGTGGCGGGCGGGAAGCGCGGCGCGTCACGGCGCACCTCGGCGCTGCGAAAGCGGGACGCGGCGCCCGGCCGCCGTTTCCACGTCGCGGCGCGGCGCGCCGGCCAAACTAGTAACTCCGGCGCCGGCGCTCCTTTCTCGCGCGCAGCTTCCTCGCCGTATGCGGTGGCCGCTCCTGTCGCGGTAGCGCCGCTCTCTGGCGACGAGCTCCGGCCGCAAATGGCAGGAGAGCGCTCGGGGAGGATGCGCGGCACGCACTGCGCGAGGCTCGACTGATTGATTGCGTGGCAGCGGGATGCGTTTTGGTCGTCGTGTCCGCTCATGCCTAGACGTCTCACTTTTTTATGCTGTTATTTTGTATTTTAACTCCAATATCGGTAGTCCTTTACCTTCTTACAATGCTTTGCCCCCGTGCATTGTATATTACTAATGTACTTTTGTTTGACTAGTATTTTATTTCTCGTCCTACTTCTGTTTTCTCTTCCTGAGCTCTTCATTTTACTTACTTTTCCTACGCTTATTTAGTTTCTTTTATCTCCTTTCCTGACTCTTCAGTCTGCATCAGTTCCTATTCATTATCCCTATTTCAGATGTCCTCTTTTGCTCAACATGTCGCCATTTTCGTTTTTCTCTCCTCCCTGTCATATATGCATTTTGTCTGCCGAACTACGTCACATAGCGGGATTTCCATATTCCGTTTCGTTTTTCTTAATTTATACGAAATTATGTTATTTGTATGTAGGATGGGCTCTGGCACTGCAGCTTCGTCAGACTATGGTCATGCCGTGGCGTCCCGACTCGACGGCCACATCCACGGGAGACCTGTGGTAAGCAGGTCGCAACCCCTTTCGCCGAGCATGTCAACTTGCGCCCGCACGAGCTACTTGCCCGCTTGGAAAGCCCTACGCTGCGAGCGCCGGCAACATCCCCTGAGTCCTCTCTCATGACCCCTCCAAGTCCAGAAAAGGGTCCACACGCGTGAGCTGCAGCCCGTGCCGACGCAAGGAATGGGCAGACCGGGCAATCGTCCGGGGTACCGCAAGCCAAGGGGCCCGACGTTGGAACTGACGGGAAAAATTAATAAAAAAATCGAAAAAAATTAGAACCTGAGAAGATAGTTATCGTAATTTTATAAGTCGTGGTAAAATAGTCTGATATTTCATAAAATTTTCAATTAATTTTTTACTTTGAATGTGATTATAGTCATTTCTTACAAGACAGGACTCTATGAATTGAATCAAATGATATTAAAGACGGTTCTACTGAAATTCATATTTATTATTTCATGTATTTAAATAGTGATTTTATTAAATACTAACTAAACTCAACACATTTTTTAGCGTTTTAAGATCACCGTAAAAATTGTATTATTAGACTTAAACGTAATTTTTGTTATTTGTTGAAATAAAGTAACTCATAGTTTCTTTATACAATTATCACATTTTTATTTTTTGTGAGGGGGAGGGGGGCTAAGTTCCATCATTGCCCCGGGCGGAAAATTGTCTAGCTCCGGCACTGGCTGCAGCGAGAAATGGAAGCGCAAAGCGTGATCTAACTATCGCGAAGAGTACTGGCTTATTTTCTTTTTAAATTTTCCCTTTTATAAACATTTTTGTCAAGGGGCAGGAATATGTTGGAATGGTGAATTCTACCCTTCTTTTCGTTATATTATTAAATTATTAAATTATTTCGAAATCTTTTCGATTCAACATTTTTAATTTTACTGGCATTATTACAATTTAATGGATCTTTTTTTTCTTTAGTAGAGGAAATGGGAATTAATATAGCTACATTTCGGGCAATAACAGTTACTGTCGAATCACTTCTCCAAAAGGCTGTCGTGGACCACGTATCCTGTGAGGTACCGACACTCCGGAGCAATTTGTGCAACCTTCTTAAATCTCACCTCAGTTGCTCTGGACGCCGTACTCACGAAGTCTAGCACGTTAGTTTCCTTGCTTGTGATCTCGACATGCGTACCTTACGGCACATATTCGGCATTCGCTATCTCTGAAAAGCATTCACATTATCAAACAGGTATATGAAATGGGATACGCTAGTGAAAATGGTATGTTTAATGTCTGCCCCATCCAGACATCGAACTCGGGGTCCCAGAAAACTACCTCGCTAGCCATTAGTCTCCGAGGGGGGGGGCTGACATGTGTGTATTTTGCCTTTTCTGGCCGCCATCTACATTTTTGTAACCAAATATTTTTTTTAGTTTTCGATTCGACGCGCCTTCATTCTTGACAATTCGATGTGCTCACAATCGCGGCGCTGCTTCTGCGGCCGTCACCGCCGCCGCCACCGCCGCCACCGCCGCCGCCGCCGCCGCCGCCGCCGCCGCCGTCGCCGCCGTTCTTGTCGCGCCTGCTCTTCTCCCGCCTGTTCACGGCCGCGTCCGACCGCACAATGGAGCGCGCGCCGCGCCGACCGGCGGTGCGGCGGCGGCCTTGTGCGTCGGCTGGCCTCCGCGCCGCTCCCGCCACCCGCACCGCCCAGCGATATCGGGAGGCGCGAGCCGAGAACGCGGGGGCGGTCCGCATGGCCCAAGGCAGCGCAGCGCGCGCGCGCCCGCCCGCGAAGAGGCGGCAACGCAGCATCCCCCTGCGGGGACCTGCGGCAACTAGGATAGACAACAAAAACAGGCCCGCGGCAGGGCGCGGCCGGGCGCGGCTCGGCACGGCACGCGGGTCGGGCGGGCGGGGAGGAGGCGTCGCGCCGGAGCGTCCTCTCCGCCCTCCCACTGCGCCGCGCCCGCGTCCTCCTTGCCCCGCCCCGCCCCGCTCTGTCCCGCCCGCTCCGCCCTGTTTCGCCCCGCCTTGCTCCGATCCCCCTTGCTCCTCCCCGCTCTGTCCCGCTCAGCCCCACTCCGCCTCGCCCCGCCCCATCCTGCCCCCGCGCTCGCGTTGCCGCTTCGCGCGCCTACACTGGCGACGCTGAAGATGCGGGACCGACCAAGCAACGAGAGCGGCTGCCGCCGCCGTCGACGACGTTCCTGCCTCTACTGCTTCCGCCGCTGCTGCCGCCGTCGCCTGTCGCCTCTACTGACCTGGTACCTGGCTCCACAAACCCAGTCTCCGGGTACTCTTCTACCTGCTCCGGCAGCCTTCGATGATGCTGCTGCACCCACGCCGTCGCCGCGCGTTTCCAGAACAGCCGCCGGCGCTGTCAGCCGACGCGTGTCCCTTGCCCCGCTGGCTGCCCGTCGCATGACTATCCTTTCGCCACGCATGCTTTCTGCAGCGGACGATCGAATGCCGGGGCCACTTGAAAGTGTTAATTTTGTGTTGCTCTATTACACTGCACCCGACATTGTCCAACTACTGTTAATTTTTATCGATGAACATAGTAATGTAAATAGTAATAATAATGAGCGGCCTGCAGGAACAGAAATGCTGCTGAACAAATCACATAAATGTGTTTTCAAAAATTAGCATACACACTGCTCAAGAACAGAAAATGTACCTACTCCCTATCGCTGTTGCTTTCTTTTCTTCTTTCAATTTCCGTTTATATTTTCTTTCTTCTTTCCGCAAACTTAATTTATTTCATGGCCACTTTTTAAATATCTTTGCGTTTCTGATGATTTTGCAACTCGTCAATAATTTATTCTGCCACACTTTCTCTTCCCTTCAAGCACCGGTGCACCGCTGTGTGCTCCTTGGCGCCTTTTTCTCAGCGACTGCAGCCCTCGTCGTAGTTGTAGCATGTTCTGCCGCAGGCGCCCTGCCTATTCGCTCGCGCTACGTCCGCCCCGGTCTATTCTGCGGCTCAGCGTGTCCGGTTGCTCCTGCTGCGGGTGGAACAGGGCTCCTGCTGTGGGTGGACGCATGGCCGACCGACCACCCGGCCAGCCGGCCGCGCGCACCGTGTCGTGCCTTGTTCTGCACGGCCTGGCCCCGCCCGCCCACAATGGAGCTAACCGGAAACAAGTCAGTGAATGTACTCGTCGTGTAACATTCGTGTGCTGCGGATTTTATGAGCCTGGGTGGTTACCCTCCCCCCTCCCCCGGCGCTTGCTGGGATGCGATTCGTTGTTATGAAAATAGATGGACGCTATTACCACCTTTATGACTTCCGAGAAGTTTTCATATCAATTATGTGTCTATGTGTTGTACTAGAAACTACGGTGATGTGCTCATGTTGAACGCATGCACAATTTAGTACATCGGTTTTATTTACATCCAGATATATTTTCTCAATATCTTTCAGATAAGGTGACACTAGATGACGTATTGTGTCTGTATTTTTTAAATAACGCTTCTTTTGTTAGTCCTTTCTTAGTAGTTTCTTCTTTAATAGTTTTAAACTACTCTCATTACAAAATATTTTGGGGCTTTCCTTTAGGAATTCTAATACACTTTTGTAATGATTTGTTAGGGTATAAAACACAATTACCTTGAGAACAACGTCGATGGAGAGTAGGTTTACTCGGGCCTTTAAAACGAAAAGGGCGTTTACGTCCCTAGTAAAGTATGCAAGATATTTCAGATAAGGTGCTTAACGCAACACTTTCCCTAAAGATACGAGCAAAAACTTATCCGACTGTAGTAGATTGTCTCGTAAAATCATTCATTTAAGCGATGTATATATTTGTTTAATATTTTTTATATGCTCCGGCAAAAAGTTGTCAAAAAAGAGGTATTATATTCGAAAACGTTAATGAGTTTTTAGAACGAAACATGATCATTTTTCATTTTTCTGTTCCTACTCGGGTGAATGATTAGAGGAAATTCGCAGAGATAAAGTTTTGCCTCTCATAACCAATGCGGATAACTTTTTACAGGGATTTTGGATTAGTAATAGGTTGTTTGATGTTGAGAATTTATTGTTTTATGGTAAAAATACATCTGTATGAAATATAAGCGGTATGTAAGTGTATATGTGGTATGTGTAAGCTGAATGATGTGTAAGGAACACTACTTTTTGGGGTGTGATTTATTTCTCACTCTCAACTGCATTCTTGTTTCCATTGTATGAATTTCACATCTTCGTATTTATTTCTTGTCCGAAATTCCGACAGAACTTCGCTTCGTTGAGGTGGATACTTATGCGTAGTGAAATAGCTTCATCTCAGGGGAACCGCCTAAACACAAAGGACCGTGTACGGTATTTCTTCGCCAGAGGATGGAGCTTTGTGCCGGGTTTCCTCCCCAAGTGTGGTCTTTTCAATCAAGTACCCTTCTGTCGGAGAAATCTTCAACACGAAGTGGAGGTTAAAGGGGATGTGAAACTGCAGCAACGGCGGTAGGAGGACGGAGGTGCGAAGAGAGCTGAGAGCGCAAGGGGCGGTGAGTAGGGAGGACATGCTTGGGCTCTGCTCCCTAAAACAACAGCTTATCGACCCCCAGGTGAGAACCCGGGGCGAATGCAGTGTCGCAGAGTCCGAGTTACACAAGAGATCCCATCGACTCTCCTTACCTCGAGTCGTATCTTTCAGTGCGTACTGTCGTTTCTCGCAGTTTCGTCCACGTTTGTTACAATCTTGCGAGCTACTTTTAAAAACGAGGTTTTGCATGAAAAATTATTCATTTCTCTGCATTCGATTCATCTGTCTCAGCTATAGTCGGCAACATGAATCGCTGATTGGAAAAGGAAGAAAGTTTACGCACCTATGTTTCGAGAAAACTAACGAAAACTTACTGACGCTTACAATTTTGTTGCTACAGGTTTGTGATGCATTACAAACTTGTAGAGACAAATTACCTCTGCTTAATGTGTGATGAAGATTGCCTACTTTTTCTTCTTCGTAAAAGAGTAATCCCCGGACTATTGATTTAATTTGTGGTGCGGAGGTGATTAACATCTCATTTGTACACCTCGTTTTATTTGCTGTGCATACGCAAGCAGCCCTCGTTGACGGCGACTCAGTACGCGTCCGCTGCAGCCCGTCGTGCTGCGTCCTGAGTCGCGTGTCGACACTCACACGCTCTGAGCGACCCGGCGGCCGAGGGCCCTCGGCGGTCTCGCACCCGCCTCCCGCGCAGCGCAGTGCTCCGAACGCTTCCCTGGGCAAACTGGAGCACAAGCCAAGGAAAACAAATATCTTTCGTTGTTGACATTAACGCCTGTTTCTTAAGAGAATAAATAAAAAATTGGAATCCAGTAATGATGAATTTGCGTTTTTTGGAACTTTACAGCTGTAAAGTCGGTTTAATGTTTCCTTGGTGTAAGAAAATTTGATACATAAGCATTACGTAGATATAAATAACTGATTATGTTTATTTATTAAATCTTTTTCATTTTCTTGGTTCTCATTGAAGTAAAGATCTGAATAAATTACTTGGCACATAGAATTATAATAAACTATAAAACATCATAAGCCCATAAACTTAATCTCTATTTATCTTTTTCACTAAAATGAATTCTTTCAAAGATGAGCACCATCCAGTCCGGATGGCCGAGACTGCTAAAGCAGTAGTGCCGTAGCGATCTCGGACCGAGGGATCGCGAGTTCGAGTCCCGCCTGAGGTATGTTTGTATTGTGTTCGTCTTTTCACACCCCTATCATCATCATCATATCGTGTCATCCTCATAGTTACCATACCGTTACACGCAATAGTGGTCGCTAATGACCTAGTAGTTGATGTGACCTCAAATAACAAAACACAATGAGTACCATGTATTTCACTTACTAAAAGTTGCTCGTTCTGAAATAGTATCATACTTTTCTTGATTTTAATAAGGCATTTTCTTTTCTTTTTCTTAAGGTTTGATAAGAGCGTGTTTCAAGTACATTTTTAAAATGTTATCCATGAATCTGGAAGCAAGAAAAATATATTTCTTATTATCCCAAAATAAAAAATTATTGGCGTCATTTAATTCGTCATTTCGTTGTTTGAAAATATTATTACAAAATAATTGTAGGATGAAAAAACGAAGGATAAAAAGAAAGAAGGGGAATCAGAAGAAAAGAGAGAAATAAAAAGAAAAGAAAATCTGGAAAAGAAAAACAGGGTGTTGTGTGCGTGGCTACCACGTACCTTAGAAATGAAACTTATAAATACGGAAGAGGAATGTAGGCTAAAATAATATTTTGTAGGGTAAATAATGTTTCGTTAGATCGTTTTCACATTTCCTTCAGCGCCCAGTTAATGGTTTCAACATTTTTCATAATCTGTAACACAAGAAATAAGTAACAAAATCCCCTTTGATGGCGCCGGTGACAGAAGATGAAATTAGCAAGTGAAAGTTTACTATTTCATTTGTCGTCTTCTATTGAACACATCAAGATGCGGTTTTCACCATTTTCTCCATTGATAATTTTCCACCATCACGAACGTTTTCCTCTTCGACGCGTAATTTAGCTGGAAATAAACGCTGCACTTTTCGTTATTCTCAAATGACTCAAATTTGCCCATTTATTCTACCACAAGAGCAGTAGTTTCACTTTACAATTATTTCAGAGGAAACCAATATAACTAATAAACAAATATGGAACAACGAATTCTGAAGATGAAATTCAGACCGTAACTTATTTCATTCTAATCATAATGATGACGATGATTGTACAAATATTATGCTAATTTTTTACTTATGAAAGGTAAAAGAAGTGGAAGAAGAAAACGTAGATGGCGGGAAAATTTATGAAGTTATTTTTGAAGTAGAGAAGTACTGTCATATTATGTTGATGTTTGATTCATTTATTTATTTAAAATAAGGATTAGTATGGTTGATGTTTATTTCAGTTTAACTCACTTCAAAATACCTTTTCGATCGACATTAATAAATCCGTTTACAAATAATAATATTGTGTGTAATTCTTTTGAAAGGGTTCTTTGTCAATTCTATTTTCTACAAATCCCCTAAAAGGTAACCAGACGTCTATAAAGCAGCTTCAGAACACAGTTTGGAAAACAATGGAAACTAATATACCCCATGAGGGAATTGATGAACAAAGGTCAGCTCAACCAATAAGTATGATTTATTTACGTCTCGTTAATGCCTCATTTGTGGATCTTATTTGAATGCTGTTATTACCTTGAAGTGTGCCGTGACGGACTGTGTGCCAAGTGTAAGTTGTCCGTTCCGCGCGCATTTTAGGCCAGTGGCGACCACTGTGCCGCGCCCCGCGCCCAGCAGCGCTGCGACCTCGCCTCGCGCAGCGCGAGCGCCACCGCAGTTTTGCAAGTCCGACGACCGTTTTAATGGGGTCGAGGGCCGCCGCTCGCCCTCAGGAAGCCACTCGTGCCCCGAGTCTTCCGCTGATCGCCGCTGGGCCGGCTCCGACGCGCTGCGGCCCCCGGGACGGGTCGGGACGTGGGGGCTGTTTACCTACCGTTCGACGTGTGTTTTGCCGCGTCGTGTTGTCGGGTCGATTTCTGATAACCTTTCGGAAGTGTGTCGGGTAGGAAGTGAACGTGAAAAGGTGGTCGATCGTTCTGCAGCGTGAAAGTGGTCAGTATCGATTTCTTGAGGTCAGAAATCATAGGGTTCGGGCGAAATCTATAATCCAATAATTGTGTATTTTTAAAATATATTTTGATATACTAATAATCCAATTACGTTGAAGTTTGGGAGAAAAAGCTAGTTGAAATTATACTAGCTATACTATACTATAGCTGTACTACACTGTAGCTATAATATACTATACTACACTATATAACTTATTAAAGCTATACTGATTGAAATTAGCGGCGTTTTGGTTTTAGTTTAATGTAATGTATAATTTAAACATTTATACGAATACTTCTCAGCTAGAGACTAAGTATTTTCCTTAAAGAAGTACGATGTGAAAAGAAGTTGCCAACAAAACGACATGTAACTAAACTGCATTTCAGCCCTAGGAATCGATTGTAAGGCTATTGTATTTTGACGAAATAATTATTGCTAGTTTCCTTTGTATTTGACTTTCTCAGCACTAATGTTCTGGGCAAATTGCATATGCCTGTCTCCTTGTAGTGTTGTTAGTATTTCAGAGATCAAACCTTTGTGATAACATTATTCGTATGAATAATACAGCCAACTCTTTTCACGCTATTCTGGTCTGTTCTTGTTCTGAGTCACGATTTTGCCAAAATGACAAAATCTGTTATTTCATGTGTGATGAATGGAATTGTACAGGCACACCTACCTCTGAAAAACTTAAGTAATGCACTGGAACACAAAGACCATTTCTTGCTTAACTCCACATTTTAGATTTTAGATTATTTTGATGCATCGTTAACACACACTGACTCCTTGCTGACTCATTCTCATTTTTTAATGAATATTTTCGCATAGTTCTCGTTTGACGACCCGGGGTCGCTCTTTGCATCTCGATATTGGAAATTGTCAGCAACGGTCTCTCCTTTTGGTAGTTCCTTGTGCGTCGGCCTCCACTGTACCCTGTTGTGCGAGCATATCTTTATGCGAAAAGACGGCACAATTTGCCGTGCAGTTCAACGAGAAAGCTTAATTGCCTCATTGCTATGTGAGAGCAATTTCGACCCTTATAGAGTAGAGTAAATTGGATTACCAGCAAAACCGCATTCCCAACTACGAGCACGAGCAGAAAGGTGGATGTGTCGAACTTGACAAATATTTTCAAATTCCTGATAATTAACTCGTGCAAGAAGCGTGTTAACAGACCTGGTTGAGGGCTTAGAGTTTTCAATGCCTGTCAGTACACCCAGAGCATCCAGATCGATAATTTGAAGGTGAGGTATGGTTTGAAGGTCGCCCGTTGGACCCAGAGCTTTGGATGCAGGGGGATAAGTGGTATGAAAATGTCTATAATGGTTTCTTTAAATAAGTAAACACAGAAATACTGTCGTTTGTGTCTCTTGTAAACACTCTTTGAAAATAATCCATTCCTTTCTGCGTATTCCGCTTTCACTTTCAGCGACTTTGGTTTTAGAGTGCAAAAGAATAGATTTATAAAAAAGAATGGTTCACGAGAAGTATCTCCACGAACTTCGAACTTTCAAGTTATAGCGGCGGTTACTCTGGGCGTGTCGTTTTGCATGAAAATTTACATTTTCCATGTGTTTATTTTATTTCGTTTTTATCTTAATTCTTCATTACATCGTATCTTCATTACATCGTACCTTTCATAGCTCAAACACGCAGGCTGAGGGACGGGCTGTGGTGGCGCGTGGGCCTCGATTTCAACCGGTGAGCCCTGGATGTGGCGGTCCGCTCGCTGCTGGGCCGGTGGGCGCGTCCTCACTGCGCGGTTCCCGTTCCACCCCCGCTCCGCTCCGCCCAACCCCGCGCCGGAACCTCTCCGCGCCGCACGGACCGGCCGGTCGGTCACCTCTACCATCGCGCCCTGGCCTAGTTCTGTGTTTGGAGTATTGATCCTCGCGCTAATATTTGGATTGCTGGAATGCGGCGGCTATAGTGCGTTTTCCCCTCTAACCGGGCGGTGGAAGTGCGTCGGGTGTTTGAGAACTCGGTATTTCAATCGACGGGGCCCGCTCCGTCTCTCTCGCGCGCCGCTCTTCTCGTTACCGACTTTAATTCTAGTGAATTTGAGCCGAGTGAGATTGTCGCCGAAGTCGCACTTCTGAGGAGGAAGCGCGGGGAGCGGCGGAGGGGGCGGGGGAGGAGGGGCGAGCGCGTCTGCGAGTGAAGGTTTCTCTCCTGCGGCTGCGATGTTTGCGTAAAGCCGAAGCTGAGGTGGCGGTCGATCGAAAACGGCGACGGCAGCGGCGAGCAGAGTGATCGTGTGAATCGACGAGAGGTGTGTTGACACACCAGAAAGAAAGAAACACGCTAAAGCCGATACGCAGAATACTCTGGTGATACCCCTACAGCATATCCCTACAGTTGTTTATGCGTATCTCTTACACCTGTGCCTACAAAATGCAGATGTAATAGTCAGAACGCTCTTACACTTCTGAACTGTCTGAGCATGTGTTGTAAAAGGAAGGTTATAGTAGGTTTAAGAATGTATTTCTGTGCCTCAATCGGTAGTGGTAGTTTGTTTAGAAACAAAATGTAGCAGTAATAAGGAAATAAATGATAAACGAGCTATTTTAATTTTACATTTCATTGAGATTTTGTATTCAGAACGCGAATGTCATAAAATGTGCCTATTGATTTCTGTTACTGGAGTGAATGAATACATGAATGATAAACATTGAATCATTTATTCTCTAAAAATGGAGGTAAATTTTTGAATGATGATTCATTATTTTTTGGATGTTTCACCATGTTTTTATTTGTTCGTATTCGTTGCCGCAGTACATTATTATACATTTTTAGCTGTTTACCTTGCGTTACCTGGTACTAAGTTTTATAATCATCTATTATATCTAGCATTACCAAGAGGGGGACTGAGATGGGCGCCGATGATTCTTTATGTGTTTTTTCAATTTTTAGGGGGCTGAAATCATTCATAATGTTTGAGATGTGTTTTTGATTAAAATACGATGGAATTTATTAGAGGTGTTTGTTATAATACGAGTTATTACAGCATCTTTGGCTGTGGATAAAAACAATCGGGAGTATTGACTCGTAAACTGAACATTGAGAATGCATCTGGGGAATATTTGTAGGATTTTAATTAATTTTTTACATTAATATTTTGTGTAATACCATTACTATTTATTACGAAGATGCGTCGGCCTTTATTAGGCATAAAAAAGGAATAGGATTTCTCATTAAATAAAAATATTGATGAGGGAAATTCGATTTTTTTTAAAATTTAGAGAGACTGCAATTATTTAATGCTTTTTGTTTATATGAGTGCACATGTATATCTGTTAAATGTTCAGTAAAATGAAAAAATAAGCGGTGAGTTCCGAAGCCCCTCCTCCGGTACCGCGCGGAACCTATTATATCTTGATATTGCTGGCGTCACCCCCCGATCCGCATATACCAGTCCTCCTCGATCCGCCTCCGCGTGCGCTTTGTCCGATCTGCATGTGTGCTCGCACCGCGTACTCCGTGCGTACCTCACACTCTCTCCGCACGTCATGCTCTGGCACACCGAACCGAACGCTCTGCCGTACAGGCAGAGCACACCCTTCCCTCACGTCGTGCCCTCCGTGCCGAACCGCTCTGCCCGCACGTCATGCTCTGCCGTACGCTCCGCGCTGCTGTGCTGATCCGAACGCTCTGCACGCACGTCGTGCCCTGCCGCACCGAACCGAACGCTCTGCGCGCACCGCACGCTCTTCTCGCTCCGCCCTGCCGGCGCGATAATCCTCGCTGGAGTCTAGTAACAGAGCCTCGCGTTGCGGGTGTCCAGTTAGAGATGTAACTAAACTTCACAAACCTTTCTTAGTTTTTTCTCTGCTCCTTACACGTATTTGAGTAAAATTTTGGAGAGCAGTCTTCCCAAAAGTTCAAAGCATATCATGGAACAAACCCATTTACATACCCATGTGCATACACTCCTACATACATATTTGTAAATTAAAATTGTTCGTTCTGTCGATGTATCCCGTGAATATGGTTTTAACTCTGCTGATGCGATAATTCGATTTGCTGACATCCCTCTTAACTACTGTTATTTATTTCAAATGAATTAAAAAAGAAAAAGTCTTGAACATCTCGTTGGGTATCAAACCATCACTCCAACGAAATAAGACGTACACAGGATCAGTCGATTCATACCAGTCAATTTAGTTTGAAGCAACGTGACAGCAACGAGAAGGCGCTCTGCACGAACCGTTAGGCGAGGCGTGCGTTTGAGCGATCGCGGACATCGCAAGCGTTGGCGTTGGCGTTTCCGTGGGGGTGGCTGTCGTTGCGCCGCTGTGACGGTGATAGACATCGGCAGCACCCGATACGTCCTCCTATGTCCTGAGGACAGGTCTTTTATCGCGCTTTGGGATGTCGTGTAAATGTATCTTACAAGACGTTTTACTTTAAGAGCAACAAAGATTAATAGATGATTAAAAACAAAATAAATTAAATTAAGAAATATTTAGGAAGCATCGTCCTAAATTATAACTTGTGTACCCGATGTGCCGTTCAAACTTGGGTGTCTACGGCTTGATTCCATTACATTCACAATCGTCGGTCAGAATATATGTGTTCGCGTCCAAGAGGATCACTAACGTCTACATTGTTGTCAATAACGAAATGAACATTGATGTCTTCACATGTGCGTATTAGGCCCGATGTTAGTTTTCATGTCATCCCGTGGCAGGCTGATGCTAGGGCACTTGGCGTTCTCTGCGTTTTTATTGCGCTGTTTCGATCAATCGCCAGGCATTGTGAAAAGTCATAACCTCTTTACTTTATTGTCACATACAGCAGTTGTGCATACAAATCCTATCTTTTGAGAATTTAAATATTTTTTCTTAGGAATGTTGTGTGATCGTTCTCGTTGTCGTATGATGTTTTATCGTATTTTTGTTGATTGCTTGTATTTGTCTGCGTTAAGAACAAATTTGGTATTGTTATTATGTTTATAATATTTAGAATGTAAAAATAATTTCAAGGATTATGATTTCTTATATGAAGCCCATAAAATAAGTATGTTCTTGCGTGCGTGTCCCATTTCCTTGTATTGTAATGTCTCCTACATACCTGTATATCTTCCCTGCGTGCCGTGTCAGTGTTTCAGAGGGCTTGTTCATCATTATTAAAGGAGAAGGGTTGTTATTTAAAAACTACATTCACATCTCGTGGTCTACTTTATGTAATGTACAGTTGTTGCATCTTGCGAGCTCCTCTCCGTGTAGGCGTCATGGCTGTGGCCCACTTCAAGCAGGACCAGTTCTGCACCGGCGGCCTGCATGGCCGGGGAAGACTTGGGCGGTAGCCGGCTTTCGAATACATTCTGGTCTTAGATGCAGTTTTAGTTTCATTTAGGCCGCATTCTTTGTCACGTTGGCCAGTTGGCTAATAAAAGCAAATTGAAGGTTTCTATTCGTATTGGGTTCCATGCCATCCTGATAAGTAATTGAAAAATGCCAATATAAGGAATTTTTGAAGGCATAAAATTATAATGTTGCCTCATATTATGAACGAAATTTCACATGCATCCCGAAACAAAATAGAATGTGTGACCAAAGACGAATATCCGTCGCCGTCGTTGGGGTTTGAACCCGCAAACTCGTGTTTTGGAAGGCAGTGCACTAACGTCCTTATCAGTGGAAATTGCCGTAATTTTTATTGTAAATGTTAATATTTTTAAAAAATATAGGAAATATAATGGAGAGTGACAAAGGATAACATGAAGTAGAATATTGAATATTGACTATACAAATTGCAAAATGATGTTTTATTTTAAGAGCGTTGAAAATTTCCATCATCCGAACGTCACTCACGACTGTTTTATGTTATTTATTTGCAAGTTTTTTTACTACTTGCAAGTACATATCCCACTATTCCAGATGCGACAAATCGCTCACGCACGAGCTACTAGACCGCCTGTAGAGCCAAACGCTCCTTCGTGCACGGGCAACTTCCCCTGACTCTGCACTCATTTCCCCTTAAAATCCAGAAAGAGGTGTACATGAGCAAGCTGGAAAGGGTATAGTGGCGACATAACAAAAAATGTTTGCCAGATTTTTTCTATAAAATAACTCAGAATTGTATTTATATTCTTCACTACTTATTACTATTTTATGTTTATTTTCTTAGTAAATTCTCTCTTATATAAACATCTTTGCTAAGTGACCGGGATATGTTTGAATGGCGAATTATTTTCTTGTTTTTGTTTTGTGTTATTAAATCAGTTATTTATTATATTTAGTAATAATGGGAAGTAAATTAACAAGTCTCTGTAAGTTAACAATTCTTGCTTATTGGCGGACGAAGCTTTTAACAGGCAAGAATATTTTTCTGTTAAAACTTCTAACCAGAACGTAGACAATCCATGCTTTTATATCACTCTTAAGTAAGCAGGATTACAAAATCAAGGTACTTTTGATTCGATTTATTTAAATTTTACTCTCAATTGAGAATTTGAATTCGGACTGATGTACTTTGTCATTCTAATTGCTCGTTTATTTGTCTTAAAGAGAAAATAGTAATTAATATACGTAAGTTTTTGACAATAACTGTTATGTACCTTTTAAAGATAGCCATGTGCCAAGTATCCGGTGACGTACCACCATTCCGTAGTATTTGCTTCTAAAATTCGCGCCAATTTCTCTGGACATAGTGCCTGTGAGCTCTAGTAAGCTTGTTCCCTTGTCCGCGACCTTAATATGCCTGCTCTATTTGTACATCAGAGTGAATATTATGTAGGTCATATAAACATCACAACATTGTGCTGATCCCTCATACACCTGCTAGTGACTCCATGGCCCGCAAAGGTAATGACACAGTCTAGTATAGAGAAGCGGTGAAACTAATGACTAACACTGAAGTAGGAATGGCGAATTATAGCTCGGAAAATTGGGAGAAAATTAAACTCTCACAGATTCGGTTTAACAAAAACTGCAAGCGATATGTAATGCCATAATTCACCTGGAATAAAGAATAATTGAATATTTATTAGCTTCTACTTTTACTTCTACTTTTCCATGATAGTGTTCTTTTCTTGTGCCGGAGAAACGCGTGGAAATTATCCTTTTGATAACAAATGATTTACAAATATTATTATTAATTCCTTGATCTGTTTTATGCCTTAATTGTAGTTGCTCAGTTTCTTCCTGGAAGTGTTGAGTGTGCTGTATGAATCCTCTTGTTGATAAATGTATGCCTGGAGTTTAATGGATGCCAAGGAGCAATGTTTAGCGGTGAAACTGGTTACAAGAAACAGGTTTTACATATGCCGATCGAGATGAGACACTCATTGGAATGCAAACTGACAGACAGCTCACACTTTTGGAATGTATCTTTAAATCTGAACATTCAGTTAGAATTGATTTGAAAAGCAAAAACGTTTTAAAAAATATTTTTAGTCGCATCATCTGCTGAGGTCATTAGTGATTAATACATATTACAAGGAAAATAACATTACATGCGCTTTATATTGCATTGTTATACATGGTTAAGCTTTAACCGTTACGTTGTATAAATACCAGCCAATAATTTACATTTTCTTGCAAAAACTATAGTTTGTTTAAAAAGTACTTTTCGTTACGAAATAATTGCGTTGGATTGAACACAGGATACAACAAATATAATTTATAATCCATTAAAGACATTGATAGCCTTCTAGTATTTCAGAAACCTCTCTTGATGATTTAAAGAATCAATGATATTTCAAACTTTTCTTCGTCTAAATGCTCCAGTTCGTACTTTATAAATAGTGGCCACTCTTTGATTAAATGACGAATGTTAAGTGGAAATTTACAAGTATCGTAATTAAGAGGCGTGCTGCATGTTATGGGGTATAAATTACTTAGAAACGCCCTTATTTTTGTTACTGGTACGTGTACTTTGCTGTTTAGGACTACTGCTTAAATTTTTTCTTGAAAATATCAAAATAGTTTGTTACTTTAAATTAAGTCAAAAAAATGAAGGCCTGCAGGTTTGTGTTTCCCAGGAAATAAGTAAATAATCTATTAAAAAACTGAAAAAGATAATAAGGGAGAGGATCTAGCTTGACTCGTACGCCTACATTTCAGAAAATAAAGAAGATGGAAAAAAAACATGCTTGACCCGTTTATACACTAAGCGTTTATACACTATGCGTTTATACACTAAGCGAACATACTGAATGTGTTCTGGCGGCGGAACGTGAAGCGGAGATAGCTGTGTCTCTGCGTGGGAGTCATCTTCTTTGTCTAGTGTATTCAATGATCCACTCGACCTTTCCTCCCGGGAATATCACGAAACGTCTACCATTGTAAAGTATCTAGGAATAAACGAAAATAAGTAATCTTCCACGTCCAGTCGACTCGTGAAGTTTGACGGAAGCGATTTTCGACTCTCCTAATAACTAGTATGATAACAAGTTGTTGTAAGTCATGTACGTTAAAATTAATATTTTTTAGATAGCGTAAAACGACTACTTTGATATAAATTGAATAATTATAATTGTTCAAAATAAAATTATTTTTCTTAAATTAAATAATCATTAAATTATTTTACGTTTCCGATTCAAAATCCAGTCATTGTATTGCTGTTTACCGACATTCTTAGTTCGTCTTCTAGACATAACAGTTAAAAAGGTTTGACTCGATAATTCGATAAGGTACTGTTAATTTATTGCACTATTTATACAAGAAATAATTTTTAATAATATTTTAAGTTAGCAAAAGTTAACAAAACAGCTTACATTTTTTTCTGTATACTTTATCAATATATTTTAATTTTCCACTTGTCAGGAAAGAAAGTAACAATGTAGTACTTTTTTTTTTACAAAAATGAGTTCATATTTTTTCTTTTTTAGTGAATATTTTCTATGTGACTTTTCTGTAAACAAAACGGTAATGAAAGAAAAAAGAAAATAATAATAAAGACAAAAAAAGTGGTCCTTGACATTTGAATAAATAATAATAGGAACGAAAGCATTAAGAGAAAAGCTGACGGAGCAAAGCAGAAGAAAAACTAAATAATCTTAGTATATTTGTGCTGCGAAATGCCTTTACGTCAAGTATCAAAATAAAAAAAGTGTTGAACGAACGTTTGGTACCCTGTTTTGACAAATTAAGAACAATAATGAAGATGGTAATTAATAATTATTAATAGTTAATAACAATTCTTCAATTATTTATAATAGTTCGATTCGTATTTATACATAAATATTAAAATGTTTGAAATACCTCTTGACCTCTAAGACTCGCTTGGTGTTTGGGATTAACACATCTGGCCATCAGTGAATAGAAGTCTTCTCTGAAGTCTATTTATCTTCTTTTGCTCCCTATCTTTTTGTGTGACACAGGGACCTTGGGAAGACACTTCTGCGTGTTGCCTTTTATGGCTGGATATTCTTCTTTGGAGGTCTCTGAACATTGCATTCGTTTATCGCGTGAATTCCTATATTCTAACTATATTTTGGAATATAACGTTCAGAATGTCGATAGCGACAATTTGAACATCCTAATTGGGTAACTGTTATTAATTTGGATTTCATGTTACATCACGTAGACTTACTTCTTTGGAGGCCCGTGGCCATACAATAACAAGTGTGGAGCAATGTGATTACTTGCATGTGTGGCATTGTGACGATTTAGGAGTCATTTTGTGCACCAGAAATATTAACGTATCTCTACATCTCACTTGTGCCCTTTAAATCATAAATATAATTTTACAGGCAATTATTGCAGAGAGACATTAAGTCTGAATCATTTTCATTGTTTCAAGCATACTGCCGCCGAGTCTATAATATTGAGTAAAAATATTTCAATATAATTTCAAAGCCGCCAGTTCTACATAAATCGCTTTGCTTCTTACGCGCACCTTTTTATATGCATTTCTCTCTCCAAACATCTCGAAGAAATCACCGCGAGAGATGGCTCAGGGCATCAACTGATGTTACCGCAGTGCCTGGGTGCCTGCAGTGGCCGGGCCACGGGCCGCGCGCGATTTTCCTTCATCTTCCGTGTCTCCGTATCCTTCCGTATCCTCACCTCTTACTTATACACACATGTACAACACTACAAAACATGACGGTAGACCGGGCGGGAAATTAGAGCTTGTCCCGGCTGGAGCGGTGCCCGGATGGTGGAAGATACCTGGTTGGCGGTCCCCGCGAGCCAACTGATAAGTCGGCGCTGGATCTCGCCATTCATCGAGGGGGGTGATCACCGCCACCTCCAGACGAAAGAAACATGCACTACATTGACGGGACTAGTAACCATAGCAGTCGACGCGCTCGGAATCAGTAGTTAATCAGTCAATGATATCCGCATATTGTCGCATATTCTATCAGTATATCTTTAATTTAGGTGTATTTAAAACACGATTCTTTTATATTTACAAAATAATCGTATAAAATATGATTCTCATGCAGACTAACAAGTACGTGAAAAACATTTCGAAAGCAGTAAGAATTACAAACGTAGACATTACACTACGATACAAATGTGAATAAACTCGAAATTTAGGTATTTAATTAGATATGGAACTATGTTACCATGAAATATTTAAAACTATGAAATAGCAATGCGTTACATGAGCATGTACCGTATCTTTACGTACATCTAGTCATGAATGAAAACTTGATACTTTCCTTTTTTCATATTAATGAAGCAAGGGACCGCCAGCCAGAACCCCACTGCCATGCAAGCACCACCTCGTTAAGGCTTGTGGTTTATAATGAAGTGATGCGGCGAAGACGATCTATTATTTTCGATTGTGCTCCATTGTGAATGTTCCCAATGCTTGCTTTTCAACGAGTTGTGCATAATGAATGATTTAAGTGTCCTGCCTTTTTTGAAACCCGATGACAGAAATCGAAGGCTAAACAAGCTAAAATGGAAGCTGATTATCTTTTATGTATTGTTTATTTTTGTTAAGGAAAACGGAAATAATTTTAAAGGAAAGTTCTAAGTAACGTTTAGGCTCTTAAGTATTTGATATCTCGTTAGGTAGTTGGTGTAAAATGGAGTCTTTCTGGCGGAAGCTGGTGCATTGATCTCCAATAGCGAGAGATGATGTCATTAATGCGTGGGCGATCGTTGTCTTGGACCCTGCTGGATAGTCTGGTTGACGAAGAGCTACTGTGGACTACAGTTCTTAGATGTAGTGTATGTAATGTAACGGACAGACAGAAGTATTGAGAGAGAGAAATTATTGTATTCAAGTAATATATTTTATTGCCACAGACTTGCTTATTATGATTATTTTCTTCTATTTTTGATATTTTTGAGTGATCGGCTAGACCCTGGGATAATATATATATATATATATATATATATATATATATATATATATATATATATATGTGTGTGTGTGTGTGTGTGTGTGTGTGTGTGTGTGTGTGTGTGTGTGTGTGTGTGTGTAGTCAAATAGGTAATCTATTGGGTGAAGGAATTGTTGAATTAATTTTTAAATTACTATTCCGTAAAGTGGGTTATAATTTACAAAATATCAACAATTTTGCTATTTCATAATTTGTCATCACATGTCTTAATTGAATTTGAAAAATCATGACGTGTGTAAGGCTAAAATTAAGATTTTTTTCAGATAGCTTAACACGATACCTTAATATAAATTGAATTATGAGAATTCTTCAAAATGAAATTATTTTTCGTAAATGAAACACATGTTAAACAATTTTACGTTTCCTGAGGACAAGGTGAGTTGCATTGTTTTCTCTAACGTAAATTCTAGGGCCACAATATTTCCGTATTTTCCATAGTTTCTCCACCAGGTGCAAAAGAGTATAAAAAGTTCTACCTCCTTTTCAGTAGAAGCCATTTGTCAGTACCACTAGTCAGGCAAGTGAAAGGCTTGTTTTCAACATTCCCGAAAAATTTCCGGAGTCCAACGTCCTCCGTCTCTGCGCGGATTTTACAAGCCTCCACCTTGACGCTTTCTCTCTCTCTGTCTCTCCCTTTCCCTCCCTCCCATTCTCCCTCCTCCTCTTTCTCCCTGCATTAGCGTCACAACCTTCGACGGCATGCGGACTCGAGAATAAATGTCGATGGCTGGGCGCCGGTTATTTTTAGTGCCTGTAAAAAACTCTGACTACTTTATGGAAGTTAGGAGTCGTGGATAGCGGCTGGTTGTTCCCCTGCAAGCCCACGGAAGCTCACTGCTTATTTGAGTTGGGCGGCTCGCCGAAGCGTGCGGAACAAGTACGGGTGGCGAGGGCAGCTGCCTCATCGCGAGGCACCCCCGACACGCACCCCTCCTAGCGGCGGCCGCACGAAGCGGGTAGCCCCCTGCCCCGTGTTTTCATTACTTTGCTGCTCTCGAGTGCAAAGTCTACGAATAACAATGAGCTACCTCCACACATGTCTCCTTGCTCCTCGTTCTTTAGCTACTGCGCGCTAAGAATATACTCCTATCGGTGTGCTCTTGTTCTCGGTGATAATTGATTGGTATGCATTTATTCGAAATTGATTTGAATGACGCTGACTGAGCAATGAAACTGCCCGGTATTTTGCATACGCATAACGTAACCCTGCTATTGCTTACGGTGTGTTCGGAAAATGCACGCAATTTGAACTGGCGTTCATTGTCATTCGTCACGTACTTGTTTCCGTGCAAACGTTCATTACTTCTAGAAAATATTTCTTTTTTTCCTTTCCTCAATTTGTGTGGATATTGGTTGCTGGGTTGTTAAAGGGCAAGTGCCTAAAGTCGCATTCAGCGATGACTGAACACATAAAAACTAGTTCCAGCACAAATTGAAGTCGAAGCCACCGAATATAATACACGTAATTGCGTGTGTATATACATTATAGTCTGACTATAATTTTCTACACCGTTGAGTTTGCTTTTCAGGGGTACTAGTTCCATTCTTTTATTTAGAACTACTGTTGTAATACTGATATAGTGATAGATTCATTCGATTTATCGCATAGTAACGATGATCATATTTATGATGACCGTACATAAGCAAGAAATTCTTGTTGTTAAAGATGCAACCACGTACCATTTAAAATTCCTTCTTGTATCACATTCTATGGCCAGTGAATACCGTTAACAAGATCATTGTTGTTGGTTCCTTTCGTTATAGACACCAGAACGACTTATTGGAAATAATTCGATTCCATTTTGAGATGTACTCCATTTTCTTCATACTTCGGTTTCCCTGTCGAGACATTTTAAGGAATTATTGTATGGAAAACTTTGGTTTCTACATTTATTTCATTAGAAAAGTGTCTTGGAGCATTAAGAGATTTGCGCTTAAAAGTCTTCTACATCTTTCAATCAACAAATGCAACATTGCCCACACATCATTAATAAGATAGAAAAACTCAAGGATATTTTCCCTTCATGAAACGAATTGAAATTTTCCATAACATAATTTTTTATTTAAAAGAAAATTTAATAATAGTAATTATTAGAAATTTATCATGTAACGTTACCATACTGAATATATGTTCACATATCTTAAAATTAACACAATCTTTATTTTTTAGTATTTATTATATATTATGCTTGCAATTTATTTTCAAACACAACTGTTTCGAAATGTGCAACTGCAGTGTTCGCATTGAAAATATGCATTCTCTTATTCAATTTATGCAATTTGCATTACTTCAACGAGTATTTTTACACTTCGGTTGTGAGAATGAGGCAGGTGTTTGGTGCTGCGCCGCTTCGGACAGCATAACTTGGTTAGGCGAGCGCGTGCTTCTTAAATTAGGAACCTTCTGGTGACCCCCTTTACAGTGTTATCATGATCCGTTATCTCTATTTATTTCAGACAATGCTATAAAGCAGCTTCAGTGGCATGCTCCGTTTCTGGAACACGACTGATCGAATAGAAAGCAAGCTTACTGCATTTTATGGTTGAGTTATGTGGCCTTGCGGGGAGTTGGGTGGCATGGCGACTATTTTGAACACAATATTGTCGACTCAAAGTGGTTCGATCGAAACGTGTTTGTGTTGGAAGTTGATTTTGCGTGGAATTAACGGAAGTTTACCATGCGAATCGTTGTGCACTGTATATTTTGCGATTTGTCGTTAGCCACGCCGCATTCGTGCGTTGGCGGAGAGACCTTCGCCAGTATTTAACAAATAAATTTACAGTAAATCGTGCGTTTCAGTCTGTTTTCATTTCACACTTTCGCGTGGAACATCTATGAATTGAATAGTTGAAGAAAAAATTAGTAGGTAGAGCGACTTCGCTTTGCAAAATGTATTTTAATCGTTTGTCATCTGGACGACATACTTGCAATGCTCTGCCTGCTGTAAAATTATCGAAAAATACAGAATAGAAGGCAATGCAAAACACGTTTTCGTCATTTGTATTGCAAGTTGACATAATCAGTTTTGAGCATTCGTAACTTGTTCTTCACGGTTGATAGTCACGGACACGACGTATTAATTCAAATTCAAAACTTTGTACGGAAAGGTCAGAAGTTCGAATCCCGTCATGGGCTTGAATATTGGTATCGTGGTTTGCATTCTGTGTTGTAATGTGACTCGTCTTGTGACGGGTTAATTTCCAAAATATAGTTCCCATGCTTGTCAGAGCTGTTAACTTGTTACGGCACTCCTCTACGAGTATTTGTAGTAACCGGTGAGATGAGAAAAGGGGTACATTTTCAATACTTCTCAAAACAGATGCCACTAATGAAGATACTGTTTGTGATTGGCATTGTGAAAATTTTAACTAGCTTGGAAGTGTACTAAAAATGGACATAAAATTTGTCATTGAAACGAGAAAGCTGGTATTTTCTGGCCGGGTTACTTCAGTGAGTATTATACAATGAAATATGCAGTGTAGTTACGTAATTATTTTATCTTTGAATTTTCACTTCTGTGTAGGTCTTCCATTACGTACATTTGGAGTTCATGAATTCCTGCCTGCAATTGTTTGCCAACTGCTTGTTCGTCTTTGTGTGTGTGTGAAGAATTCTTTTTAGAATTGAAATATGGATTTAAAACAATGAAATATTTTATCATGTAAGGGAAAGCTTTACTATAGCTTGTAGTGGAGAAAACTAATATTATGCTTACCGGACTGCTTAATAACATGCACCGCTTTTGAAACAAAATTCTGTTTTAAAAAAATACTTCGAATCGCAATGCATTCCAGATTCAAACACGTTGATTCATGCTTAGAAAATATGTCATCAAGAAAGCAGAAGATGGTATGTGACGTGAAAATCGAGACGTTGCAGTCGCGTAATGCATGCAGCAGAGAGAGCAGGGGGGTCAAGGACCGATCTCGTGGTGGCGGCGTCGGCGTTGGCATCGGCGTCGGTGTCGGTATCGTCGACCAAGGCTGCGCGCCGCGCCGCGCTGCGCCGCGCCTCGCGCGCCCCGCGCCAGCTGCGACCCCGCCCCAGGATATTGCCTCCCGGCCCCCGTTTGAATAACATAAACCTGCGTGATAAGGAAACAGAGAGCAGGCGTGTCTGGCATTGAAGAGCGTGTGCAGACCCGCGCGGCGCGAGGCGGCGCGTTGCGGATGGAGCGGCGCGTTGCGGATGGAGCGGTGCGATGCCATGCGGAGCGGCGCGGGGCGGAGCGGAGCGGAGCGGGGCGGAGCGGGGCGGAGCGGGGCGGAGCGGGGCGGAGCGGGGCGGAGCGGGGCGGAGCGGGGCGGAGCGGGGCGGAGCGGGGCGGAGCGGGGCGGAGCGGGGCGGAGCGGGGCGGAGCGGGGCGGAGCGGGGCGGAGCGGGGCGGAGCGGGGCGGAGCGGGGCGGAGCGGGGCGGAGCGGGGCGGAGCGGGGCGGAGCGGGGCGGAGCGGGGCGGAGCGGGGCGGAGCGGGGCGGAGCGGGGCGGAGCGGGGCGGAGCGGGGCGGAGCGGGGCGGAGCGGGGCGGAGCGGGGCGGAGCGGGGCGGAGCGGGGCGGAGCGGGGCGGAGCGGGGCGGAGCGGGGCGGAGCGGGGCGGAGCGGGGCGGAGCGGGGCGGAGCGGGGCGGAGCGGGGCGGAGCGGGGCGGAGCGGGGCGGAGCGGGGCGGAGCGGGGCGGAGCGGGGCGGAGCGGGGCGGAGCGGGGCGGAGCGGGGCGGAGCGGGGCGGAGCGGGGCGGAGCGGGGCGGAGCGGGGCGGAGCGGGGCGGAGCGGGGCGGAGCGGGGCGGAGCGGGGCGGAGCGGGGCGGAGCGGGGCGGAGCGGGGCGGAGCGGGGCGGAGCGGGGCGGAGCGGGGCGGAGCGGGGCGGAGCGGGGCGGAGCGGGGCGGAGCGGGGCGGAGCGGGGCGGAGCGGGGCGGAGCGGGGCGGAGCGGGGCGGAGCGGGGCGGAGCGGGGCGGAGCGGGGCGGGGCGGGGCGGGGCGGGGCGGAGCGGGGCGGAGCGGGGCGGAGCGGGGCGGAGCGGGGCGGAGCGGGGCGGAGCGGGGCGGAGCGGGGCGGAGCGGGGCGGAGCGGGGCGGAGCGGGGCGGAGCGGGGCGGGGCGGGGCGGGGCGGAGCGGGGCGGAGCGGGGCGGAGCGGGGCGGAGCGCGCACCGAGAAAGGAGCTGCAGCCACGAGAGCGAACGAGGCATGAGAGGACGATTCGAGACGATCCCACGACGGAGGCGTTGGAGGTGCGGGAAGGAGAGCTTAAGACCGGGTGTACCCAGTGTTAATTGTTTTTTGTGTAGTGCACGTTATATAAATGTATTGTAATGTTTCTTTTGAATCGCCGATTGGTTCTCGACATAACGTTGAGATTGCCATTAAAACGCGACATCGATTGAGTGTGGAACGGACAGACAGACGGACGTGTGTGCGTTTGGATTTTTTTTATCAGAGTACCACAAACGTGTATTTCGGTCAAATTCGCGACAACTATTCCCATACTATTTGTATGTAGTACACATAGTCTGCATATAGCACTAATCTACAAGAAAGTAAAATAAGTTCCTGATTTCGTCCATCATGCTCATAATTTCCTCCTAAATATTTTTGTGAGTGAAAATCTCAAAAGTTGATCTAATACCAACTACATGATATATCAATTTTTTATTTATATTGTTCTGTATTTATAAAATATCACATACTTGCATTCTGTAAAACCTACACAGCTAAAAAACATTTTATATCTGATAAAGATGTAACAAAAAATAACTTGAATGATTACAAAACCTATTATAAACGATGTAACGCATCACAACTTACATAATGTCATCAATAACGTCAATTTCCATCACATAACATCAGTGACCGTTTCTCCTTCATTCAGATATGGCACAACTTTTTTATGCCTGGTGGAAAGGGCCACATCTTGTTCAATCATTTGAACCATGCAATGCATCAAAGACTAGGTAAACGAAGCTGTAAAGAATTGCGAACGTAACCAACATCAATGTTTGTTGTCTACCACTGTTTCAAGGAGGTGCGATGTCAGGAAATGAACTAGTGGTGCTAGAACTGCACATACTTTCTCGTATTATTTGTAAAAGTTTTGTCACTTCGGCTGAATGCAACTTAGCTGACAAGCTAGTGTCGAAATTCTGCCATCTTCGGGACTCGAACCCTAGGACTTCCCGGTCAGAGGTGCTGCAGTGACATAAGTCGATGCCCTGAGCCACATTTACCGGTGCACCATCGAAGTTGTAATTCCTTTTCCTTCTAGCTTGTATTATTTATTTACTAGTAAAATAAGTAAGGAAAATCATTTAAGAGAAAGGGGGCGGCGAGAAATGTAGTTATCCCCTCTTGTGTTAAGCTACGTACGCCTATAGGTAGGGCACGTTACATTTTCTGCGGAGTATTGTATGTTGACATACGATCGAAATTGGAGTCTGTACATCATTACGTATTGGAATTTTTAGAGAGTTGAAACAACCGCACCTGTTTAGACACTATGCTTCTAACAACAAATGGCTTTCTTACAAGTTTTGCTTGGTTTTGGCTACAAAAGAGTTACGGTATATTCTGACGTTGAGAATATGCTGTTTTCCTACGTTTCTGAAAATTAGTTAAGTCATTTGTAGAGTGGTCTAAAATCACCTGGCATTGTTCTTTTACGGGGGTTATTCCGAGAATTCCGTACATCAGATTAAATTCAAAGCTCAAATTTCCTGTATTCACTATTGTTTGATTGCGAGATTCAGTGCTGCTCGGAAAGATGGTGGGCAGGATGGCATTTATCGATTATTATGGTCAATTATTTGCTGAATACAGAGACGGTAACCGATCTTTCAGTTGTCTGTGTGTCCGCGAGAGACGACCAAACTGGTTTATTCCGTTGACATTCAATACATACTGCGATGGAGGTGTCTTTGCGCTAGCCGGTACCAATTTAGGAAAGTAATGTAATCGCTTGTTCTAGCGGAAGGAAAACTCCGAAGCGCGCGTTGCCGCACCGCGCAGGCATGGCAATAATAGAGCAATCATTCATGTACTTTAGAAATGATTTTTCAAACGTAATGGAAGGGTTTAATTGTGGGTTTTTTAATATGTCTATAGTTGATTAATGATAGATTATTTTTTAATCTTAAATTTCATTTGTTTTTAACAACAATCTATCTATCTTTAGATACCTATCTTTAGATTTAAATACTGTAAATTAACTTTTACACCTCCACAAACGTCATGTACAGTTACATGGCTTTTTATGTAATAATTTTTTAAAACCTTTATGTGTTATATTCATGTAATAATAGTGATAATAATAATAGTAATAGTAATAATAGTAATAGTAGTAATAATAATAGTAATAGAAATAATAATAATAATAATAATAATAATAATAATAATAATAATAATAATAATAATAATAATAATAATAATAATAATAATAATAATATACAAATCACAACTCATTGAGATTATGGGCTTATGTTCATTCGTAGTTCGCTCTCTTGCATGTATTATTGTTGCTTAAATTGATTATTACATTTTTCTTGTCAGAGAAAACCTGAACATTTTATTGGATTGGCCGGGTAACCACATAAAATAATTTTTCATTACTTCGTTTTTTGAATATTTATGTTATGTAATTATAAAAATAATAATGATGCTATATTTGTTAATGAAAAATATGCGACTGGGAAAATGTGGAGAGATTTGTACGGAACCATTACGCAAGAATAAAAATAATTTCTGTGTATTTGTTTGTGTTGTTTGTGTGTGTGTGTATGTGTGTGTGTGTGTGAATGTGAGTGTGTGTGTATGTGTGCATGTGTATTATGTCACGAGGCGGCTGCTGATGAGAAGTTGAACCGCATGTATCGATTGGTGCGTTGTCGATTTAATGCATCCCTCTTCTCTCTTAAGGCCGCCATCTATTCATAGTATTTCATGAAATCAGTTTGCCTGGATTTATATACTCATTCAGGCAATCTGGACACTCTCGAGAATCAGAGTATAGAATTCGGTACAAGCGGATCAGGTTTTCGATTTCAGGGGAAAAAGCTTGGTCCTTGGCTACGCCGATACATAAAAAAACTTACAAAACTCAAAAGTCGTCGTCTTTTAGTTAAGTGCAAAACTTGTATTTAGAAAATAGTATGTTTTTACCAGTAACAATTTCATGAAGGTGGTTTACAAGACTACATATTGGAGTAAAACAAATTGCCGTCTGTCGCGAAAATATTTTCGCTCACGTTAAAAAAGTTCTCCTGCAAAATAAATGCTTTTGAAATGCAATATGTTTATTTGGAATTTTCGCGAACTACACATGCGATGAGTTATGTTGTGAACGTAGCACAGTACCGAGTACACGGCTTGGAGCGTAATCCGAGCGATCCGCACTTAACGACCGTTCAGGCAGGACTGCTGCTCGCCGCAATCTAGACGCGCAGCTCGTCTCTCAGCTCGTCCCGTGAGGTTAGTCTCTCGCCTCTCCGAGAGGTCCGAGGACGGGGACGGGGGCGTCTGCTGTTCGCCCCGCCATTGCGACGATCGCGCAACAGCCGCGTGGCTCTGGGTGCCCAGGACGATCATCGCGTGCATGTGCTTGCGCAAGAACATTAGCTCGCTCGTCCGCACTCGCCCCTCACCGCGCGACCGCTGGTAATGGAGGAAAATGGATTGTGATGAAGCTGTCCACCTGCGGGCGCTCGTGCAACATACGCACTTCGGCTTGCGCTCTTTTAGCGTTCGCGGAAAACCCTTGAAACAACTCCGCTGATTGAACGAGCGGCCAGTTGCCACCATTTAGCTGTAAATTAACTTCCGAAAAAAATATTACATGTACAGTACAATTTGGTAAATCTCTCAGAACATTTTAAAAGAAAATTAGGGACTTATTTCCCACCCAGACGTAGAAAACATAAACGGGACTTGAAATTCTCGCGCGGGGTATGAAATTGAAACTTACTCACCAAAAAAATACTTTGGTACTGTGTTAATTTTAATTCAACGTAGATTACATTTTATTAATGTATTCCCGTATTTTTAGCTATATTTTCTGTGTGATCGGTTTTATAAGAAAGGATATTCCTTAAGAATGATTAACATTCTTATATATTTTGTAAAAAAAATGTTATTCCTTAAGAAAAATAGTGGTGCTACAACAGTACACACTTCCTCCCATTATTTCTAACTTTTGCCATTTACAAAAATTCGGAAAGTTCAACGAAAATGTGATCTGCGTAATTTCGTAATCACCGTTTTCTCTATCCGAAGAAAAAATTATTAAAAACAAAATTTGGAGCTGTTTACGAGAAAATAATTGTTTAAAAACTTCCTATATTTCAAGCTACATTATGCAAAAATTCACATTTTCGAAAAATTTTGTACCCTTAGTTCAGGATGTGATTGAAGAATAGAAGGAAAAATAACTATCTTCAATATTGCTGTTGTAGGAAGATGCTGAAAAAGGTTTTAACTTTTGCAATATTCTGTAACTCATAGTTCAACGAAAATGAGGCCAGCGCCATTTTTTGAAGCGTTCTTTATTCTCTCCGAGGAAAAAGTTTATTGAAAAAATTTGGAGCCGTTTTCGAGAAATTTTTCAAAATTGTGTTGCGACTTGATGTAAAGTACCCCAAAAAATCAAAATATTCATTTCAAACTCGCAGGACCTCAAGTTCGCCCAGATTGATCGCGGGATATCAATTTTGGAGAAAATCTGAACTGTGTCGGTAATAGCGTTAACCATACACAGATGAAGTGGTCCGAGAAACAGAAATCATTATAATGTAGCCTATATCTTAAGTGTGCTGACATTTTCTTGGTTTGTACTTTCGTTGGTTGCGTGGGCTTCCGCGCACAGTGTCTTTTGAATCTTGGCTATGTGAGACGATCCACCCTGAGTGGACGAGTTTTGCTGTTTCAAGCATTAACAAAATGACTCGTTACTTAAGATTTGATATACAGTTATAGTGAGCAGATGTTTTCTTTTTCTTTTGGGTACATATTCCATGTGGAAACTCTCCGTCGAAAAATTGTTTTCATAAATGTGTGTGTTTTTGACCATTAAAACCGTTACTGAAATCGAGTACTTTTGTATTAGGTAAGAAATTATGTTTCGACATAACGCATGAAATTTCTTGTTGTGAAATTAATAAGTTAATGTGATAGTATTATATAAATTTATATATATGAGGGGAGGGTTAAGAGGGGAGGGGAAGGGATGTGGGTATGAACCAGAATGAGGCTTGCATCTGAATCGAAGCCCGTTTCCTTCCCCGAAGTTCGAAATTAACTTGTACCTGGAGATATGTTTTCAAAAATGTAGTATTCGTTTAATACTAAAAGTAATATGATTTGCTCCATGAATTTATAAATACCACTGAGGTTATCTGTTGCCAAACGGACGAAATATATTTGTATTAGATTCCATTAAGTGCCTCACGTTGAAGCATTTAGAAAATTGTTTGAATTGAAAGAGAACGAAATCGCATGGAAAAGAATAGTACTACTTCCAGAAATAAAATGTCGTATGGCGTCCGTGGGACATTCAGGGTAATGGTTCAGTTAGATTAATTCCGTTTTGTCGGAATGTAGGGTACTCCGTAGGCAGTGGAGAATCGATGTTGCCGTAATAGACTATTGGAGAGCGTGTGACGGGTCGGCCCGTGATCTAATTAGGATAGTAACTAACGCGAGGTCCAGATCTCTGGTTTGCGTTGATTACTCGATTGTTGAAATGGCCGCCAGCAACGAACCCCAGCGGGAATGCTAGTTTAATGATGATTATACATCTCACACAAACCACAGATGTACAATGAGTTTCCTGTTTCCTTGTGGTTTTGATATGATGCATAGTAATGTGCCTGTGAAGTACGTGGTATGACTCAATTCAGGTCTCTGTTTCAGTTCTCGTTTCTAAGCATATGTGAGTGGAGCAGGCGTACGCCTTTACGTTCTCTTCTTTGAAGAGCAGCTGATCACTGTGGTGATATCCCTTTTCCTTTTGTTGTGTGAAAGATTGGCATAAAATGTTCATGTAGATGATAAGGAATGGTGATCACGTGGCATGAATGATAATGAGAGATGAATGGTGATGAATGGGATGAGGGTTCCAATGGGATTGGTATCTGTGTGAGAAGCGAACCACGCCATAACCATCTGGTGAAACTACCATGCCTTACAAGGAATTCGCTCCCGCAGCTACTCTGCGTAGTCGACCGCTGCTCCAAGACCCTCCAATTCCTTAGAATGGTGCTG
Organism: Gryllus longicercus; assembly: GCA_038098605.1. Taxonomy (NCBI): domain Eukaryota; kingdom Metazoa; phylum Arthropoda; class Insecta; order Orthoptera; family Gryllidae; genus Gryllus; species Gryllus longicercus. Next base: position 4,945,294 of record JAZDUA010000058.1, on the reverse strand, counting down.
TGAGTAAAATAGACATGGTTAGTACTGACTTGTAGATGAAAGAACAAAATTGTAAGAGCGATGTGGAATACTTGCCGAACCCACTTTACCAAATGGAGGTACAGTTGCTGGCTTCAACATGAATCGGTCGTTTCCGTAAAATGATATTTATTTTAAATAGGACTTACTTTTCGTGAAACTGAGATATTCATACACCCAACACAGGATGTACTATCAGTTTTCAATTTCATAAGCACCTCATTACAAAACCAAATAGTTTATGAACAATACTATGCTACAGCTGTTCAACAATTCTTGCGTTATACTTTTCTCGGCAATAATGCAGCAAAATAGGATCAGATTATTTTGTAGCTTCCTTTTCTAATTTTTAATTATTGGGATAATTTTGTTTCTTTTAAGACACTGTATATTGTGGTGATGCATACAGCAATTGATCATGTGTGCCCTTAAAAATATGTCTAGAACGACAGTTAAAAAATAGAGATGTCGGAAAAAGTTACGTTAAAATCTCGCAATCTTGTGGCTAGAACATTTATGAAGAAAATTGTTAATTGTTTCATTTTCCTCTGTGAAATAAAATCTAATTCCATTTTAAATACAGTATTTGCACATGAGCAACTTTATCTGAGTCTTTTCACTGTCTGGTGAATGTCGCAACGGCCTTTGCTTCCCGTTGCGCCCGCCGTATATCTGGCTAGTCGTGGCTGTTACGCCGGGAACGCGCGTCGTGCCTAGCTTTTCGGTGCTTTCATCAGTGCGACTGACGGCTGTCAGCGTGCGGGCGTGGAAGGGAGTGCGTTCGGACGGGTGAGAGGGCGGGCGGGCGGACGGACGAGCTGTCGTTCAAGAGGGCGGGTGGTCGGACGCGGGGGAGGACAGTTGTTTAGTAGGTCGGGCAGGCGTTCGGCCTGGCAGGCGTTTGGACGTTCTGGACCCGGGCGATGATGTTGCCAGGCATTCGGGCCATTTATCCCAATAGGACGACGAGGCCGTGAATCAGCCTACCAGGCAGCCCTGGAAGTGGTTCATGTCTCTAGCGGTGGCACTTCACAACCAACGCTCGGCGACCACCGCTCTGCGCTGTTCTCGCTCGTCTGGCGATGATCACGGTACAGTGAGTGGGAACGAAACAGCTAGCATTTATAACCGCGTGATGGCAGGGCTTCTCAAGGCATTACTAATAGTTTTTATTGATTTATTTAACGTCAGTAACAGTTAAAACCTGTGTGTGACATGTGGAAAAGGGGTGCAATCTGTGACTTCTACCATATTATTCTAAAATTGAAAAATGTAGATTTTCCTTATTCCATTATAATATAGGGGGAACTGGAGCGCATTGAGACTTTTTCTAAGAATTTTTGGTGCCCAGAAAACAGAAATTTTAACTTATTTTTTCATGTGATATCAGCAAAACTAATCTAGCGTGTCATTAAGAGACACAATCGGTGTTTTTGTAGGTTTTCTGTAATGAATGAAAACAAACTTTTTAAAAAGCCTTTTGTATGAATGTTCCCCACCCCGCGGTACATTGTCTTAGGGCACTTTCACATGGGGCACTTTGATATGTCGGTGAAAAGTGGGGGAAAATAACTGCCACTGCATCTTTTCTATAGAAATTAATTAGGAAACCGTATTATATTTATTTAAAGACATTCAAATTATACACAATTTATTTATATTAAATGTCAAAACGAACAAAACCAAAATGAAACGTATAACGGCCTTTTATTGATTGAAGGAATTTCAAATTACTCACAATTTATTTGTTAGGAATGTTAAACCGATTAAAATCAAAATTAAATGTATAACGGCCTGATGTTCTCGTTGTTCCTTGTCTGATTGTTGAATGTGGCAACTTAGTCATATCTGGCACTTATACCCCCAAAAATTGGATTGAACAACATTTTAGATTTATTAATAATTCTGCAATTAAGTGTGATAACTTGGTGGCAGAATACACTAACTTAACATTACAGAACTTAACAACTATACAAACTCTACAAACGTTACAAATCTCATGAACATTTCACCGTGCAATCTTTCATAGAACTCCACTTCACCAAACTTCACTTCACTAAACTTCACTTCACCACACTTCACCGCACTGCGATACAGCGAGCTGTAATGTCTTTCTTACTCACTCGTTTCTCTCAGTTGCACAACGTCACTGCACTTCACGCCACTGCACTGCACATAATAATAGTAAAAATAATAATAATAATAACAATAATAATAATGCTAATAATAACATTAATACTAACAACAACAACAATAATAATAATAATAATAACAATAATAATACTTAATTACAAAGAAGACATAGGTAATTGCACTGAATTTTATTAAATATATTTATAACATAACCACATTCAAGAAACTAATTTATTTTTAAATTTGCTCAGGCTTTGAGGAAAGGGATCGAAGATTGTCACAGGCAAACTGTTCCAGTCTCTAATAGTGCGATTCGCGAATGAATATTTCCCAACGTCCGTTTTCTGAATTCTTGTCTGAATTTTGTGCATGTGATCCGCTCTGCCGAAATATGTAGGTTTCCCTAATCGACTTTGAATTTCTTTCCACGCTCGAAGGCCTGTGTACGCTTTATACATTGCATAGAGATGTGACTTTAATCTTCTCCTTTCGAGTGACTCCCATACCCCTTTATTCTTGATACCCCTGAAAGTAAATTTTGATGCTCTACGCTGGACTTTTTCTAGATTTCTTTGTTGCAAAATTCTGTATGGGTCCCAACATACCGCGCCATATTCTAATATAGGTCGCACTAATGACATATATGCTAGTTCTTTGGCTCTCACTGTACTCTTTTTCAGTATCCGCATAACAAAATGTAAAGATTTCCAGGCTTTCCCTACAACGAATGTTCTATCTGTACGATCTATGTAAAAGGTTGTGTTAGCAGAAAAATGCGAAAACATTTAAACTTTTTTCTTCCAGACATAGCATGTATAGTGTTCTGTTTTACGCGGAAATTCGTTGCTTTGGAAAGAAATCTCCTTGGCTCAGTCGGCTATGGCTACTCCTGCTCTCTCGTCGCGTGCTGGTATGAACGAGGGCGCAACTACGAAGCCTCTGCGGCGAGGCGGAGTCGTTGGAGTTAACGTGCGAGTAAGAAGCAACCATTACGGAAGAGTAGAGCAGAGTGCTCGCAGCGCACCAGTGCAAGCGTTTACATCGGGGAAATGAGGCAGTCTCTGGATCAACCCGCACTTAACTGGTTCCTGATATACAAACCAAGAATCGAGCTAGCTCATACTCGTTCTCCGCTGCGGGATTTTACTACTCTTTCATTTACGGGGACTACCAACTGTCACTTCGCTACGATGCATCTTTTTAATTAGATTCTGATCTTTCCGTATCTGTGCAGAAAAAAAACACAAGTCGTACATTGTGGTGACATTGCACGTATCTATATTAGCGTTTTTGGCCGATAAGGGTATACAAATCCGAGGATGTGCGATTTAATTTGTAGTGGTAATTTATGTCCACCTCAAAGGGCAGTCATTGAGGTATTATCGGGATATTCTGCTCTCGATGCTCAAAGTAGGATGTTCACCTAGTCTCGGTTGAAGAATATTTGCCATTCATTTACGTCTTTGTATAGTATTAAGTGTGTCATTTTAAAGAATTTCATTTTTACATCACTAAAATATTTAATAAACTTCATTATATTATTTTACTATTTCTGGGACAATGGAATATTTACTTTTCATGTTTAATAAATGCATACATAATGTTAATGATTCTTGATTGTTGTTGTCAAGTTTTACAATTTGCATTTTATTTATGGAATTGAATGTCTGAATTGACGTAGTAATATGTTACATTTGATGCTTCAAGCCTTCTACATTATCATTAGTGTTTGGTCAATGAATGAAAACCGGCGCTTTTCCCAGAATTTCAGAAGATATAATATAACTTTTTCTTATCGACAACAAATCCTTTATTCATTACTTTCCATTAATGTTATATTCCTTAGCAATGAATCGAGAAACATGTTATCATTACACTTTACCATACATTTAGTTCTTATCTCTTCATATCAACCAAAACTTTGTCGTCTCAGACAATGCTTTGTTGTAGATAGCGTGATTTAACGATTACTGAGATACGCACAGGCGTTCTCTCACTTAGTCTTACGAATATTTCTTATAGAGATTGTTTAGTCACCTTTGTACTTATTTATTGCCATCTATGTTGATAATGGTTGACTTCCTTTTTTTGATGATCTTTGGCCGCCTTGAGACACCTGCATTAGCGAAGCATCGACAGTGATGGAAGCTTGCTGTTTGTATGGAATGTGGATGCCAGAGAATATAATACAATCCATCGTCTAATTCATGTGTATTACTTTAGACTTCCAATTGATGATTTAAGTTTTAATATTATTACTGTGACTAAATAATGTGAAATCACTTTCAAAGAATGTTTAACACATGGTAACAAATGTGATGAATTACAAATAAATATTAATGGTTAATATAAAAATAATTGTGGAAAATACAATAACAGTAAAAGTAATTCGGTGGATAATTACTACTAAAGAGGATTTTTATTTATAGTCTAAGATGTGACAGTTTTTATCTCCCGTTATTTACGGAACATCGTTGTATAGGTTTAACATAAGAAGACCGAGGAAGATGCGAATGCAGTTAGTGTTCTCTGTGACTGGCTATTCGGCTATTCCCTCCTCAAAAACCCAAGATCAGAGGCAATTAGAGGATTCCTTGAAAGAGCGCGTGTTGAGGGGCAGTTAGAAGGGTCCGCCATGCGGGCGGGGTGGGACGCCGCTCTTCGCCTTTGTTCTCTCTGCAGTATGGCGTTCGTCGAATACTTCTGGTAGTCTTATCTTTTATTTTGTATTCTTGACGTGGAATCCCAATTTGCCTCAAATTCCTGCATCCTCAAAGATATCGCTTCTGCTAATATTTGGATGTAACCCTTAATTAAAATTATAGTTGTGTGGTTGGCGATCTCCAAAGGGGAACTTCCAATTGGTACGTGTGTCGTATGTTTATTTTTTTCTTTTGATGTTCGTGATGTGTTGTTATGAATTACCTGATAGGACCCCATATAATACATCAAAATTGCTGAAATGTATATAGTTATGAGACCTAATAAAATGTTAATTGTTAAATTTGGCACATCACACTATTTTATTGAGCTTTCCAAGTAATCTCAGGCGTTCATGTGAACGCCGGTGCATATAGGCTCGATGAAGTCGATGTTAACGTGCGAGTAAGGAGCAACGATTGCGGACGTGTAGAGCAGAGTGCTTGCTTATAATCTAGTGAATTGATACCCTTAACCTCCACTTGAATTGCTTACTGCCTCCTACGCGTGAGTATTAACTCCTACGCGTGAGACCACTCCGTCATGACTTCTGAATTTCCGCATGCGAACACATAGTCATCGATTCCGTGCTTCCCAGCCGTATCTCCATACGTAGCCTGTTTGAGCAGCCTGTCAGTAAGCTGCCGCCCCACTCGTTACCACTTCCGCCCCTGCTTCGGCTACCGCTTCTCTGTTGCCCATGTCCACGCTCCTTCTACTCCTGTAGCTGCTCCTGCTCTCGCACCTTCTCCCACCCCTCCCGATCCATCTCCCGCTCCTGTTGCTCGTCCCGCCCCCGCTCCTCTTGCTCCTCTCGCTTCTCCCGTCCCCGCTCCTTCTACTGTTGTTGCCTCTCCCGCTCTTTCTTCCGCTCCTTCCGCTCCATCTCCCGCTCCTGCTCTAGCTCTTCTCGCTTGTTCCGCTCCCGCTCCTTCTACTGTTGTTGCCCTTCCCGCTCTTTCTTCCGCTCCTTCCGCTCCATCTCCCGCTCCTGCTCTAGCTCTTCTCGCTTGTTCCGCTCCCGCCCCTGCTGCTGCTTCCGGTTCTTCTCCCTCTCCCGGCCGCCGTTTCACTCCTACTCCCGCTCCTGCTCCCGCGTCGGCGCTGGCGCGCGCGCCGTCCCGCAGGCGCGCCTCCCCGCCCGAGTGGCCACGGGAGGAACATTCCAAGTGTGCGCCGTTCTTTTGTGAATATGGAAACGTTCATGATTTTGTAATTTATTGATGCGTCTCTGACGCCGGCTGCACGGCCATACATGTTTAAAAACGTTGTTAACAATTTCCCTATGGGAGTAATACCCTCCCGCCATTCCCGGCCCGATTGCGCGCTTTGCGGCACCGCATCGCGTCGCGTTCAGGAGCCGCGCGGCGCGTGGCAACCTCGTTCTCCGCATCCTGGCGGCCGTTGCTCTCTCCTCCACCCCCGCGCATCGTGCGTTCGTCTCCCGGGGAAATTGTTCAACACACTTTCGGCTTGCGGACGTTTCATCGGGGTTCGTTTCTCCTTGCTATGTGGTCATGCTCTTGGTTACCTTACTTTATTTCCCCACCCACTCTGTGGTCTGTGGGATCTGTTTCTTTTTGAAGCCTTTTTTGGATGTTGCCAATAGACACCCAATCACCACTCTTCTTTTTCCCCGAAATCTTTATCCAGACTTTTTGTTCCGCTTTGAGCGGTGACATTTTCTTTACTACGTGGCGATTCCACTTTATTCTGTCACCCTTCTCGTAATTTTTTGTCGCATCCCCCAGTTATGCGTTTTCCAAGCAGTTTCCTGTTTTTTGATCACTCTTCCATTCAGGATATTTCATGTTTCATGGTTTTGATTTTGCCTTCCCGTATTCGTGTTCTGCGTTCTCTCTCTCTCTCTCCCTCTCTCTCTCTCCCTCTCTCTCTCCCTCTCTCTCTCTCCCTCTCTCTCTCTCCCTCTCTCTCTCTCTCAGTTGCCTCTCCATCCCTTCCTTCTTCCTGCCGTTCATCACCGTTGCCACCCTCGTCTCCCGCCACCTGCTTATTCCAGCCGACATCCTGCCTCCCGCACACGCGCTCCTCTTCCTCCTCCTCTTCCCCCAGCGTCTCCGCCACTCGCACACATGTTGCCGCTGACACAAGCTGCCGCCACCGCCGTCGGCCGCACGACCCCGACGACACGCGGCGCCGCCACCGCAGCCTTTGCGCGCCGCGCCGCCGCTGACACGCTGCCACCCGGCCGTGACGCCCCCTCCCGCCTCACCCCGCCCCGCCACTCCCTGCCCCGCCCCACTCCCTCTGGCCGCGCCAGCCGATGGCTTCGGAACGTCTTCAAGCACAGTGCTCAGTGCGTTTGTATAATATGTATTTTTTCAGATTTGGTTTGTCTTCTTTCATCAATATATTCGTAGGTCATCGTGGAGAAATGATAGGATGGTTTTAAAAATTAGAATTGCTCTATTTCATTGAAGTTGACTGGTTGTATTGATTAATAGTTTTAGTTGGTACATTTTGTTTTTGTTTGTAGTATTTTGGTGCCTATGTACTAATTTGCAATTTAGCTTGGTGTTCTTTATTATACTTTTCTTTATATTGAACGCAATCTGTGCACGCTTTCTTGAGTTCTAGGATATCTACCTAACTCATATACGTATTTAATTTAATACTTAGCTAGTATCATAACCAGTTTCTAATATCATAAAGAAAAGTATAATAAAGGACACCACCAAGTATAACATATACCAAGTATAATATAGTTCTGTATGGTTCCTTAGCATATGTGCTATGTTAATACCTACCTGGAGAAATATTGCTCAAAAAGATGATAAATTAATACAAAAATAGGATCACCAAAATATAGATTTAATGTAACAATAATAGAAGAATGCAGGTGAACTAGCAAAAGTTGGAAGTCGAATTACGAAGCATTTCGAACCATAGAATTATCTGTAGGGAAGTATCAAAGTAACGGAATTGAGAAACAGGGATGCAGCATGAATGAGTGAGGCTGAATATTGGAAATGTGGAGGGTCTGCACACAATGGTCAGAAATGGTGTCGTGGAACTCAGCTGTAGGTCAAGGACTCCTGAACGCCCGTCAAGGTGATGCTTATCAACGATGGCGCTGTGCTCCCGCGGGCACGTTAAATTACGGCGTAATTGCTTGCGGTCCTGGCTTCCTGCTCGTCATGTGCAGTGGATTGCAAAACGCTAAATATTTAATATAGCGTAATATATAATACACTTAATATAGTGGCTTACAGTAGCAAAAATGCTGCTGAACAAAACCACACAAAATGGTTTTGGACTAAAGCGAGTATCGAGTTGCAATAAATGAAACATTTTTGAAAGTATTTGCACGAATACTGTAATAGTATGGTATAGTTAATAGAATATACGGTACAAAAGTTTTTTTCAGATCAAGAATATCAGAAAATCTGCTGTTCCACAATTCATGAATAGCAAATATTTAATGGCGGGCGGCATCTTCTTTCGAACCTTGCTGTCACTTGACGACAGCTGCGTCGTAAGCAGTGTCGAATTGAGTAGGAGTATTCAGTCAGTACGCGCAGTATGAGAACAGGCTGAATAACCCAATTAAAAATTTGCATATTTCAGTCAAAATGGAAATTGTTTCATTGTTTTTAGATTTTTCAAATTTCTGGATATCTATCGAAACCATGAATACCTCTCGCATGGCCGCAGGTTGCATAGTTTTCTTTCAGTTTCAGCGCCCTTTAGAAATTACAAATATAGTAGATTGATATTTTTGGATTCTTCCCGAATAGCTGATTATCTAACGAACTAATAGACAACCCTCACATGGCGGGAGATTGTGTAGTTTTCTTTCAGTTTCTGTACACATTCGAAATTAGTAGTAGGCGATTTGTATTCTGTAGGAAATCTAACGAATCCTTGACACCTCTCTCTTGGCAGGATGTTGAATGGTTTTCTTGCCATTTCTGTGCTCATTGTAAATTAGTAATATAGACGTTTTATATTTTCAGCGAAGAATTTGTGGAGATGAACAGAAGAAAGAAGACCCCATATGTTGTTTGCATTCCCAAGTAGTTATAAAATAGAAGTGTACTGACGAATACAAGTCAGAATAATTAGACCGTAAGAGAAATTATGTTCATTGCAGTAGTCAACGTGAGATGCTCTCAGATAAGCACAGTTTTTAAGTTGACACAAGGCAAATCAGTTTTCATGTAGTCATGGGAGCAGTAGATTAATTTGCGTGTTGCATCTTTTATCAATTATTTTCCCCACTTCCGCTCATGACCAGTTTATAGAACATGCATTATTAAAAAGAACGCTTGAGAATGTCTATATGAAATAGCAGAAGTACTTTCTAGACTTTTAAGCAACAATTCAAATTTAAGAGTCCAACACTTAATTTTTCAAGAGTCGCCTGACAAGATTCGAGAATCTATGAAAACTTGTTCGGGTGTCATTCACCTGCTTAAGCAATAGTTGGTGTTAACGGAAATATTGTATATGCCAGTTACCTGTTTTTTCGACTTGCTGGAGATTATTTATTTATTTATTTATTTATTTATTTATTTATTTATTTACGTCAAAAACAGTTAAAACTGTGTGTGACGTGCTATGGGGAGAAGTTAATTTGAAGTTACATTTATATCCAGAAGCAAAACAAGGGGCCATCTCAGCATTTGCTCGAGGATCAGAGAAACTGGACGAAAACCTGATCGAGATGGAGATCATTGACCCAGAAGCTGAAGTACAATACTTGGTACAAGTTCTTTACATTTATACAATACAAATGATATATAATACATTAAATGGCATTGTTAAAATTAATATTACTTTGCTTTTGGATGCTCGGTGTGATCTTTAATTGTATAGAAACAGAAGCAGCAGAAAATATTGTACTTGGGACTTTAACTTTTGTATCGAATTTAAACGTTTAATGTCATCTGGCAAGGTGTTGTAAAATAATATACATATATTATATGGGAATTATTTGTAGTGAGCTGTTGATACTGTCACCTGATGAATATGATTACTACGTCAAGTGTTGTAGTTATAGACAACGGCGTTTGCTGAAAATATATTCCCACCCTTAAGTAAGTCATTTTTGACAAAAACCACCGATTTATATATGAAGAGACAAGGTAAAAGTAAAATACCTAGATTAATGAAGAGAGGCTTACAAGAATCTCGTGAGCGGGATTTGCTTATTATTCGTACAATTCGTTTTTGTAATCTAAAAGTCTGGGAACTATAAGATGTATTTCCCAAGAATATTATGCGATATCTCAGGCGGGAATGAACATTCGCGAAATATATACAACGAGCAATGTGGCGGCTGACTGAATTTGAAAGAATTCTGAAAGCGTGGCATAAAGAACTTAATTTAGTGTTCAATTCATTTAAATGGACGTTCCGTTAAAGGTTTGACTGAATTGAAAGACCTTAACATTTTGTTACCTTAACATCAGTCAATGGCACACCGTTCATTCTCAGTGAAGTGCAAATCTGTTTATTTGAACTGGAAAATTCCATTGAAACAGTTTTCTTTTCATTTACTATTAATTTGATATTTCGGAACCAATTTGAAATATCTGATATTGTACTATTTACGATTCCTTTATCGCAAAGAATATTCGTACCATCCGCAAAGAAAACTGTTCTTCCATTTCTAAACGTCGAAGGCATATCGTTTACGTATAGTAGGAAGAGAATAGGGCTTAAAATCGATCCCTGCGGGACTCCACATGCAATTGCCAAGGAATCAGAAAGGTGTGTACATAATGTTCCATTATTCTAGTAAGGTATTTCTACTCTCTGAGATCGTTGTTTAAGGTACGAACATAACCAATCTAGAGCAACACCACGAATCCCGTACGAAGGTAATTTTGAAAGTAAAATACTATGATCAACGACGTTAAAAGCTTTTGAAAGTTCTAAAAATATTCCAATATGTGCTTTGTTTTGATCCATGGATGAGGCGACATCTTTAAGAAAAGAAAATTTGTCTGTTTCCGTAGATTTAGATTTTAGAAACCCATGTTGACAATCTGAAAACGCGTCGTGTTTACTAAGAAATGTTTCCAATCGTACGTAAAAAAAGTCTAATATTTTTGAAAAAACCGACAAAAGAGAAATTGGCCGATAATTTTGAATTTTATTTTTGTTATCTTTTTTGAGAAGCGGCTTAATCTTAGCTGTTTTAAAATTATTTGGAAAAATTCCTGGGCATAAGAATACATTAAATATGTGAGTTAACGGGTGAATAAAGGCGGGCGCGCAAACCTTTAACAAACAATCCGAAAATTCATCTAAACCGGCCGAATATTTATTTTGTAGTCTACCGAATGTTTTGAGAATTTCATAGAAAGAAATTCCAGAAACAAACAAACGTGCTTAAAATTCTTGGGGAAACGTCTGGTGCTAAATTTTGTGGCTGAACCCTTACTGAGATTGACCATACGAATACGATTTTCTCTTGTTCTATAATATTTCGTGTTTTCTTAGTGTTGGAGATATGACTAAATATTTGCTTATTTACTCGTGTGTTATGTTTTCAGGATGAAGTGCTTGTTACAAAATATTCAAGTCACTCCTCGTTGTAGATAATACGCAAATATGGAGTCCAATATTTTGAAAGATGATGATTATTCTTCTTTATGCATACAGAGCGCGATCATCGATCTTCTGTAACTACACTTATACTAATGGTGTGTTGAAGCTGTTCCCGAGACGCTATCGCGACTTCCCTCGATGCGACTGACGTGTTCTCGGATTCCGGAAAGATTATTTGATTACGCGCAGAGAGCAGAGGAAATGTCGACCAATCTTCATTTTGGACTTGATATATGGTGGTTGTTATTCTGTATCGCAAATGGACGTGTCTTATCTATTCTTACATGTTCCATTAACAGTTCGATAAAACATTCACGTCATCACGAACAGTCGTGTTTAAGATCGCTCCAAAATATTGATCGTACCACGCGGTCCAAAAGGCTGGCTGTCACGCAAGAATCGTTCAGAAAGTGATCTAAACGTGTCGATTGGGGCTTGAAACACCAATTTTCCATGAAAGCGGAAATGAGTTTTTTCCACTGTGGCCCGTGCAGCACGCTTGAATGAATGTATGTGTGCCATTCGGCTCGGTTTCTACACCAAACACAAACGGGACGTTCGTCGCTTTCCTTCTACTGAGCTGAACTGATCGTTGCTTTAGAGCAAGTATTGAAGTTCAAAATGCGAGTAAGTTGATTGAATGTGTTTGCGGTTATACTTCAGTCAATATATGAATGATATTTACTGGAAAGGAATGAGCTGAATTCAACATGATTTATTGCAGTCGCCCTGGGGGCAGTCGCGCGCCGTTAAATAAAAATTATTATGTATGATATTCATTTCAAAGAATTAATGTTTCGTTATGATTTGAAATGTAGTTAATTAAATAATATTCATGCAACACTTGACAAAATCTATATTAATTAAAAATACATTGCCAATAACATGCAGAATTACGAACATATAATACGCGGAGTAACTTTCAGTGCAGGTTTTTATGAATGGAAGCCGCGAAATATATTGCCTTGATTGGGAATAGAAAGCTCGTATCTTTTTGGACTTGGCTGGCTGTGAAAAGTAAATTTCTGGTTTATACCGAAAAGAAAATGGTCCATGCTTTACTTGCCCGGTACAATTTTGAGTTGGGTCCATTTTTGTCACTAGCACACTTTCTTTTCGTGTTCACGATACCAAAATAATGTAACAAAGTGATGAGAATCACATAAAGACTAAGTGTCGAACTTCATACATTTCTGGAATGATGAATTTTCTTCTGAGACGGGAGATAAAACTATAAGAGAAAGCGATTCATTGTTCGCTGTTCACGTGCCCCAGAAAATCTTCATAACTTCTTCGTAGAACCTTAGTTGCGGCGCTCCTAGTTTGCGTGCATTGCGATAATGACAACCGCAACCTGAATGTTTCAATTACAGTCATTGCGGAGAGTGCACAATATGTACTCATTACTTTCTGTTACGAAATTTAATAGTAGTCGGTCTGCATTCCAACTCCATTTCTGTAGCAGTGTCGCGAACAAAGAATAGGGCGTAATAGTAATTACCGCGCCGTGTCTTTATCCAGAAAGTTGCGTGTGAATCGCACATCTATTCTCGGCAACCAGGCTTCCACGGTGACCATTTTAATGATTTCAGTCGATTCCGACTCCCCCTCCACTTCTCGCACGCTTAACGAACCCAAACGTTCCGCCAGCGAACTCTGTTGTTGTCGATCGACGTTGCGGCCGGAAATAGTCGTTTCCGCAGGAGTTGTGCGGGTGGCCGTGCGTACGCCCGACCGGAGCGCAGACCCGCGCGCGTCGCGTGCCCTGTATTTCGTGCCGCCGGTTGCCGAACGTGCCCTCGAACTCACGCATCGTTAATTGCCCTGTGAGCGATGCTCACGGTAAGGCCATGTCGAGAATCGAACGGATTCTCGAATGATATCGGCAAGCGTTTGTAGTTTTTGTGCGTATGAATAAATGAAGTAAGCATCTTCTGTGGATTTTTTATGGATATTAATATTTGATACATTAGTTATGAATATATGTTGTACTATCATTGAAGATGCTTCTATATTTTGATGTTGACAATTCATTCTTGTAACTTTCTGGTAATTGAAGGACGGTCTTTTTACGTTGTTGAACATTCTTATTTCGTTAACTTTCAACAACAAGGTTTTTATTTCCTTCACTTTTTGTTTTGTATCGCTTAGCGCCCTCAATCCTATAAGTCTTAAATAACTAGGATGATACCTTGTGAGAATCATATCTATCCTCCAATGTGATTCTTTGAAATGGTTGTGTGATGTTTAAAAGCTCATGTAACCTATTTTTTGATGCACACAATATTGCATAGAATTGTCCTTGTTAGATGAATTCTATTGAATATACTCCACACACATCCACGCACTACAGCGATATTTATATATTATATTTGTACTTGGTTCCAATTAAAACCATTACTCGCATTTAAGGTGACATAGGTATCCATATTTTCTCTGGCGACCGTAGATTGGTGAACAGCGTCAATACCTTCAACAGAAATGACCGTCTCTCATTTTGAGCCATATTCGCATTCCCTATATCCGTTACGTCTGGTTTACGCCGTTGCTGTTCATTACGGATAAACAATTAGAAGATACTTGGTAGTGATATAAATGTAGTTAATTACTCATGTAAAAACACGAAGTGCTGCAAACTGTCGCCGTGGACTTAGATGTTTATGTATGCATTCGTACGTATTGCCTGGTTATTTATGAATTCTGTGCTTAAAAACTGCTATGACATGAAAAGTTTCTCAATGTGTATAATATTGTTGGTAACCTCATTATCTACTTGGGACATGCGTGATTCATGCGCGGCCCTTAGAAGGCCCAAATTTGAACAAAAATATTATAAATTGTTTTGATGTTCAAGGCATTGACTGACCCAGCCAGGACTAGAATCCAGATCTTCTGGTTTACGCCCAGTTGCTCTAAACATTTCAGCTACCGAGACACTCCTCTTTGATTTTAAGGACGTGTATAGAGCCCCTACTCTATACATATCACGATTATGTTTATACATTTCACTAGTGAAATGTATATTTTTTGTCGCGAATTGGCCATATCGAATCACGCGGACACACTTGCACTTACCGAGGCACAGTATCATTTATCCCGTGGCAAGTGCATGTGACTCGTTTTTGGGGCGGATCAACATGAAGCTACATTCCATTTTTATCCCCCCAGGGATGCTAGTTCTGGGGAGATGAAATGATGATATTGAAGCATGAATGGACGACACACACATACAGACATACATAAACACACCCATGCCCAAGGCGGGACTCAAACTCGCGATCCTTCCGTTCGAGATCGCCCCAGCCCTACTGCCTTAGCGATCTCGATAGCGATCTCGATAGCGATAGCGATCTATTGTTATTATTATTATTATTATTATTATTATTATTATTATTATTATTATTATTATTATTATATTCCACAGTTAATTCATTACAAAAAATCCATTGATCTCCCGGTGAGTCAACGCGTCAGTGCTGCGATCGTGGTCCATTCTTCGCGGCCTCTGAGAGTTTGACGTGGTCGACGCTTAGGTTGATCGTGTTTAATTTCGTCCCTGGCGGCGTCTCGCCCTGGAGTTGGCGAGTTCCGGCTGCCTGGCACAGTGTTTCATCCTGTCCTCCTCCTCATGCCGTCCGTGTCTCTTCTGTCTTTCCAAGCGAGCGGCTCCTACCGCTCCGGGTCCCACTCCCGCCCTCCATCTCCTTTCCTCCGTCTTCTCTTCTGGGACCCTCCGCCCCGTCCTCAGTCGCCCTTCCTCATACTCCCTCCCTGACGCGCTGGTCAATAATTAGGACTGATGGGGCCGCAAGTTGGCTGACCGCAGCCCTGCAGGTAGGGCAAAGTTGGCCGGAAAGAGGCGCGCCGGGCTGCCCGGGCGTGGGCCGGACGCGCTGGGCAGTGGGCACGCCCCCTTCGTCGCGCGCTCCGCCCTCCGAGATATGTCAACGCGAGCTCCGTGGGCGGCAGCAGCTCTCATTACTCGCCAACTTGCCGCCAGTGTTCTGTTTGTGTTGTAACGTTGCGGGGATGGCGGTACTCCAGTTTCGGAGCAAATTATTTCACACCCTGGATAATCACTTCTAATCATCCGTAATTGTAATCATTCTTCAGTCGGGTGTTGGAATTTATGTGCTGTTCCTTAACATTGCTGATGATGTGTCAAGTCTTTGGTGGAGAGGTGTATTTTTTTCCAAACATTTTCGGTGGGTGAGTGGTGTGAATTCGAGTTGAAAGATGTATCGTGACAGATTTCGCAGATATACCCTTTTGTGCCTGTAATTAAATTAATTATTACGAATCGACACATTGGAGATGGACGAGGTCTGTAGAACTTTTCACATGGCGCTATTTCTCACATATAAGTAGTACGTGCAGCGACTATTGGCTGGTGAAATTCCTAATGATGCAATAGATGGATGAATGTATGCTGCTGAAACAGGCTGTTATTTTGTTTACTCTTGTGTATGAAACAATTTAATTAGTGTAGTGTACGATTAATTGTTTGCTGACAGTTCATGTGCACGGAAGAAGCTAAAAAAATCTTTATTACCACCATACGAAATATTTATTGGTGATAGTAAAATTCTATCCATTATTGCGATTTAAAGTTAGGTTAATATACTTATAATTATATCGATTACCAAATGCAATTAAGTGTGAACTAAAAATATTCTCAAATGAAGATAGGCAACCTCTGTATACGTTAGAATGAAGGTCACATTAAATAAAGATGCTGGTGGAGAGTTATTTTTAGTTGACGGATGTAGTGTGTTGGTATTCTGGCACATGTCAGAGCTACAGCATTATGAGTGAGGTCAGTGCTTCTCTGCATGTTATCTAACACATCTGTTGACGAGCGCGTCTGTTTTGTCTAATGTTGCGTTTCCGTTGTCCTTGTGCCGCAAATACGATGCTCCGCATTAAAAGACCTGCATTTTCCAGCGTCGGAACAAGTGTTTTCTCTGCAAGGATTGTGTGCAGCGTCCATAGCTGAATATTTTCCGGACATTGCACCCGCAGAACTTCCATGTAAGTCTGAGTACGGAACAGTAAAACATGAGAAATCGCATACATTTTCCTTATACCGTTGTACCTCACGCGCAGCTACGGACTTATGAAAGTCAAGACAACTCTCCCACGAATGTAACAACGCCTTGATTGCAGACTTGTGCTTTGGAAATGAAGGAAGTATTACGCGAGGATTTCCCAAACTTTTTTTGTTTGCAAACATTAAATCCACCGATCCCTCCGAGTAATTAACTTTACCTACTCAAACCAATAAAATTATGGAGTTCTCGTAGCAAATATTTCACTACATATATTTTCTTTTCCCGCTCATTCTCTTGGCTTTGCTGGAATAGACATTGCAGTCAAGTCAGTTTGTTCTTCACGTTGCTTCTGGCAAAAAATATGAATGTTCGTTCGTGAGACACTTTTTCAGGTGCTGACGATACAAAATCTATCTTTTTAATGAATTCGCTACCACGTATTGAAATCGTTTATATTGTGAACTAAGCAACTAATATTTATAATTTAATAAATAGTCACTGGCGAAGGGAGTCAATGTTTGGCCGACGCCCACATCCAGATTTTTTTAGTAAAATATTAATCCATAAGGAAATTAAAATCGACCCCACGGGGTTGATATTAACCACTTTGGGAATGGCTGGTGTAGACGTTGAAGTGAGACTGTTATAAGATGGAGATCTACGGCAGAAAGTATTAACTCGCAGAAAGTATAGACGCTGGTATTGCCATTTTTTTCTTTTAGTCCTTACTATTATTTGAGGAAAACCGGAATGTACAGGCCTGAGCATTGGAATTTCAAAGTATTTCCTTAAATACTACTCCTTATTACAATAGTCACCGTTCTCTATGTACCTGATTCCTAGAACGAAACCCTTGCTCTCGAGACTTAGGTGTGAAGCGTATAAGATATTCTGCATCCAGTGCCTGCATCTAGTTGATATCCCAGGAAGGAATACGTTAGTCCCTTTAGTACCCTGAAGTTGTGTACACGTATTACGAGAAAATTTTCAGTTTGAATTGCCAAATTAAATAACTTTAAAGGGCGCGTAAGAGAATTGGACAGGTGACTTATCAACTGTAGAAGAATTTCAATCAAGAAAGTAAATTAAAATATTATATTCCTTCAAGTAAATGCGATGTTTCTTCCTTTGTAATGTTTCTCAATTTATGTGAATATAATTAGATCTCACTGACGTATTTTACGGTGCAGACACGTCAGGGTTTATTAGTACTCTGCTTCAAGAAATTATTTATAGATTTGAATATATATTTTAATTTGCACCGGTTAGAAAAATAGAACATACAAGAAATTAAAGATTGATAAAATGATTTCATCCAAAATTCTGTGCTCTGTAAATAAAGCTCACCCTAGAATTTATAACAGCCACTGCAAAGGAACCGCGGCCACTTTGTTCAACCGAACGAGAGCAAAAAGTGCACCCAATTGAAGAACCCGTCTTCGGCCGGGTCGTCTGCGCCCTGGGCCGGAAGTAAGCCTGCTCAATTGTCTGTATCGCCGGCAGGTAATCCGCGACGGCGAGCTCCAGCCCCTCCCCCTCTCTCGCCCTCTCTTCCGCGCCCACGCCCCTCCACAACCGGCGGCGAATCGCTTCGTCATAGCGAAGGGGCGGGGCCAGGGGCGGCGCGCGGGGGCCGTTTACTCTCCATTTACGGGCCAGGACCTTTGAATTCCCCGTTTAAATCGAGGAGAAACCTAGGATAGAGGCGCTAGATTTGCCGGGTACAGCTAGAGGTAAAGGTCGCCAGCTTGGCAAGCTAAATGTTTGATGCGCTTACAGCGAATACGAAATATATCAAGTATTCATAATTATATTTGCTGAAAACCCGCGGCTCAATGCAACGTCAGTCTTTTCCGCCGGGCAGGCTTATTTGTAGCCCGCCAGCCACGCCAGACCCTCGAATCATCTCAATGTCGTTGGCAGTAGTTGTCTTTTCATTCCTGCAAGAAGGTGCAGCGGTAGATCGCGCCGCTGTAATTGCCTTCATCAGTTAATATGGGCGATTAATGTCCTTGACTGGCACAAAGTGGAGGAGGTGAAGATGTAAGGGTGGGAAAAAGGAGCGATGGAGTAAAACAAGTTGAGAAAAGAAGCTGAGTTGCCGTGGTACAATGTGAGGAATTAAGAAAAAGAGCGGACAAAATGGGAAAGGCAGGCACAGGAGAATACAGTAAGGGGAAGCTACAGTAGAAAAGGAAATGGTGGCATCAGGAAGAAGAATGTAGTGACCTATAAAATATAATGACATTAAATAAAAAGTGGTAGAAGAGTTCAAAAAGAGATGTGCAACTAGTAATAATATGAATATATAAAAAGTGAGAAGTGGCAAAGATAATGTATAATTCTATGCGAAACGTTGCAGGAAAGTAATGAGACACCCAAAGCGTGGCGAAGAAAGAAAATATCCAGGAAGAAGAAAGTAGCGATGAGAAGAGCCATTTGGAGCCTTGTGGATTGGTCACAGAGCAGATGAAGAAAATAAGTGAGGACGCCAGAGCCACGGGGAAGGCGGCAGAGCACGGACCTCTGTTGGTGGTGGTGGTGGTGGTGGTGGTGGTGGTGGTGGTGGTAGTAGTAGTGGTAGTAGGGTAGCGGGGACGGGCCGCGGGTGGCGGAGCGTCGCTCGCCTCGCCGTATCACGCCCCTGATGGCCACCCATCAGCTTAAATTGCTTCGGGAGGGCAGCGGCTCCAGGAGACAGGCTGCGGCCGGGCCCTGCTTCCAGCTCTGGCCTCCCGCCTCCCAACTCCCAACTTCGGGCGCTGTGCAATAGAAATGCCATCAAGATTGCATAATGTTATTGCTACTTCCTATCTGCGTTTACGTCCGCGAGCTCGCTTCGTTTCTGCCCGCCAACAGCCCCCGCAGTTCACTCCGCCTCGCGTGGAAACGGTGGGGAAGTGCAGAAGCAGAGGGCAATGACAGCGGCACCGCGACGGCACTGATGGCCGTGGCCGTATTGCTAGCAGCACTAGCGATGATACAGAGATACGTCATGTAAAAAATATGGAACGCAGGGCTTGGCGACACGAGTATACTGTCGGTAGGGGCCGTTGTGTTGATCACCGGAAGGTTCATAGTGAATATATACAAATATTACAGCGACAAAGGCCCTTGGCCACTATAAAATAATCAAAACCTGTGGAACAATAGGAGTCGTTGAAATGTAGTGAGCAGAAGCTATGACGCACCAGAGTAAATACCATTCTCCTCAGTTCAGGCCTTGGAGTCTACAGTCGTGGGGGGTTCATGTAGGAAGCTGGTAGTGACTTCGAAGGCTCGGAAGGGAACGGAAGAGGCACTTGTGGTGAAGCGCAGTGTCGGCAGGAAAGAGGCCCGAAAGAAAAGAACTCAGCATAAGTACCAATGGAGGGGAAGTGTTGACGACTTAAAGCGGGTGACAGATAAGCGACAATAGCGATGGCAGTAAGAGACCGTGGAGGGCAAAGACTGCGACGGCGCCACGTCGTCTGCAGAGAGGCGGCGTCGGCGGCAAGCATCTGCGGGGGGCGTCTGCCCGGCCACCGCCCCCATCTCCCCCACCGCCGCGTCGGAGATCGCATTTGGCAACGGCTCAATGCGACCTCGCGGAATCACGCCGTCGCTGCTCTCGTCCCGCGCCGCGATAACTTCACTGCGTCCTCTCTCGCTCTCTCTCTCTCTCTCTCTCTCTCTCTCTTTCTCTCCCGTCTGCGGGCTATCTCGCGTTTTAAAGCCATTGACGAAGCGGAAAATGAAAATAGCGCGGCGATTATGTGTTTGTGCGGGCGCATCTCTCTCTCGGCGCGGCGCGGCGGCGCGCCCGCCCCTTTCCAACCCTCCGAACTCGATCTTCCGAAGCGACCTCCTCGCGCGCGCGCGCGCGCGCACGGAGGGCTGCGCCGCGCTCCAGTCCGTTTTCACGTCGCTTCGCGCGGGCGCGCTGGCGCGAAATCGCGGAGCGTGTTGCGGCGCTCGCGCCAAAAGCCCCGTAAGCGTTCAATTCGGCGTGCGGGCTTCGGAAGTCCGCCGAAAACGGGGGCGCGCGCCCTTCTCCTAAAACGCGGCGGCTCCGGCTGGAGTGGTGGCTTGGTCGGAGCCTGAATGGCGGGGGTGGGTGTAAGGTGACGGAAGTTGCCGACGGGGAGGTGGGAGCGATAGTTGTGACAAAAAGAATGGTATGGCACGAGGCCTGGGGCGCGGTTGCGGAAGTGGGGGTTACACGGAGAACCGATGTGTCGCGGTGTATCGGCGGGGGTAGGGTCGCGTGCGTGATAGAGACGGGAAGCGGACGGGGCGCACATGCGGCCGTGATAGTGGCGGCGTGAAAGCCCCGTCGCGTGTTTGGAGCGGGGATGGCGACGGCGGTGGCGGCGTCGGGAGAGGCGGGACGGCGCGCGCGTGTTGCTCAAAGCACGCGGATCCCCGGGAGTCCGTCGCAGTTTCTGGCAATTCTCGTAATTGAAACCAATGCCCCGCTAATGAAGGTGGTTTGATGCGGGCATTCAAAGCGCGCTGGAAGTTGATCCTCGTTTCCCGCGGCTGTCGTTTCCCCGCAAACAGCCGAAGGCCTCTCAATGGAGCGCGGCGGGCGGAACTTGGGAGGCAGGTGGAGCGCCGCGCCTCGCCTCGCGCGGCGGCGGCGGCGGCGGCGGAGCGCGCTCCGGAACGACTCGCGAGGATTTCGCTGCCCCCGCGCGCCCCCACCTGGCCTTCACGCTCCCCAACACGCTCCTCCAGGCAGAGCGAGCGACGGCGCAACTATCCACAGTGCGCTTGGGCGGGCGAACTCGTAATTCCCGCCAACATTTTCTTTTTTGTACGTCTTGTTTCATTCACTATTCTAACATAAACTTCTGATTTCGCAATATTTCAGAATTCATAAAATAACTTAGAAATTGAAAGTTAACTGTCATGCATTCGGTTGAAATTTAACCGGCTGTTATTTGATTGCCGACAACGTACTACTAAAGCGTATGTCATTGGCATGGCTAATGTTACGTTATGGAAAGCAACACGTTCTTAACTCTGAACCCCCCTAAAATTGAATGTAACGAAATGTATTTTCTTATACAATGGATTTAAAAAAATACTGTATTCGGGTGGGCATTGCTTTTCTCATTACAAGTGTTCATGTTTGGCCATTTGATTGCGCAATATTAATTCTTATAGATAAAGAAGTTTCATATAACTTCGATCAGATAATTAATTTGCTTGTAAGTTTAATCCGCGTGGAATATTTTCGAATATAATCACTGAACTCTTATTGAAGTTTTTTTGCTGTTATTAAGTGTTTTGTGATAAAAAAACGTTTCAATGTTTTTCGTTTATGTTTCAGGTAAGTTTCTGACCATCTCCGGCGAACTTCGAGTTCAAAGCCTGTATATCCACAACCTCTCCGAGGTACTGATGCCTGATGATGACAAAAGAAAAATGACTTTTTAGAATCTATTCTGGGGTAAGTCAAAACACGAAGCCAACAGGTTGAGGTGGTTAGGGCAGACACGTACCAACTCTACCCTTCAGTTCCATGGGTCGCCGACTCAGTCTCCGTCTGGATCATGAGTAGGTTTTATTATTTATTTATTTATTTATTTATTTATTTATTTATTTATTTATTTATTTATTTATTTATTTATTTATTTATTTATTTATTTATTTATTTATTTATTTATTTATTTATTTATTTATTTATTTATTTATTTATTTATTTATTTATTTATTTATTTATTTATTTATTTATTTATTTATTTATTTATTTTTTTAACTTTCTCATCTCGCTTCGTAAGAAGGGAAAGTATTGTAGTCGTGAGCCGGAGATCGGCGACTTTGGAACGGAAAACTATGTTCACGATTACTTACATATGTAAGTATTATACAAAATGCAATTACACCTATGAATCAAGGGGATATAAATAATAAGAAAACGAGTAAAACTTTTTATCAGATTGTAATTTCATTAGTCCAAATCTAATACCAAAGCGAGACACAATGAGAGCGAGATAAGATATTACCAGATTGTTTCTGCTTAGGATAGTCCTTTCCTCCAAAGTATGAATGTGGGAGGGCTCTTGGCGCTGACATCAAGGAGGATGTACACGCTTATTTGCCCTGCACCAAGTCGTTCCCAGGATGCCAAGACACGGCGTGACATCGCTGGATTCGTTGCTTCTGCTGTCAGGGCCCCGTGCGTGCAGCTGTTTCTTTGTATTATTATTACAGGCGGCCGTGTTTTCTTCACGTTTTTTACTCGGACGAAAAGAAACCGAGCTCGAGTTCATTTCTGGCGTGACGCAACGGTTAGTTTGGGTGACGGCACGCCCCGCACACACGTCGCGTATAAGCGGTCCTCGGATGCGGCGACGTTAAACTGTGACTCTTCGCGTGTTTTTCTGGAGTTCCGCCAGTTGGGGATACCTGTTTTTTCTCTTTCGGGAATTCTATGTTTAGCATGTCGCGCGTGTGCCGTTGCATATATTTTACGATCGACAGGTGACCAGTTAAATTATATCCGAAAATGTAGAGGGGGGATACATTCTAAAATATTATTGAAACTTTCGAATTCCTATGATGCTTGTAAATAATAAATGTGAACAGTAAATAATATTTATATTTTTAATTATTATTGGCGATAATATTACCATACGATTATTTTCTTTTTAAACAGCTGCTGCTCGTATTGAATATTTTTATATTTAATACAGTAATAATCAATTTATAAAAATAGTTTATAGTACACATTTAATAGAATCATGTCTTAATTTTTTTCTACGAAATATTTTAAAATCAATTTTTCGATGCCAAATGAAATTTTGCATTGTTCAATGCTTGTATTTCGTATGCACTTGTAGATTCTTATCATTCGAATCTTCGAAACTTCGAGAATCGTTCGATGGTTTTTACTCTTTATTATACTAGTAAATAGTGAGAAATTTATGTACCTAATTCTGAAAATAAATCGAGGCCGAGATTTTGACATGAATACGGGTTTTGCTCGTCCCTGATATCAAAAATGTGTTTTTTGTCAAAAACGCCTGTCCACAAGTTAGTAGTCCGCGCCTGAACCGTACACAGGTTTTACCCCAACATGTGTATTCTGCTATCGATCAAACACGATGAGTGGCAAACATGTGAGGAATATTTGTATTTCTTTTGGTACTTCATACGAAGACCATAAGACATTGATTTTTTTTTCAAAAATGGCACTTTGTTCTTTACTTTTACCCCAAAACAGCAAAAGTCTACTTATAAATAACGTATACATGTGACATTGACTAGATTCTCTGACTTTTCGAAAATTGCAACCATGTCAATTTTTTTCCGAACATGTTCTCCTCTCTACTTTTAATATTGATGTTAAAAGTCTTTCTTAACTGAGTTAAGAAAGACCGACAAGGGAGATGTTCTGGGAAGAAATGACTCGGTCCCCAAGATTTAAATTGAACCCTCACCCACCTGTCCAGGTAGAGTGGGGCTTCAAAATCGGCACCGAACGTTAGGGGAGGCCTCCTCCCCTTCGGCAGGCCGTAAGGGAGGAAGTTTCAATTTAAAGATTGACATGTTTTCCGAGTTTACAGTTGAACCGTCATCCACCTCTACAGATGATCTGAGACTTAGCTATACAATAAGAGGCAATATCTTCTTCAATATTAGATATTTAAATTATTTCAGGCATTGTTCTTGCAAAATATTAATAGTTTTCTCGTAATTTTGATTGGAGTTGTGAGAATTTTAAAAAAATAATGAAACAAGATTTTCTCAAAACTACTCCATTTTTGTATGGATAGAGCACAATCTAGCAAATTACAGGACATTAACACCATATTGATTAAATCGTTGTATTTTCAAAAAATCAATAAATAAAATTTTTATAACATTTCACGTGTTAATATTCACATTATAGATGCATTTTACAATCTAATACCTTTTGGAAAACAAAAATGCTGCATTTTATATCTAAGTTTTTCGAAATATTAAAGAAGTACTCGTGAAAATATTTTTTTTTGTTTTCTTTTGTTAAGTAAGGCGAGGACTAATTGATATACTCCTAATATCGGTAGAGCGGGCGTCAGCATCCTAGACTATTAATGGAATGATCGGTGGTTCAAATGCCCAGACGACGCAACATTATTTTTTTCACTATAATTTTTAACATAATGAAAAAATGGGAATGGAAACCATAATAGAAAATGGCTGTTGCGTTTATATGTTGCATATGAAGTGTTTTCTTGTGCATATTTTTGTCTCTCCCAGTACATTAAGCCATGAAGACAATTGATTGTGCAGAGCAGTTACAAATAATACGGGAAAGTCTGTACTGCGTTGAAGCCCCACTAATGTTGATGAGGGCCTTAGATGTGAGGAAATAATGCGCTGTCAGTGTATCAGTATAACGGGAAGAGTTTTGCAATAGATGGCTGAGATAATAGTATTATACAAGTTGCAATAATTATTAGAACTGTACACAACCGTCACTAGTACGAAAATAACTGTGCTATGTTGTAGCCCATCTAGTTTTTCTTTGCTTATTCTTTTTTCTTCACTAAAATCCACGTTCTGCTAATATTTTGAGAATGGCAGGCAGTGACGAGTTTTATTTTAATTTGTTTGGGGAATAGATATGCTTCAGAAATGGTCACTATGTAACACATTGTTTTTTTTCTTCTTTTAAACATTTTTACTCCCGCTGTGCTTTCATCGACTGGAATGTTTGCTGCAAGGGCCCAGTCGTTCTCTTTTTTAGTGAAATATTTGCATTTTGTTTGGTCAATTCGCCTCTCTCGCCACATGCTAATTCGAATTTAT
Organism: Gryllus longicercus; assembly: GCA_038098605.1. Classification (NCBI taxonomy): domain Eukaryota; kingdom Metazoa; phylum Arthropoda; class Insecta; order Orthoptera; family Gryllidae; genus Gryllus; species Gryllus longicercus. The sequence continues at coordinate 4,920,029 of JAZDUA010000058.1, read as the reverse complement.
ATTGGAATGTTCTGTTCGCATGGAATATTGTGCGTGGAGTCGGTTGTGCAAACTACATTTTCTCATTCGTTTATAGAATTGCATTTTCGAATAAAGAGTTCTTACAGATTTGAAAAACTGTAAATGAGTCTTAAAGGCACTACTTTATTGCTATAAGTATTTTAGTCTGCTGGTCTAAACCCATATCTTATTGCATAAAATCTTCAGCATGGGTGTGTATCCTGAAAACCTTATTTCTTAAATTTCAAGGAGTAAATGTATATTAGTAATGGCCGTGTAAGGAAAATTTCTTCGTAAAGAAAGTACCCTTTTAAGCAACATATTAAATAATTTTCCTCCACCTTCTTTGCTAATTCAATTATTGTTTATATTCCAACTGTTTGATGCATAGTCTAGAAACACCAGAACGTGCAATTTCTGTTTGTCTCTAAGTTTTTGGGTGTAAGCAATTTGCACTTTGTACCCTTCGTAGTTGTGTAATTATACTTATATCTGTGTGCCTTTTTCCTTTCTTTACAATTTTTTGCCTGTTCCAATGAAAAAGGAAGATGCGTCAATATACATTGTTATGTTCAGAGTCGCTATTTCAAAATCCTTTCTTACTCTACATTCACTTTATATTATCCATAAAAGTTCTTATGGAATTTCCGTTCCACATACAGACAGCAGTTTTGCAGATTCTTGGTTGAAAGAGATCCAGATAAGATTTTGAGATATGGCATTAAACGGGTGTAGCACGATTTGCTTTTGTTACAGTTTTGTCGTTTACAATAGTGGGAAGCAAGTTCTTTTTTCCGCAGAAATTGTCTTTCGACCGTCCACGACTACTAATTCGTGAAATGGGTTACCATTCAATTTCATTTATCCGTTGATGATCACCTCTGATTCCAAGTTTATATTCTGCGATGTGTTCACAATTGATTTGTTTAAGTGAGTGCTCTCTTTATTTTTCTCTGTTATACCAACTTACGTGCGCTCTTCCTAAGTAAGCAAAAGTAAGGCTATTCTTCGCGCCGCGCAAAGGCAACGCCGCAAAACCAACGGGCGCAGCACGGCGCTTTCTGTGACGGCTTTACTTCCCCGAATGCGGCTTTCCCAAAATTAAAAGCAAATATGTAAAGTGCAGTCATTGAATCCGGGAGAATCGTTTGTACCGTCAACCCTCCGTCCGCGTGCCGCGAGAGGATTTCACGGGTGGCTCGCTGCCGTAATGCACGCTCTCGGCGCCACGCGCGCGATGCGCTCCCGCACCGCGCCGCGCCGCGCCGCGCCGCCCCGCCCCGCCTCGCCCCGCCTCGCCCCTCCCACTCGCGCACACCCCTTCCGCTCCGCCACTTCGCCGCCCAGCGCTTCGCTGAACCATACGGCGAAACGTACTGGATTGGGGGCAATAATTCCTTAAGAATGAATTGAATTTGCCTTATTTTACGTGGCGAGACTCGGGCCATCAGGCCCGTTCTTTCGTCTGACCACGCAAATTTCGCTACGCTCCTTTCACCAACTAGCAGAGAAAGAAGGTATTTGCTTGGGCGAGAAACAGGCGATTTAAATTTAGCTCAGAGGCGTCATTTAGGCTTGAGGATCTTTTCATGCAAGTAAATCTACTAACATGGGACAGCCGGCTTTACTTTCCCTCCGAAGGAAGGCGTACGAAGGATTTTTTCGCCCTTTAAAACCCACGGTTTCGATCAGGTTTGAACCCGCCAACTTGGGTACAACAGTCCGGTACGCTAACCGTTACACCACCGCCTTATCTCTCAGTTGGTATCACTGATTCACCCTTTCCCCTATTTACTACGTAATGAATTTTCCTCTGATTTCTTACCAGAATATCCGCTTCTGCATTGTAGATGTCTACATTCTGTCATTATATGACGATTCTTTGATTGTGAATATGAGTTGTGAGATGGTTTCGGTTTTAATATTAAAAATCAGGAGTGTGTTTCCTATTTTATAAATTGTTAAATAACATATTCTAACACTTTTTTGCGTATAGTACTTAAGCATGGCTGTATTCTTAACGTTATTTTATTTGTCTTGTGTAACTTCAACATTTTTCATTGTATACGTTTCATTCATTTTAAATTCAGTTTTGTATATTCCAGTTTTTTACCTGATGATGGGGCCACAATGTGCTCCGAAACATTGTATACATTTTAAAGAAGATATGTGAATGTTGACAATTTGTTTTACAAATAAATATTTTAAATGTCTGAAATACTGACGTGTACCATTATGTATTCTTCGTAGTTTATGTCGTATTTTTTACTGTATTTCACTCTTATTTTGCTTTCAATATATCCTGATACTTTTTCATTGTTGTATGAGTTACGACCTTCCGTAAAGTGAATTATATTTTTCGGATTTAGAGGTGAGATTCATGTGATCGTTATAGTGTTTAGAAGTAAAATAAAAAACATGCTTGGTTTTGCATTATGTTATAATACCGTCTTATCGTGCAATTATCAGGATGTTAGGGACTTTCATTGAAAGAAATGATTGTCTTCACATAGATTGGGTTGAAAAGTAAACCAACACGCCGTAAATTATGTTCGTGTAAAATGGATTGCGAATGAAATGGATTGTGATTTTCTTGTCCCCCATTTTGAATAACTAGTTCTGAAAATATTCACAAACAAAATGTAGATGTTCCGGCTTGAAGACAACAATATGTTTCAGAGATTAAAGTCAGTATTACATATATGCGGACATCGATTTGTAGAAAATCTGTGCTTTTTCCATGAATTGTCACATTACCCTATGTTTAGCTGAGTAGATTGAAGGTTTTAAAGAAGAAGCAAAAACTCAAAATAGCGTTTTGTGCAAATACGGTAGATAAGAATGTTGTGGATGTATTATCAAGGATGCAGAAGACGTACAGAGCGTGTGCGGAGCGTGAACACGTGCAGGGAGTACCAGAGCCCAGTTTTTCTCCGGGGAATGGAAGTAGAAGTTAGCCTGAGAGATCTCTTTCACTTACCGCGCCGCAGATCCCGGACTGCATAAACGTTATCTCTTAATATGCGCTTAAGCCGGTCTACTTAGCGAGCGTTGCGGCCGATTTGACCTGCCCTCTCCACCGTGATGGGGAGTTGACTATTGCCATCAAAACGCTCTTTCTTTAGAGAACGGTATATGCGAAGAGGAGTGAAGCTAAGCTTTTCTCACATGCTTAGGACCAGGAACTTGTCTATTTGATCAACTATCTTGTATTCTTTACTTTACAACTACAGTTCAAAATTTATTTTAACGTATTTCTCAATAATAAACAAGTCAGTGTAAATTGATAAGTACATTATTTTATGCATTTGTTTAAACAACGTAAACGAGTATAATTTACGATTGTTCTTGAGTTATCTCAATCACCCAGTGCCGATAAGCGTTGGTGATATTGATTAGTTGTAGGGAATTATTTGTAAAAGAATCGATGATGAACGTGAATTGTAAAAGTAGCGAAGAAATGGATCACTCGATTAACCCTTGCTTGGATTTATTTGTTACAAATTCCACCTGGCGCGAGGGGGATTTGAGTATTGTACTAGCAAAGGAAAACCATTCTGCCCTCATTGTCACAGAAGTCTATTAACATAATTGGCACGAATATAATATGTAGTTGCAGAGAATTTTATAAATTGAGAGTCCAGTATCAGATTTTTCATTTTTATAATTACAATTGCACGCTTGAACATTTTTGCTAAAAAAAATACGCTAACCGAAATGACGAAAAAATAATACGCTACCCAACACAATTAGTTGAGGAAAGTTCTATGCGGTTTTAGTGACTTGATTTTGTGTAGGGTAGGCAGCAAAAGCAACGGGCGAGGATAAACGGAATGTAGACACGTTGCTAATGAAACAGCTGGCCAGTAGCTGTGTAAACGGTGATCTCCAAATACGCGCGTTGAGCATATCATTCGACGAAACGCCTGAACAGGCGAGCGCGATTGTATGATACGTTGCACAGAAACAGAGGGAGGGCGCGGGGCCGCTTGCGTTTCATGCATAGCAGACGCTGTTTGCTATCCTCGCTTCAGGTACTGTATGTCGTCGCTCTCGTTCCCCTTTATTGTCATCGATATCTCCTTAGCTGACTACCTCCCTCGTGCACGCAATGTGCTTTCTTGAAACGCGCGATCGCGTCCTACCTTGGCCTCTGATCCGCCATTTGCGCACTTAAACTCTCTGTTCCTTCCTCTATATTTGCCGGGCAGCTACCCTCGATAATTTCATTGCCCGCGCCGCTCTTGCCATGATGGAATTCCTCTTTCATTCTCATCCTTTGCGCGTTCGCGCCACCCACGTTTCCACTCGATTCGCACCGTGCTTGCCGTCCACATCTTATTCGGAGGGACCAGTCCTGCCGTGGACAGACTTTCGGTGTGCCAGGGTTTAATTTTTAGTCGCTCTGTGAAATTTGCGGGACGGGGGAATAAAACGGGGGAGAGAGTTCTTCAGAGTCCCCTCGACAACTCTGCCGTAAATTACACCACGCATCTGTATACAAGCTTCACTATAGTTTTCTTTGTTACGCTTTTTCTCACGCTCCTCTTGTAATTTAAAAGATTTATCTAATGGAAAATTTGATTACTTCGGCTGTGGAAATACCGGCTCTGGCAGTCTCCTTTAACATCACGCCAAACAATATACGATAAAATAAACTAATCTTATCCTGTAGGTAAGCCTTCACGCCTGCATTTCGTTCGCCTCTGATTATCACGAACTCTTTTTGTCGCATTTTCTCTTGTGTATTTTCCCCATTCTCTTGCCACCGTTGCCTCATTTCCTTCACCGCCTGTCCTCTCTGTACCTCCGGCGTCGTCGCCTCTGACTCCGCGCTTGCTGGTCCGTCGCTGTCGGTTATCCGTCCCCACGTCGGCGGCGCCTTGCGTGCTGGGCGAACGGCTCGCTGGATTGGACCCGTTCGCACACTGGGTCCTTTTCCGGGTATATTGCTTTATTTTCTTTTTCGCTCCACCGCGCCGTGCGCCGTCCGCCTGCCGCCCCTCCCCGCCGCCCGCTCCGGGGAAGGTGTGTTGCGATCGACGAGTTTTATCTCGTATTTGCGCAGTTCATCAGTTCGCACCTGGAGCAGTGGGCCGTCGTTTCCTCGTGCGGCGCCCGCTTCGCTGGCGGCGTGCCTGCTGGATCCAATAGAGCTCCCCCGCCGCCGCCCGTCGCTGCGCCGTCCCCGCTGCCGCGCAAGGTGGGGCCAATTGCCTTCCCAACTTCAGAATTATTCGCCTCGGTAGATTGGCCTCGCTTTTGGTCCCCTCTGTAAGTTTGGCAAAATCCCCTGGGGAGGTTTTTGCTCCCTATATCTTTTTAGAGTAGACCATGTCAACAACCAGCTGTTTTTTTTATTTTTCACGTTTTATTATCTTTTAGTTTTTTCCTATCGAAATATTTTTGTTCGGTGGACGTATATACATATTGATTTTTTTAGTTGTTTTTCTGGCAAGGCGTTCAGTCTGTGAATATTTCCTTTCCACTTTGTTAGTTTCGGGCGTGACTATTTGGCTCTGAACAAAATGTCAGTATCTCTTAAATTGACACTGTACACATTAAAAATGATAAAAATCATAATTTAAACAAATTAAAATTCGTATTTTTGTCCTTAAGCCTGTACTTTTTCCTCATAACAAAAATTTTAAAAAATTAATCTTTGTTATAGTGGGCTATATATTTTTTGAAACGTATTATATTTCTTAATGTTTTCAGTGTGAAGTATTATTATTATTGAGTGTTATTATTATTATTGTTATTATTATTAATGTTATTATTATTGATGTTGTTATTATTACTATCATTACTATTATTATTTTTTATTAGACAGAAATCATCGTCAGCTTTCCAGACCTTCATCCAAGTTAGCTGAAAATTTTTGTAAGTTCTCCGTAATCCAATAACTCCGTCCCTTATTAAAAATATTTTAAATTTGAACAAAATCATAATATTTTGTGATTGTATTAATAGAATACAATATTTTCCATCTCTTCTATCAATCAAATTAAATAGTTGACTTCTCCAAAATACATAATGAATTACATCCAGGTACCTTATTTTACCTCATGTTGAATTGGTTTTGAAGTGTTTAATTTTTTATAAAATACAATATAAGAAATATAGATTAATAATATAAGAAAAAATTATTATTATATTATTCTTTATAAAAATGTCTGGAATATGAAATGAAATTGATTCGTATGGCTAAATAAAATACACATGGTACTCATGAATTGCAATATTTGAATATCAATATTTATTTCGAGTATTCGGCGTCATGAAACCATAACGCGTTGCTGGGATTTTAGTTTAAGCAGGTTTCGAAACTTAAAGTTGATGTTTTCTAATTTTTTAAACGAAATATCTCATCTTGAGTATTCAGAAAAAAGTTTAATGTTTATAAAATTGGCTTTATTATCTACCCGATATGTTGGGACTGTTGTAAGGGAATAGGATCGAAGGAGGGTATTTTTAAGAATACTGTCAATTAATTCTGTTGTTTATTTGTTGATGCAAATACGAATTTTGTTTCTCGGGAGCGATATTTTGTAGTTTTCAAACGCCCTCCACGCTTGTTGGAACCTCTTATTCATAATTCTATGTGTAGTGAAAGAGAGGGTGTAGAGATTCTGGAGATCGAAAAGGTGACCACATTATACATCTACACCATGTCATATAATTTTTGACGATAAATTATAAAAAGGAATATCAAGTTTAAATAACCGTAGCCTGATACCTTACTTTCTAAAGGATAGATAAAAACAACTGTATTAGGACCCGTAGTTTGTGAGCGCGACGAAAAACAGCTCGTCGTGTCTCACTTTTGGAACGAAATGAGTAATGACAGGTGAGTTATGGCCGGGACTAGCTGTAACGAGCTGCATAATCCGCTGTATGACCTGCAAATGGGAACATGCCATTAGTAATACGGACAGTGTTCGGCGCAAGAATTCCCCTGGGAAGTAATGAATGTGCATTTGTTTAGTTTTGTATTAGGTTTGACTGAGTGCTCACTATTCAGATTTTGTGACAATAAAAATAATGCTCCGAGTTACTTTTCATGATTAATGATATGTTCACCGAAAACATAATACAAATGAAGTAATATATTTTCCAGTATGGCACTTCGCAATTGTGTTCTGAATTATTGTGTGCTTCTTTTTAAATAAAATTATCGGTATCACACACTATTTTGACATAATGACAAAACTCTATTCAAATAATTTTCCGTGCGGGAGCAGTTTAAAAAAGAGCTATAGATTACACCACGTTCTTAGAAAATCTAGTGATAACTTTAATTAGAGTCAGTAATCGCCTTTTAGACATTCATTATTGTATGCGGAGATTCCAACATTGATTTTCTAAATCAATCGCGATAAAAAGTTCAGTTTCTCAATTTAATTAATTCCTTCAGTTTAGATATTACCCAAAATGTACCTGCACGGACCACACTTAATTCAAAGAAGGCAATAGATGGAATCATAAATGACTACTAAGATATGAACTTGCATCGTAAGAATTGGAAATATTTCCAGATATATTGTTAATATACCAGGGCGCTTTTCATAAAAGGCCACAAAAAATTCAAAATTTGGCAAAATTTTCGACCAAATAATCGTTTGGCAGTTTTCTAAAAAATATAATTTTTTTCTTCGAAGGAATGGAAAACTGTCAGTGAATACGAAGCACTTTTGGATTGTTAACCTGAATTTATAAAATCAAAATGTACAGAAACATCCATTTTTTTCTTAAAGATGTCGCTTCATCAATGGATCAAAATGCAATACTTTTGGATTATTTTTAAATCTTTCGGAAGCATTTTTACATAACTAATCATAACACTTTCCTAATTACATTCTTATGGAATTCGCGGTACTGCTCTGGATTGCTTGTGTTCGTGCCTTAAAAGTCGATCTCAGAGTGAGGAAATATCTGAAATACCGAAATATGAAAAACTTTCATATAAGGAAATATATCTTTGTATTTATACTTAAAACTTGTCAAAAAATATTTTGAGTTTTTTTAAGAGTATGGAGAAAAATTAATACATTAAAAAATAATGTTGTGTAGATGTCGCTAAAAACCTTTTATAGTTGATGCGACATAAAATAAATTTTAAAAAAGTATTACACTGAAAACAGTTGTATTTTTTTATCAAATTAATTGTTTAAATGTTTTACATTATTTCTTTATTATCTTAGTCGGCTAGATATTGCAAAACACGCGAACTTCGGGGCAAAATCAGTGTTCTTAAAGTGATCGAGAAAAAGTATTGAATGCTATTTGGAATTTGTTTTCATTATTTGTAATCTTGCCTGTAAGCAAAGTTCCAATTTCTTTTGACGGAGAATCAATAATCGTATCTTGGTTACGTTTTCCTGTTTTGTTTGATTCGTTCATTTTATACATATTTGAGTCAAAAAACCCGAAACTGATCTTGCTTCATCTTCATGTAACCGTTTCTTTTTATTCCTCTCACTAGCATTTATTTTGCTCTTCTATTAGGTGGACAATGCTTCTGACAGATTTGCCTGCCCGGCTCGCAGAGTAATTTATATTTCCTGCCGTAATGTGGAATGGTCCCTTTGCTTTATTGCATGCCATCTCCATACCTGTCCCTTGATGATAGCCGTGCAAAGGCTGATGGGGGACGAGCGAGGTCACGAGCTCTCGGACCGTCAAACTATTAGCACATACATTCATTTATTCATTCATTGTGTAGCAAAGGTCGCTTTTATGTCAGGAATGTTTTGTTGTGCACCTATCTCTTCTATTAATGCTTGTTTGCTTGTTTACCTTTTGTATGATATTAATTCAATGAAGCACCCTCTCAAGAATTTTATTGCATACCTTCTTTTTAATAAAAATAGACATTTTTAGATATTGGTGGTTTTGGAAGATACAAAGCAAATAAATTAAAATTTCCACAATTTTCTGAGTTCATAGAAATGAAAAAGTGTCTTCTTAAATTAATACTGATGGGATAGAACAGGATGGAACATAAATAAAATATCCATGAAAATGTAAACAACTTTTAAGTAAGCGAATAAACCTGTTAATACTGTATATTGTTTTTGTTGGAACAAAATGCTCTTGTGAGTATCATCGGGTGTTTTGCAAATGCTCATATATATGGCTCTGTTGATATGGCTAGAGGGAAGCGCTAGAGAGAATGGCAAGGAAGTTGGCAGGAAGCGTGCGGGAGAAGGCTATACCTCTGGAGAACACATTGAAACGATGAAGTGAATTTTCTCATAAATTTAATGTAGACATAAATGAGAAATGGGGGTGGTTGATTAGTGATCTGATGCTCGGGTTAATACGCTGGTGCTACTTAAAAGCTAACCATATAGCTAATGATAGTGACACTGGCCTCTTCACAGGCCATTGTCCGTCTTTTGTGGGCACGGGCATCGGCCCCCGACCCTCTCTTGCAGCTCGTTGTTCGGCTTCTTCTACCTGTGTGAGGGAGCGCCTGCTTCCGGCCGCGATGGCGGTGGCGTGCGTCGTCTCTTGGCGCTCCCAGGCGGTCTCTAGTTTGTCTGCGTTTGCACACAAACGCCATCGGCGATCTCGCGGAGCATTGGCTTTCACCACAGGCACACCGGCGCGGCCGTATGTCGTGGTAAGTTGCGTTAATGGCTACTTCCAATTCCACGCGCGAATGGTACTTGTGTCTCGTTATTACCTGGGTCCTTTGTGAGGCCCTAGCTGCACATACTGTTTGCACTTTTGTAGTTCCACGTAATGCAATACTATCATTGGCAATGCGCCTTAGCACGGGCTCGGTGACATCAACTGAGCTTCGGCGTGCATTAGGTTTGTGGCTAAAGTCCCAAGATTTTGTTAGCCGGGCGTCGATGACGGAGCAAAGCGGGAACGCGTCCACTCAGGTTGGATGGAGGTCCAGAAGAGACTTTCAGTCGCGACCTGTGTCGCTCTCCAGGTGATACACAATTCTTGTCCTGTCCTATAGGTCGAAGTTTGCAAGTGGTAACGGCTGTCGGTCAGTCGTGTTACTTCGAACGAATTTCGCAAATTTAAACCGAGAGAGGTGACTCAGGACATCAGCTGATGTCACTGCGGTGCCTCTGACCAAGAGGACATATGTTCGAGTGGCAGGATTTTTGACACTAGCTAAATAGCTAGGTCGAGTTATGTCGCGGTCTGGAGGAGAATTCTAGCTGCCGGCTGCTCTGATCGGTACTTTTCCGAGGTTTCTCCGATCAGTACCAGGCGATTGCCCAGAGCAGTACCCTAACAAATGGCCCACGGACCTTGCGCTATCATTCCTTCCCATTCCTTGTCCTATCCTCGCCCCCTTACTTACACGCACTTACACTTACTACACTATCACTCACGCCGGGAGACCGGTCTTGAGCTTGTCCCGGCTGGGGCGGTGCCCTGCTCGTGCGAGATATCTGGTTGGGGAAAACCCAGCTAGCCGACAGTATGTCGGCACCGGATCTCACCATTCAGCGGGAGAACATCCCCGCCACCTCCCACAATAAAACATGAACTAGACATACGGGACTAATTACCTTAGCAGTTGACGCGCCCGAAATCACTAATCACCCAACCATCGAAAATGTGACGCCTCTGCGGTCTTCGGATGCGTCATGGGGTGCGGCGCTGCGCTGATACATCTTGTGGCCAGTCGAAATAGCATGCTGTAAGTGAGCGGGGTGCGCAGCAACCCTCGCATAATTGTAGTTCGGAAAAATCGCCCTAGGCCGCAAACGTGGCCATACTTAGGCCTTATACATAGCATGGCTGTCCATGTAAATAAAACCTATTTCGATTCGCTTGACAAAATTCGACACGTGGTCGGTCTCTTTACAAGTTACGCATTCTTAAACGATATCTGTATAGAGTTTGATCATCGTTATATTTAACATTACGTCTTATGATAACAACGATATAATCATTCTTTGTTATAATGTAATAATTCACAATTATTAGTTTGTTACAACACATCATTTGAACAGTAGCGTAAGAACATTTATTCTAATGTTCGTTCTAATGCTAGATTCTTTTACTTGGTAATGTCAAAAAGTTGTTGGGAAGTCCTATTCTGAAAGAAAGTTTTTCTTTTCCAGCATTGAATATTTTTTCTCTCTTAACTATCTGCGGAGAGACTGTAATTCATCTCTGTACAGGACTTTGATTATCAACATAATATTTCTGATAATATTGCCAGGGTAAAAGTTGGGTGACTCAACCTCTTCGGCTGCACTTAATTAGAATCATGTTCAAATAGACTACTCTAACGTTCGGTTATTTATCTTTGGAGACACGCGTAAAGTAAATAGTGGTAATTGTTTTTCAGTTCTTGAAATAAGTTTTTCTAGAATCATATTTATCGTCAGCTGGCCAGTCAGTTTCTCGTCAGCTGTCCAAAAGCACTTGCAAATTTATCATTTTTCGGGTAAAAACATCGAAAGTATTTAATGATATCAGATCATTTGCATTTGTTTTTCAAAATGCATGCAAGTGAACTGGCAATGAATGCGTCTGCAGCTCTATTTCACACTTTAAAATTATTGTAATTATTGCATTTAATGCATTACTCTAACAACCAGTAGTTCGCAGTACGGACTCTTTTTCGTCGAATCTACCGCTCTAGTCGAGAAGCCGGAATGCAAACCTGGGGCCTGGACCTCTTCGGAAACTGATACTGTCATCGTAACTGCACGCTCGCTGTTCTGCATAGCGAAGCGTCCGCACAGAAGCCGAAGCGCCCTTTGCCCGGAGTTCACGCACTGTGTACCTCCATCGTCCGAGCGGCGCGGGCGGTCGGCTGCGCGCTCCCGTTCACCAGATCCGGCCACGCCTTGGACCCTCCTATTGACACGGCACAAACTCCTCATCACGTTATTACCAATACGCAATCCTATAAACGCATCATTAAACATGCGATATGAGGTAACCTCGTCCCCTATTACTGAACACACGGTGTCCATCATGCACACTTGGCTAGACACACAAAGGTCGCTTTGTGCGGGGCGCTGGAGAGCGGCGCCCACAGAGACCGGAACGAGACAATTAGGTCACGTGTCAACATAGGACGAGTATTTTAACGGCTGCTCCGTGCGTGCGCGCGGCCGTGGGCGCCGAAGAGGGCTCGCCGCGCCCGTGGGCGGCGGCCGCGCGCGTGGGAGGAACCCATTACGCACGGGAAGTGCGTGGAAGTTACAATCCAGCGGCTGCACATTTCCCCTAGGCGCACGCTGCCCTCGCGTGGTGCGGCGCTCCGCCGCGCTGCGCGGCCCCGCGCCAACCTCGTCAGTACGGCACGCGGCCTCAGTGTTCTCGCTGGGTGCACCGGTTCTGAAGCAGGAACAACAGGCGGTCAGGAAGAAGACGGCGTGTGGATACGCAGCAGACCATGGACAACTCGAGCGGCAGTTACGCGAATTCTTCGATATCGAATTTCATTTCTCTTCGGCACCCGAACACATGGTGTTCGGTATGTCGAACCGGGACAAGTCGAAACGTTTTCTTCAAACTTTCTCTTCTTCCCATCGGATTTTTAAGTCGAGGTTCTGCTGTATTATTGTATTTGGCTGCCTACTTTTGCGTCCTCGAATATTTATAGAGAAAGTTGTGTAACGCTTCAAGGAATATTATATGCCGATAGTTTGACAATGCACGTTTTGAAGGTCCTTTATACAGAAAAAGTGTTATTTCCTTTCTCCTATAGGTAGTAAATATTTTATCGTAAACATAGCATAGTAAAAATACAGGCTTTGGGAATCATGTTTCCGAAAAAGTGTATGTTTGTTCCTTTTTTCAAATCGTTTCTACTTATGTCTGTCTGGTCACAGCACTAGTACCTAAACCGGAAACAGAATTTTCACCAGAATTGATTTTTCCGGTTGATGTGGCTGAACTAGTGGCCTTACCCATTGGAAACAAAACAATACTGATGCTGTTCTCAATTTTGACGAACTTTTCGTCTTAAATAAAATCTGTTCTAAAAATAGTTCTTTAGGAAAGACAATGTAAAAGTTTGGGGGAAAACAAGAATTTTCCGCGTAATTTGTGCTTGAAGTTAATGCAATTTATAAAAACTTCTCATTAGTGGCTCTAAATTGTTTACTTAATTTTTTCTACGGATAGAGTAAGGGGACTTTTTAAAAACGCCATAAGTCTAATTTTCGTTGAAATATCTGAATTCTTGAAAATTGCGATTTGGAAATAATGGATCATTAGTTTTTTAAGCGTAGACCAAAGGTAGTTCGGCCAAGCAACTCTGTTGTGTACCGGTAAAGCGCATGGCGAGTGAACTCTATGGACCTGAGTTCGTGTAACGGCGCGGTGAAAGACGTTTCTGGTTGAAAACAATTTTCCGTATTCATGAACAGCATAATATTGCGAAGTATTTACAAATAATGAGAGAAACTATATGTTGGTGTAGCAGCAGTAGTTTTGAAACCTTGAGGCGTCCTTTATGAGTAGTGTTACATTATTATAGTGTTGGATTATTTAAAGACGACTCGACGAAGAAAACTTTGTCCTGAATTTTGCGATTATGCGACCACGACACCCGAGAAGAAAACATGTAGTACCAAAGTCGTTCCTAGCAAAAACTCGGAGAGACCACGAGATTGCCTATCAGTGAAAGGAGGGGGGAAAGTAAGAAGCTTTGCAGCTCAAATGCGCTTTGCCCTGAGTAAGAAGATTTTGGTAAAGTGTTTCTAACTTAGCGGCAATAGTCACGACACTGTCTTGCCAGTGTTTCTTACTTAAAATCGTTGTTGGAACGTTTTGTTCCGCGATCAAGTAAAATTATTCACTTTTGTTTTTTACATGTCCGTGGAGATGTAGCGCTTTAATACTATATTTCTACAATATTTTCGAACTTCGAATAGCCCCTCTAAATGAGAATTTAGAGCTTTTTTCTATATTTTTGGAGGGCCTATTGTGTTCAGAGAAAGAGCTTAACTTATTATACCTTTGTCTATTCTGGCGGTGAACATTTCATGTAGGTGTGTCTTAAGGCTTGTAATGAGTATCCCATCATATCACCAAATCATTATTATTGAGAGGTTCCATGATTTTTCTGAAAATAAATGATTATGTCAAAATGCATGATCAGCGGAGTTGCTAAGATTCAATGCGTATCTTTGTTTATTAATCATTGAACAATCATAAGACAGCACAAGAATTGAAAAGTATCCTTTCTCCAGAAGACCGTCAGCCGTGTAAACATGTGCCAGGCTAGATCTTGATTTTCCAAACAACCTTGCATCTCGACCGTAAGTGTAACTTCAAATGTAATATCCATTTATCTTGTCTATTGACATAAAAATAATAATAATTTAATAATAAAAGAATAAATACTGATAATTAATTTAATAATGATTAATTATTTTATTACAGTAGAATCTCGCTAATCCGAACACCACAAATCAGAAATTTCGGATAATCAGAGCAAACTTCGGGATGGGGGAAAATAAATAAACAAATAAATAAAATGCTTATTTGTAGTGTAAAGAATTTTATAATTACTGTAGGACTGAACAACTAATTATTGAAACACAAGTTGTCGAAATGAATTGCTTTTTACACTGGTAACTACGTTGTATATCACATGTTTACATAGCAATAATTTTCACTTAGAGAAACTTAGAAAAACTTCTTGCCATCAGGAATTGAATCTTCTTGATGGCAGGATGTAATGATGCAATCTCTACGCTACGTTGCCATTTTCTTACATCGCAATCTACGTTGCAATCTCTGGTATTCCTATAGAAGTATTTGTATATGTACGGTGCATTTTTTTCGGATAATCTGAACATTTCCGAATCCGAACAGACCACACCCCCAATTAGTTCGGATTACCGGGGTTCTACTATATTTGAAAAAATCCAAAAATGGTGTAATATTCTATTACATGCGTATATGCGTAATATGCGTACTGAACACCGTCCCATATAACAATAGTTACATTCAAATACTGAGTGGAATGACCCGATCCGTGATCATCGTGGCTTCGTTCGATTGGACTGGTGGACGTCGGCAGTCCCGCCGAGACAGCCAGTGCGTTCCAACACGCACACGTGGAAATGAGGAGTAAAAGGATTTTCCACGCCTCTTGTCTCGTTTTAGTGGCATGTGTCAGACCCGAAACAAGGCTCGGCCGCTATGCCAAATATTGCCACCAGACTCGATTTCGCGCGAGGAATACGTTCTCCAAAATGGGCACTGAAATCCCAAGGAGCCGTCGGGATATATATCTGTCGGACACCAGAGGGATCAATTTCGAAGACACCTCGATACAATCGTTGGCAAGGGCGCCAAGAAGAGCTGCTATAAATTCAATGCGATATAAAGAAGCGCGAGTGCCGGAGGTGGCGGCGCGAAGCAAGGGCGAACTCCCGGGGGGAAAGGGGTGTGGGTGGGCGGGGGGGGGGGAGGAATGGGAGCAAGGCGTTCGCGGGCAACGGGGATCGAAGCGTTCGCTGATATCCCAGGGACGGCTAAGCGGCCGCTAAACGACCCCTGCCCCAATAAAATTCTCGTCAAGAAGTAGCGACCTTCATGAATTATCCTCTTCCAAATACCGATAACCGATACAGCTCAGATCAATAGCGGAAGCATTACTGGAGGAAAACCTGCTCTCCAATAAGACTACGAAATTTCTGAAGGGAGAAAGAAAGAAGCTGTTGCGATGTGGACAGGCTGTTGGCCCGCTGGCCTACTTACAAAGAGCTTGCACATTTAACGACTTGCATCGTTTCTAAATTCCGAAAATGTTAACTTAGTCATTTTCGTAAGGTTGAGACATCCAGTAACTTTACAAGAGAGGAGCGACGCTTTCATTTTAAAACGTGTCATTGTCTTGTGTGTTGTTGAAAACCAATTTTAATGTCTGAATTACGTTTTTGGCAACTCCCATTCAGTCCAAACTTCGGTGACTACTACTAAACAAGGCTGAAATTGTATTATATGCTTGAATAAACGAAGATGATACAGTAAGTTATTTTGCGTTGTTCGTCCCCCTTTTGCATGCCGACTTCACCTTACTACGTACTACGTTCCATGACGATGTCCTCAGTTGCTGGTTTTAGGTCAAAGTATCTTGCAACTTCCACAGACTTCTTCTGCCTCGTCGTTTTTAAGTCATGACGTAAATCATTGTCGCCAATATTGCTTAAAAATTCAGAATCAATATTTATTGCTTTACTTCTAAAACTGCCACAAGGTACTATTTAGTTGTCTTTTTTCTTGCTCATCAACAGCTATTGTAACATTTTTTACGAGCTTTTATCTGATAAAAAGGAACCCATCTGGTTATTTACATGTTGTTATGAATTATAAGAAATGTGTATAGGAAGTACGACTGTCGGATGAGAGTGTAAAGAGCCTTTGAGAGTATGAAAACAATCAACATAGTAATATCGGAACCGAAATGAAATTGGAAGTAATTTTCCTTGTGCTTTACTGCAGCAATCACATACTGTATAATGCAGACACATAATCACATTGTCTTATTTCTTTGTACAGACGTGATTAATACAACATATATTGTACATATGTGGTATTTACAATTAAAAAAGTGTTCCTCAAATATTTTAGAAATCCCAATTGTTTGTGTAAGTAAAATGAGATAGATATTGTAATAATGTCAACGAGATACTCAAGACAAGGTGGTTAAAGATCAAAAATATATCTAGTTACATTTTGTTTTGCTGTTGTTTTATTTTCTTTGCACAATCTCATGTCTTTGGTATTCTGTGGTATAGGATTACAAGCCCTCATCCTGTTTAATGAATGACGTCATTTACTCTGAAAATGCAGTCTATCCCCGATACCCCAGCAGTAATGAAAACATGTCGTCAAAACCGCATTGTGCATGACCGGAATGCTTTACGGAATGTCTCCGGTCACTTAGCCAGGAACCAACCGGTGCAGCGCGGCGCGGTGCGTCGTTCCAAAAGAAGCCGTTTGCTTAGGCGGGAGGCGACGCTCCCGCCCAAGGAGGGAGGCGACTCTCTCCCCATGCGTCACATACAATTTATACTGTTTTTGACTAAATAAATAAATAGAGTGTTTTTCTTCCGTCGTCGGGTGGCGACGCGGCTGAGCAGTCCGGTTTGTTTTCAAAACATTGATATATGTTATCGATATATCGAAGATGATGTTTATGTCATTGATATTTCGTGCTCGATGTTTTTATGTTTTTTTTTTTGATAAGAAAAACTATAATTAAAAACTATAATAACTTTCAGATATTCACAAATTGGACTTCCTCCAGAACAACGTAAATAGGGTAAGAATAAGAAGTAAAAGGAGAAAGATTAAAAATAATTAGTCGAACCGTTCCGGATGGCCGAGATCGCTAAGGCAGTAGTGCCGTAGCGATCTCAGACAGAAGGGTCGTGAGTTCGAGTCCCGCCTCGGGCATGTTTGTATTGTGTTCGTCCTTTCACGCCCCTAACATCATATCGTGTCATACGCATAGTTACCATACCGTTACACGCAATAGTGGTCGCTAATGACCTAGTAGTTGATGCGACCTTAAATAACAAAAAAATTAGTCGAATTTTTGTAGACAAATGTATATATATTTGTATTATCCAATTAGATAATTAAAAAATTGTTAATTGTTCTGATAAGTTTTTGACTTTGCCAGCTGAGTCGTAATTATAAATCAATAAACATGACAATCGTCAAATGAAATCACTCCCCCCCCCCACGTGAATATTGATGTTGTTACTATTTCTTTTAAAATCCTCAATGTTTAAAATCATAAATGGTTTGGGGTCTGTATTGTGAATATAAATTTTTAATATTTAAACGTTGACGCGACGTCGACTCATAAACCCTCCTTAATCTTTAAAAATCAGCTGAGCGTTGATTGAAGTCTCCATTGCGCCCCGCGGGAGGCGGCCGACACCCTGCTCGGCGCCGTCTGCGCCTTCAGGGGAAACGCTCGTTTTCTTTTTCTTTCATTTTTTTAAAAATTTGTTGTGCCTTTGCAACTCTCTAAGCTCCTTCTGGGGCACTGAGCTCATGGAGTAATGGAGTAAACCTTCTTTAATCTAGTCAGTAATCGTCCATCGCAGCCAGTCGTTGCCTTTTATCTCTTCGGCCAGGAACTCGGCGTCGTTAGATCCCGGGATTCCCAGACGGTCACCCGACCAGGAACCCGCGAAGTTTCGAATTGCTTAATGTCTGTGACTTCACGGAGCACAGTTTCGGTATTCGACTAGCGACGCCGGCGTCCCCGAATCCAATGGCACCACGTACCAGCGTGCGCTGCTGCAGCGGCGCCCTACATTGGACCATACGCCAGACGAGTTCACGAAAATGGAACACACATGGTAATATCGGGAACGCAGTGGCATTTAAAGGAATATGCGGTTCATGAAGGAAATGATCATAAACCTTGAACTTCGCGGTTGGTAATCGCTCTCATGCTTTCTATCACGTGCTTGTGTGCGTCCGTATCACTCGATGAGCGTGATTGTTTCGTCAATCCTTTTCAACGAATACACAAATTTTGAAATCGTATTTTTATGTTTAAGCAACGTTCACTTTGATGAACATTTTTTTACTTCTTGACCTTTATTATGATGTAGATAATATTTTTTTCGTAATTTCTTTGGTATGTAAGGAATTTGTTGGTGTGCATGGCAAACATTGCACCTTGCGCTACAGCACCCTCACCCGCCCTCTTCCACTACTTGCTCACAAACTTGCATCAAGAGTCGCGCCATTTTCGCTGATGTTCGAGGGTGAAATTTGTCTTCTGTTGAGCAGCTCCTGCAGACTCTTCTTTCTTCTGGATGTCTTCTCCTCGTTCTTTACTTTACCTTTTCCTGCTATCCTTGACCTTTTTTGTGCGCTTCCGTGATGATTATAACCCTTTTCTCCGTTGCCATCTTTGCATTCCTCGACCACTAAGGATCGCGCCAACCTCGACATGCGGCTAATGCTACCGTAATTTCATCTTTGAACGCAACCAGCAGAACACTAATGTTTCGTATCGTGTGTTGCTTTTGAACTATTATCATAGTGTTCACCGAACCTGTCCAGTTTGCCGTGTTTCACCTTGGGAATTTGTGAATGACCATCCTCCCACCAATTTTCTCAATCTTTTCTACATCAGCCGCCCTTATCATCCTGTTTATATTATATGGCACCCCGTTCCGTCCTTCACACAATTTTCTGTCTTCGGAGTGTTATATTTTCCGAGACTTTTGTTTTTATTTGTTACTTCCATCTACAACTTTCTGTTTTCTTGATATTTCTCTTTGGTTTTTTCTTCGTGAATACGACTCTTTTACCTCAAGGCTCCTGTTCTTGTGATAACACATAATCGTTTCATCTCTATCTTTCTCGCTCGTCCACTCCATATCTCACATGTTCAGGCATCCTTCTTTAGTTCTCCGTTCTTCACGTCTCTTCCTCCGTGTCGTCTATTTTCAGCTCGGCAGATGACTCGTCTTCAACGCCATTGAGCAACCTCCGGCGGAGAGATGAGTGTTTCAATATCCGCACGCTCCTCCCATAGGAGTAGTGGAGTTGGACGTATCCACACCTGCTATTCTGACTAGTACACGAGCACACATGTTGACACTGCATTTACTGTATATCAAGTTCGGGGAGACCTCAAGAAACTTTTCCAATATTCAGGACCTTCCTGTGGAACTTTGCTTAACATGAAAGTGCGCAGATTAGAGATTCTGCTAAAATTAGGCTACTAAATGCACGCTCGGGAATATGCAGGACAAAAATGCATCTAATTTCACATTGATATTAAATTTCTTTGAAAAATATTTTGCGCGTAATTTCCTCTCCATTTATATAAATCAACGTATTATGACCGGAAATATACATGTTATATTAATACTTTACCTATAATATTTTGTTTGCGCAGATATCATTCTGTCAAGTTTTGCGAAAAAAATGTATAGTAAATTATATTGTTTACAAAATAAGGACCGTCGATACAGTTGTGTTGTGTTCACGTTGGATTTTTTCCACTACACGCATCGTGATTAGTCGGGTCTTTAATGTCTAAGTTGTTAATGTAAATACTATTTCAAACTGTTTCCAAATTCCAACTATTTATTCATGGTATTTTGCATAATAAAGCTATAAAAGCGCTTTCGGTGGGCTGTAATAAGTCATCTATCTCAATTTAGATCACAGAATAATTACTGATTATTCATGAGATAATGTTTTACTTGACAAGTAACGACTCTTTATGGCATTAAACTGGCTCGTAATCGTAACATCCACGTGAGGTGATTGAGACTGTCGACCATGAAAAGTGTACACAACATGTAGACCGCTGTATATGGTATTACTCATAAAATTTGCACCTGACCGCTAGACCGCGTCGTGAGTTAACGGACAGTTGGATGGCGGCGAAGTGCAGTTGAAGGCTAATCGGCGTCAGGGCGCGCTTGGGGCGCTGCGTGCCGCAGGGGCGTTGACGCGAGACGGGGAAAGCGGGACGCGAGTCGCGGGACGCGGAGCACGGGGAGCGGGAAGTGGGCGCGGGGAGCAAGGGGCGGGGCGCGACGCGAGGAGCAGAGGGCGCCGGGCGCGTGGAGTGGGAACGATGCGCAGAACGCGGGGCGCGGGGTGACGGGCGACGGGCACGGGAAGCGGGGTGTGGAGCATGGGGAGAGGGCTGCGGGCAACGAGGCGAGGGATGCTGGGCGCGGAGAGCGGGGCGCGGGGTGCGAGGAGCGGGGCGCGAAGCACTGGGTGCGGAACGCAGGGTGCGGTACCTTTGGAGCATAGCGCGGGGAACGGGACGCGGGACGCATGGCCCGGCGTCGGGCGTTCGGCGCCGGGCGTGCGGCGCCCCGCCTCTTCCTGGCAGATGAGCCCGCGGCGGCGTAAACGCCCCAGCGCCCGAGAGAGGAGGTCGGAATGGGACGTGCGCGACGCTCCGCCCGCACCTCCGCAGCGAAAGGTCAGCCGTGTAAGCAGTGAAAGTCTGGGTGGCCTTTCCGATGGCATCGAGGGCCCCCACGATTTTGTAGCGGTAACGACTTTCAGCCCGAATTCCGTCTCACGGGCTCATCCTTGCCACGGACGATACGTCCTGAAGGCTACACTTTTCTACATGAGTTATTTCACTGATCTGTAGTATTATTTAGATATACGAGAATTACAACTTATTCAAATTTTATCTTTGATATTACATTCGCCGATGTATTGAGAGGGGAGTGGATATAGCACAAAACCTACAATATCAAGTTCATTTCCAGGGAATGTTGATGTTCGTAGTGTTCTAGTCGACATCACTTTGAACTTTTCTAACAGGATGAAATCGACATAAATTAGTGACTAATTATGTAATGACGTAATAGCTTGTAAAAAATGAACTTAGCTTGTAATTACAAGGTAGAGACATGCATTCACACTTTCTAGCCACACACTAGATAAATGGGGTCAAGAGAACAGAATAGAACGTAGCAGACCGACGTCTAGCCTTTTCACAAGAAATAATTGCAAAAAATGTACGTTCTGTAACAATCCCTAATTTACAAACTTATTAGACATAGTTTGGAAAGTAACGATTTTACTGCGTTTCGCAATATTAGATAAATTTAAATCACGCTTTTGAACGTAGTTATAATCGCACCAATTAAGGCAATTGTATTGGCCTATTCCGTGAGCGCTATGCTCCGTCTTGCAGAGAAATAATTTATCCAATACCATTAACATGCCGCTAGAGAATTGCTTGAATGTTAATCACATAAATCCCAGATCTCTGCGTCTGTTCTGAGATATTCAGTGCAAGTTGCAATGTAGTAGAGAAGTACGAAGTGCAAGCAAAGTTGATCGCAGCAAATTATGCTATTTTTAACCGAACGTACCTAGATTACGTACCTAGAACGTACCTAAAGTTTTTATTACTAGTAATATCATAATAAAATTCCTGAATAGGGAATGGCAAATTTAATGTTATCAAATTATGTTAATGTTATTCAAAACTGTATTGAGATTATTATAAGTGCGGGATGAGATTCTGGAGATAAATAGAACGGTTCACATATTGCACTTCTCCTTAATTCCTTACACGCAGTTTTAGCTGTTTTGACATCAAATAAATAAATGTAAATCATAAATAAATACTATTATTTAGAAACTTCTTTGGCCACAGTTTGAAGTTTCATAAGTAAGTAAATAGTAAAGTTTAATTTGTAATCCTTGAGAAACTATTCATCGTGGACGGAAACAACACAGATCTTTGCGCAAATGCACAGTGCATGAGATAGAAGATATAAAATTCAACCAAGAAGAGATTGAAAACGTACAAGGAACTTGAAATTACGTTAAGAAGGACCTCTTGTAATTTTGCAAGTACTGCTCTCTTTTATATCGTTCGCTACTTAAAAGTAACGCAACGTTTCTTCCCCGCCTAGCGTCCTGTCTCAGACGAGGAATTTATGGCGTAATCTGCTTTTAATATACCATTTGACCGCGGCCGGCGGGGGAGGAGTGGCGGGCGCGGGGAGGGAAGGGGTAGGGCGGCGGCGGCGGCGGAGGGCAGCCGCAAGCGCATGAGGCGAACGGAACCCGCTTCTCGCCCGCAAACAGCTCCCGCGCCGCACCACCGGAGCAGAACGGGGAGATACTCGCGCGCTGAAAGCCGTAAATGCGGTGTAACGGGCAGAGTAACGAGTGGCAGTACTAAGAGCTCCCGCCCCCGCAGCCCCGCCCCGGGCGCGCGCCCTTCCCCTTCTCCTCCCCTCCTCTTCGCGCGTTGGATCTCGCGTCACGATTGCCGCGGGTATCACTTCTCACCCCCTCCTCCTCTTCCACTCTGGAATTACACCCTGTGCTGTGCGGAGCCCTCACGTACGTAGCGTACGTCGCGCTTCACCCTGCTCACCCAACAAATATCCCTCTGCACCGTTTCAGCTTTTCACGACATCCGTGCGGTCTCTGAATTGCGCCCCCTTCCCTCTGGTGCCTGCTACCAAATCTCCTCTCGAGGGCAAGTCTTGCTCTGTTCGTTCTCGTCCTCGCTTCCGTTCCCTATCCCTGGTCTTCCAAGTCCGTCTGTTCACATCCGCTCCTGTTCCCACAAAGTCCTTTGCTATCGCGAGTCCGCCTCCATCGCCAGAGCCTACTTAACCTTCGCCTCCCCACCCTTCCCTTCTCCCCTCCGTCACCACCACAGCTCCAACTGTCTGACGAAGAGCGACCGCTTGCTGTCAGGTGATTGTGCGTACACGCATCTCCGCAAACACGCGCCCGAGCGCATCGCTCGTACAACACCCCGACACCGCTGAAACAAGCCGCGCGACCTACGGCTCTCCGCCTGTGGCCCCTCGCCCTTCAGCTCTAACCCTCGCTGCTCGTCCGCCGTCCCTCGCCCCGCACAATACACCCCGCGTCACGCACCGCCACCCATCGCCCACGCCCCCATTCCCGCGTCCACTGCCCCGTTCCTCGAGCCTTCAACCCTGCGACCTCTTCGGCGCCTCTCGCGTCCCGTTCCACGACCCTCTCCCACCCTTCCCGTTCCCTACTCCCCCCCCCCGTCACTTTCCGCGCGACCGCTGTCCCGTTCTCCGAGATTGCAACCCCGCGACCCGCCCCGGGCATAGCGGTCATTACGTCCCGTCTCCCCGTCCCTATCCCCGCGTCCCGTCCCCACGACCATTGTCTGTCCCTCCCCGTCCCTTCCCACGCGTCCCATCCCCACGACCCTAATCTCTCCCTCCCCGTCCCTTCCCCAATCCCTATCTCTGTCGCTTTCCCCGCCTCCCTGCACCGTTCCCCGAGCTTCAAACTCTGCGTCCCCGCGATGCGGCCACTACATGCCTTTTCTTGCATCCTGTGCGCACCTCCTGTTTCCCGCGTCCCATTTCTGGCGTCCCGTTCCCTGCGTTCTGTCCGCCGCGTACCCTCCCCCGCGCCCCGTCCTCTGCACTGACTGAGGTGGCCCAGCGCATCAATTGCTATCACTGCAGTGCCTCTGTCGGAGGTCGTAGAGTTCGAGTCCCAATGGTGGCACGATTTTTTGACGCTGGCTAGACAGCTTGATCAAATTCAAGCGTTGTCTGAAAGAGAATTGTATCGGACGGCTGCTCAGGTCGGTAGTTTTTCTAGGTTTGTTATCAACACCAAGCGAATGCCGAGTGCGATATTTCTTTCCTCTTCCTTGTCCTATTCCACCCTTGTAGAGATAAGCGCCGGATCTTGCCATCCAGCGGAGGAAGATCACCGGCACCTGCCACGATAAAAACATTCCCTACGCTTAAGGACTGATGACCTTAGCAGTTGACGCCCCTAGAAGCAGTAATGAATAAATTAATCAACAGTCTACGTCCCATCTTTCGTGACCCTTCCCATCTATTCTGTGCTTCACTTTTCATTCTCTCCGCCACGTTCCGCATTCCGCAACCTGCCACACAAACGCTTTGAACACGACTCTCGCGTATCGTGCTCCCCAGTCTTCCCGTCTGCGGTGAAGCAGCGACCCTGGCGCTCAGGACGTCTGAAGGGTGCAATTGGCTGAAGGGGCGGCCCGCAAGAATTTCTCTACAATCTGCTGCCACAATTGCAGTAGGTCTACCCCGGCTTCCGTAAAAAAACATCGCAATTCAGATGCTAATATACAATCAGTATAAAGATTACCGTTGTGTGCTGATACCATTTTTATACGATTCTGAAGTGTGATATATGAGTTTTAAATTCACTCTCTTAGAAATCTGTGTCAGGAAAGTTCGTGTTTATTACATTTACGAGCTTTGCGACTTTTTCATTTACAGAACCACGTAAAAACGATTACGAATGTTATATGTGGAAATATTTAGTTTCAAGTAAAACGTTGCGCCGCGTACAGTAATTTCATTTGATGTTAAATGAGGTTCCCTCTATTTACATTTCATGCTATTTCATGCAGTGTGTATCGATTCTCGCAGATGCAGGAAAATATTTAATAATTACGCATTGCGAATCCATAATGACTCCGTCCTAGGATGTGTTTCCATGGCGGACACTATATGGAATATGAATGGAACACACATGAAATTGTTCAATGTTACAATTATCTGTTTTTCATTCTCTTTTTGAATACTTACTGTCATCCTTCTCTTTCTCTGATTTACAAATTCATGCCCATTCAGACATTGTTCGAAGAGTAAAATCCGGGTTGAACATACATTTCCCATTCAAATGTTACATTAACAGCAGCATTGTTGTAGTCTGGGGTTAATTACGTCGGCTTATAGAAAGCCGTATTTAAGATAGTCGTTTATGGTTCATTGGGTGGCGACCAATAACCACTTGGCTTTATTTGAAAGTAGGCTTTTGTTTCTCAGTTAACTGGTTGTGAAAATTGATGTCTACGTGACGGTCTCTGTTATGACATACAGCTTCATCAATTATCAAAGAATCAGCCTCCATAGCCCCGCCCGTGACAAAGTCTACACTAACAAATAGTGTCCCAGATGTGTGGTAGTGTAGTGCATGTAAGTGTAAATGTGAGAGGACCGAACAAGGATAAGCGGTCTGTGGCTGATTTGTTAGGGTACTGCTCTGTCATTCGCTTGGTATTGCAGAGGAGTCGGATGTTCTCGCAGAGCTATCGCAGCCGGTCCGTATATGTGGAAAGTAAGGCGTACGTCTAAAAATTCATAAATATTGTGGATGTGTTCGCCTGTGAGTGTTGTAATGAATTTTATAATTTTGAATGAAGAAATAAATTATGGTTAGAGTTTGGAGATTATCTTCTGATGTATTAAAGTACATTTATTCACTCTATCGTCCAATAAACCTTGTGAACAATTTCTCGGTGTCCATATTTTGATGAGGATTCACATGATAATTGAATTGCATTTGACATTTATAACATTTATTAAAACTTCCAACAGCACTAACTCGTGCGCAATCAGTATGTAGGGTTTCAAATGTGCAAATATGTGTAGGGCAGCGAAAAAGTTATGAAACGTTATCGCTTGTCGTCATCCAGAATACGAACTTGCGAGCGTGGCTTTTCCCGCATTTTGTGCTCGCGGGCTGGGGCCGCCCGGTGGCGGGTGACGAGCATTGGGCATGAGGTGGCGGTGTGAGCGGGGGGCGGGAGGTTGAGAGCTTCTGCGATGTCGTGACCCTCCTTCGACGCCCGGCAAGCTCTAGATTTTTCTGCACGCTGCGGCAATTAAACGCAATTTTTCCGCCCTCGCCTGCCTCATTTCGCAGTCGGCAGACGTCATTTTTCGGTCGTCAGCGGTGACCAGGCTGCCAACTCGCCGCCTGCCCGCTGCCCAGCGGGGCGTGTTTTTCGGACTCCAAGGGGGCGGGGTGTGAGCGCGCCGCGCGTCGGTTCTTCTCTCTTAAACTAGTACAACTATTATTTGCTCATTTGATGTATACTCCGTTCATAATCGCTACACGTTTTTCTCTCTCTCCACTTTTTCCCCCTCATTTCCTCTTGCTTCGCTTTCTTTCTTTGCATAATCGCTCACAATTTGGTCGTCTCTGCTTTTCCCCCTGTTCTTCTCTGCACATTATTTAATCATAGTGAATAAGCTTGTAAGTAAAATTTTGCTGAAAATAAGATTAATATACTACTGGATTTCCCTAATCAATCTGTATTTTTGCGTATAAGATAAACTTCATGTGTACTGAGTAATGAGCACTTGTGTTTTAACGAATAAAATATAAAATTCACGAAATCGTTAAGTCTAACGAGATATGTCAAGTTGCCTGATTATTCGCGCTATAATAATAATGATTTGAGGTTGATTATCACCAAATTAGTTTTCTGATCAGGTTACATGATTATTCAGATTCTCACAGGATGAGAGGTGAGTTGCTCTCCTGCAAAAGTTAGTGTCCTTGATTTATCAGCTTTTTCTCAGTGGTGTAACCAACCTTCCCTTCCCTTTTCATTGTACCGTGATAATTATCTGTTTCATTTTAGCTCTTTCTGTGTCATATTTCCTTGCCTGGTAAACATTCTACTTCATATGCTGTTTATTGAGGGTTCCCTTCTTTGCTTTTCCTTTCTCTTACGGATTGTCAAGTCTCGTGAATTCGAAATCGCCAGTCTCAAATTCCTTAATACTCATTATGTATTCTGATGATATTGATTAAGCATCAATGTTTACTCATTCTCTTCCTAAGCCTTACAAACACTCCTTCTCTCTCTCTCTCTCTCTCTCTCTCTCTCTCTCTCTCTCTCTCTCTCTCTCTCTCTCTCTCTCTCCCTCCCTCCCACGATCGCGCTATCGTTCATTTTGGTTGGCCCGCTTGTGAATTTGGCCGTCTCTTGTGCGTTCTCGCAGGCGCCCTGGCGCGCCAACGCGCGAGGCCAGGCGTCCGGCGTCCGCACTGAATGCCTCGGGGGGTGGGGACGCAGTGACGGGGATGGGGCGGGGAGCGGCGGCGCGGCGCTGCGCGGCGTGGTGTATTTTATTCCCTCGCATGGGGAATAGCAACGCTGTCGCTCTCCGCCAGTAATGCGTGTCGCGCTGCCTCCTGGGACGGCGGGCCGGGGCCTCCCGCTGAGTGACGCTGGTCGCGTCGCTACTCGTTTGCGTCGCTGCTTGCGTTGTGCGAGTCCTGCGTGAGTGGAGAGGCGGAGGTGGAGGTTCCGGGCAGGAAAACTCGTTTTTGCATGTTGTCTCTTCGGATCTCTAAGTGATCAGTCATTAACGCGCGTGATTTTAGAACATGTTCACTCTTGTGTGTATTTACTAATGAAAACTGACCATCAGTTTTTGTTGTTTTTTTCAGCATCTTAAAAATAGGTTGTCTCAGAATAAATATTGCATCCTTCTAGTTCATGGAGCGGCGTCGAAAATGATGACTATTTGATGAGAAATCTCATATAACAAAATATACACGTGATATTTGCCCCTGATTGGTAGGCATCTCATCTTGAATTTGTGTTGGGCATGTTCACAAAATCTCCCTGATTGCGTCTGAACGTGTATCTGCGGTATACCAACGTTCACAGGGTATCGGTAGCTGAGAACGTTAAGGCGACGCCTGACCTGTTGCTGGGAGCTCGTTTAATCCCGGCTAGTAGCCAGACACGTGCTTCTTGTGTTGTTGATTGGCTCTTTGCTTCTGGCGGGATGAATTCGTTGGTGGTCTGCTCTGATGGATGCTTGTCGCGGGTTTCTTGAGCACTTCTACGCGAATACCGGAGAGACGGCCTACATTCCGAACTCCGGACCGCGCGCGATTTTCCCGTCCTCAAATTCGGTCTGGAACTCCTTGTGGAAGTATGTCGTATACAGTACCCAAACTGGTGTACGCCACAGGGAGAGGGATCATTGTTTCACAGTGAATTCAGTAGTCTTGTAGGAACATTTACATGCCTGTAGTTTCTCTGTGAAAAAAAAACACATCTGGATTTCTACCTCAGACAACGTCAAGGTTAATGGCAAAAAAGCTAAGAAAAACGAGAGGATCCGTTGCCTACAGGAACTTTTCATCTTCATAAGTCTTCTGAAATCCTGGAGAGTTTCTTTTGCTTAAAAAAACTAACCAGGCACCCTCCTTTATAAACGAATTTCTCAAAATAACTTCCTCTATACAAAATGTAGAATATAATATTTTGATGAATTTACAATTAACACGTTGGTTATTTTTTTCCTGAAATAATTATGTTTTTGATATTGTGTTTTATCAAGAACACGTATATTTGTTCACATTTTCTACTTAGTAGGCCTCCTAATAGAAAAATTAAAATTAGTCTTTCAAAACATCATAGAAGATCAAATCCTCTTTTCATATTGAAAATTTCGGGAAACAATTTGCAGCTGTTTTCGGGAAACGTTTCAAACTGTCATGCGTTCTTCTTAAGACCCCCAAAATTAAAATATATTGAAGATTTGTCGAATGGCACTATTATACTGTATTTCTCACAGCTCAAGTTATGAGCGATGCTTCCATCTATCCACATATCTATCCATACGTACTTGTACGGTTAAACTAGTGGCATTATAATAGCATGTATTTTCTGGAATTATTTCTAACTTTTTCAGTTTTCGAAAATTTAGCGAGTTCAACATATGTGAAGACTATGCCATTTTTGAGGAAAACGTCTGGAGCAGTTTTGAGGAAATGTTTTTTTTTCTGTTTGTTCTGTAATTTGCATTAATTTCGAACAGAAATTACGTTAACGTATTCGTTTTTTTAAAATAAAATTACATAGATATAATTAAATATATATTTTGAAACAGATTTTGTTTAAGAAAACTTTTTATCAATATTCTACTTTTGCAATGTTAATTTTTTGCAATTTCAAAAATACAGTGAGTTTGACGGAAACGAGACCAGCGCCAGTTTCGTATTGTTCTTTGCTACATACGAGGGGAAAGAGTTAAAGAATAAGTTGCCAGTCGTTTTTTAAAAACAATAATTGTTTAAATATTGTTGATATTACACGCAAAATTACGCGAAAGCTACTCATACTTGAATATTCGAAAAATTGGAAGTGGTCTTATTTCAAGATTACTCTTTGAACGACAGATTTCATTAGGGAAACATTTTGCACAGGTTTCATTTTCATTGAACTCTCTGAATTTTCGAAAATCGCAAAAGTTATAAATAATGCGAAAAAGTACCAACTGTTGTAGTTCCACAAGTTTTTCTCAAAACCCTTCAGAACGGATCTTACCACCGAAAGCTCCCCCTTCAGTTTTTGCCTGGAAATCAGTACTTTCCTTTTACACGTTTAGCTTTATTACATGAGTACATGGTTTGAAAACGAGCGACATGAGCGAGTTTTCAAATTTGTTTATAAACGAGTTGCATACGCTATTTTTTATATCAACATTATAAACTTATAAGAGAATCAAATTTAATTTTGCGAAACAAATTTCTTGTGACGTCTGGGGTATTTGACGTCTGTGGGAGAAAACTGTGGTCGGCCGCTTACCTCTATCTCCCCACGATTCTCTCGCTGCGATTGGCTGAATGTGTAATAACTCAATCATTCGTGCCGTAAGAACTAATACGTTATCATTTCTGCCGTAACATGCCCGATTTTGAATGATTTCTTGCAACAGAAAAGGTCGTTT